>OV884032.1:2822500-3422500 GCA_930367265.1 Catocala fraxini
CACCATTTATTGTTGCCAGGATTAAAAAATAACAATCCTTGTCCCAAATATATTTAGTATTTTATCACCACAAAGAGTATAGCTCTTTGTAAAATATTATATATAGGTACAGACAAAATCCATAGCTATGGTATACATATTTTAAATATCGATAAAATTCCTGCAGAATAAATGCTGTAGAAATGAGAGCGCTGAGAAATATATGTGGTGTGACTCTGAAAGATAGAATAAGGAATGGTGTAGTTAGAGAGAGATGCGGCATGAAAGTGGATATAGTGACAAGAATAGAAAAGGGTATGTTAAGCTGGTTTGGGCATGTAGAAATAATGGACGAGGAAAGACTGACTAAGAAAGTTTATAAGGCTAGTGTGAATGGAACAGTTGCAAGAGGAAGACCTAGGAGTACGTTTCTCGATCAGATCGGAGGCGTTCTGGACAAAGGCCAGGTTAAGAGCACCTTGAACCGAGGGGCGTGTGAGGAATGTGATGAAAGTGAATGAAGCCAGAGAAGTGTGTCAGGATCGTAGCAAATGGAAATCTGTAGTCTCTGCCTACCCCTCTGGGAAACAGGCGTGAATCTATGTATGTATGTATGTAAAATTCCTGCACAATTGTAGAGACCCTAGAATAAAAATCACACAAGTAATAAATTGAATAATTAAGATTATCAGAAGCAGCTTATTTTACCTACTTATCTATGTAAATGGGACCACCTTAACATATCTGCTTGTGACAGTTGTGACCTTAAAACTTTGTAAAAAAACGTGGCCGATAATACAAATGATGCGAAACAGGTGCCATATATTCTGAGAATTTGTATCGTAGGGGAATCAAACGCGTATCCTTAACTTGCATCTGGACATTATGCACTTAATTTTAAAACTTATCGATATGCTATGAACATGTTCAATTATACACAATTTTTGTGTTTAGACTTGTGTACATTGGCTTACGGTTGCGATGGCAAGTTTACGTGAGGTAGGTTCGAAATCCGTTTTATAAATACTTTTTCCCATTAACTAATGATACATCAGTCTTGGTTCTCTGGCATAAGGGCATAAGATTAGGCGTATATTTGTGCCTCTGGTTCTTCTCTTTTGATCTTTTGCTCGAAGTTTAGGCGCATATATGCGTTAGAGTCTCAATTTGGACCAAATGCTATTAGGAAATTCTGAGAGGCAGCACATAGTCTTGAAATGGGAATAATAAAGGGCAATAGACCCCTATTACATGGAGGTAAGAGCATAATCTGATACATCAGATCCACATTATGCATACACATATACTAATCAATGTATATACTACAGCACTAGAATCGTAAAAATTATAGGATTATACGATCAGCATGACAATGGCAATCATATAATCCTATGATTTTTACGATAGATGACGCATAGTACGTTTTAATTCTACTAATATTATAAATGTAAGTTTATCAAGATGGATGTTTGTAACACAATCACATTTAAACCGCTCAACAGATTTGGATAAAATTCGGCAAACATATAGACTATTTCCTAGATTAACGCATAAGATAGTTTTTATCTTCTTTCTGCGCGGGCGAAGCCGAAGGCACGAGTAGAAACTAGTGCACTCTATATATAAATATATATATAAAAGAAAATTTCAGTTAATTTCGTAGGGCCATTAATTGCGTAGTAGATAAAACAGTGATGATGAACCATGCTCGTCGAGGACCGCGGATTTAAGTCTTCTTTTCTTTCAATTTATAATTTGGTCCAACTTCAAATATGAGGCTTTCCCCATAGCAAAATGTTCCTAAAAAGACTAAGATTTCATTAACAAACTCCCAAAAAACGACCCAAAAATCCAACCTCGCATGTCTGCACCCCACTTAAAAATGCGCACACGCATGTACCATAAACAAAACCATAAATTGACAACCGTAAGTGTCTCTGGCACTCGTAAAGAAGGCTTTATCTCGTACCCAATTATCGGCAAAGCCCATGGACAATGATCAGGGCTATTTTTAAATGAATTAACATGCTCTTAGTGGTCTGTGATAGACCACACACGCACCAGATATATGTAATCTGGCAACATTAAGCTTATTTTTAACGTACAAGTGTAAAAATACTTACGGTGAACTTTACATTATCGTGGGTAATTTTTCGTTGTAAGGGAATGTGCCGACTCGCGGAGTTTCAAGTCTTAGGCAGTCGATACTTGAGTGTTTTTACTGGCAATATCTTTTCGTATATATATTTTTATATTGGTTTTTATTTGCATATAAAATTGCCGTACTGTATAAAGACATCAGTAACTTCTTTAAATACATATTTTATGAGTTCATAGTATTATTATATTCATTCATTGATTTTTACCTGAATAGGCGATTGGCGTTAGGCCAGATATAGTTTGCTTAAAATTATTTTCACTGCCTCAGTACATGGCTTGGCTGGTCGCGCACGCATTGGCGTATCTAGGTTCATTTTGTAGAATGCCACTACGCGGCGAGGGCCTTCATATAAGTCTAGTATTCTGAGTTTAAGTCTAATATCCTGGCCAACACCAGACAAGGTTAGGGTGGCCAGGACACACCTGCCCTCTCCTACCTTAAATACATCCATGCGCGTACATAACAAATCCTCTTTGAAGGTACTCCCTTACTATCAGACGGACCGTAAGCTTGGTTTACCATCTTAGTAAAAAAAACATCCTTTACGAGCATAAACTATTTTATATAAAAAACAATTACTGCACTAGGAATAATTCTTTCATCGCGAAGGACTTTACAAACATTCAAACAACGATGACGCAGATTCGGTAAAATATTTGTGCATTACACAAATTTTTGTTCTTTGTAGGATCAAACCCACAACAGCCGGCGCGGCGAGGGTATTTAACAAACAAAACGGTAGTTTAGAACAACGCCCATCCGAAACGACAAAACAATACTAGAGATAGAGATCTGATGCGCCGGCGCAGGATGCTCTCACAAACCGGAAGTGTCGCGCTGCCACAGACAATGGCCCATTGTGGACAGTAATTACCGCACCGGATGCTACGTCATTAAACGTGTGGCCTGATTTCAATGAGCCCGATTGTATACGTATACTATTGTATTGTGATTATAATTTTATGAAAATTTTTGTTCAGCAGGATATGAAATATATCATAATGGTTTTTATAGTTAAGAGAAAGATTTATGTGGTCAAAATCCTACGCCTATAGCCCCGAAAAGCAATTGTCCTACACACAAATTACACCAGGTGTGCTTATCGGTCATGTGACGACCTTAATGCCGTCTACAGGGCACAGTTCCTGACATTGTGTTAAGACTCAGAATTTGCAAATTTGCTAACATAAAACCCTAGTAGGTAGCATTTTGCACGAGCGGGGAATCGAACCCCAGTCTTTATGCACAGCACTCGAATGTACTACAGCTGCGCCGCCAAGGTAATTTCAGTTACCTATGTCTAGCTTTTATAGAAGCGATCCTATTGTCAACTTAACATAGCAGGTTCTAGACCCTATACCCTATTTTAGAGCATGAGCTCTCAGACTCCAAACACTAAATATACACATTCAAACACTCGCACTACAACACGTAGAAATGGGCTCCGGTTTTCTACTACATTTTTTTTCATTTTATTATTTAATTGTGTCTTAATTTCATTAATTTTAAACGTCATAATTTTACAGAATTAGCTTTATATAGTTTCATTGCTGCGGGAGGGCTCTGGTAACCAGTAATTACACGTTTTTTGAAACCTACTTCAGGCACCAGTCTTACACAAAGTTACCTGATTTATTATGGCATTTCTGTAAACTAGCATAAGAAACCTTTGTGAGAGAGAATAAATTAATTATATTACTATTATTATTTAGACCTACTAGACGTTATGTGTAAAATATTACCTCAATGTTGACTCTAATATTTTCTTATAGATTAATCCATTAAGCCTGCTCAAGCCGGGATTCGAACCGAACACTTAACGATTGATACGCCCCAGGACTATCGAGACATTATTTTAGTATCCTTATTTAGCATTCAGAACGTTTTTCACACACGTTTGTCGTCGATCGTACAATGTACGTAGTGTTGCCATAATTATGGCACTCACATTACAATACAATAAGCAAACAAACCAATAATAATCCCCGTGGTATCTTGTTGTTCTTTTATAACAATTAGCGAATGTTTCATTATAATTATAGTGTAGGTATAAATTAAACATATAATTGCCCAATTAGATTATCGGAGTACTTCAAAACAATACCTTGAAAATATGTACAAAAATTAAGAATGGTAAAAGTGAATGCATTTGTCAGAGTCGTAGTTAATAATAATAATAATATTCTACCACAAACACACAACACCATCTAGCCCAAACTAAGTAGAGCTTGTACTATGGGTACTAGACAATGGATAAACATACATATATACCTTTTTTTTTGTAAATACATACATATTGTTACGTGCTGGGTTCGACAGATAAGAATATAAACAATATTACCGACTAAAACACTTTTATTCAAACACACAATTCAATTTAAAACACAATAAACACTATACCACACTTTTTCACTGTACTGCTTCAAACTCCGTAGTATTTCCGCTTCTGTTCGCTTCGATGAACACTTGATCGCTTACGATTGTAAAACTGACTTGGCGGTGCGCGTGCGCCCTATTTATACGCGGCTAAAGCGCTTCTAGAGCTTTCCAGCAACGCCCTACTCGGCATGTAAACAGCACGATGATTCGAGAAAGTACCAGCATTCTCTCTAAGATTCTCGTACCGTACTACGTAGTTCCGTAAGATGTCAATAGATGGCGGTGTAAATTATTAGACGGAACTGCCGAGTCTTTCCCCCAATGCCGAGAGATGTCACTGGGCGTAACACTGCCCCCCTCTTAGACATGTTCGTCCCGAACATTGTTGGATCCGTAGTAGCGTGCCAATCGATTCACATGAACGATCTTTGGTGTACCTCGTGGTCCTTTCTGGATCCGGTAGCTGACGTCATTTATCTTAGTGACTATGCGATAGGGTCCATCCCATTTTGCCTGCAACTTAGGAGATTTCCCTTTGCTGCGTACCGGATTATGTAACCACACCAGCGATCCTTCCTCGAAGCCTTTATTGTTCACCTTCCTGTCGTAACGAGTCTTCATCCTCTCAGACATCTGCTGACCGGTCTGTTTGATGTGCTGGTGTACATCATTCATCTTGCTGCCAGTGCGTGGTCCCTTCATGGCAGAACAACTCGTGCATTTACGGCACCATTCCTCAACGTCTTTTCGACAACGGATCCAATAAAATCGTTCCCGGATCTTAATCAGAGTTCTCTTAACTCCCATGTGGCCTCCTGAACTCCCATTATGACAGATTTGTAAAACTTCCGGTACCTTGAGCTTTGGCACGACCATTTGCAGGTGACACTTGTCACCTCGGGCATTCTCCCATTTCCGGCACAGAACTCCATCCTGGATAACGAAGCTTTCCCACTGTGCCCAATAACTCTTGGTGGTAGAGCTCATTGCCGCAACTTCACTCCAGTGAGGTCTCGATGCACCTGTTTTCTTCCATTCGAGGATGGGTCTTATGTCTTTATCCTCTTGTTGCGTTCTTTGCATAATTTCCTTCCAGTCTTCGCTAAGATCCGTCCTCAACATCCTCACTAGTCCTTCCTGCTTAGCCTCTTGCCTGGCGCAGTGCTTACACTGGTCGAGACACGGTCTACGTGACAGGGCATCCGCATTACCATGTGACTTGCCACTGTGATGCTGTATTACGAAGTCCTGTAGTTGTTGCCTGGCACGCACATCAGGTGTTCCTCCTACCGGCGACTGGTTACTGCTGCGTGGACTCCTTCGCTTCGGGCAGCTCAACCTGATGTGGCCTCTCTCACCGCAGCTATTGCACCGGGGCGAAGTCGACACTTCCCTGATACGGGGAGTTCGATCATCCCGTCGTACTGCTTCCACTTCCAGAGCGTGGGCTAGGGCGTTCTTCAGGTTTTTGAAATGTCCGAGTCTCACTGCGGCCCTAACCTCCAGGTCTCGGATCCCGTCGGTGAAAGCTTGAACGAGGTTTCCGTCAATGAGCACAGGTGAGGACTGGTACGCCTTTCGAACCAGCTTCTCCACCTCCAGGGCCCACTGCTGCAGGGTTTCACCAACACGTTGTGATCGGTCTTTCAGCTGGGCGCGAAACACGTGTTCCAGGTGTGCGTCGCCATATCTCGCCTCTAATGCCTCCAACAGCTTTTCGTACGTGATGTCTGGACCAAGCGCCTCTAACACGGTCAAGGCCTGGTCACGAAGCCCCAAGGTGAGAGCGGTCAGAGCCTGTTCTTGCGTCCACCCGTTCGATTTCACGACGGCCTCGAACTGGATCTTATAGGCTGACCATGACGATGATCCGTCGAATGGTGGGACTTTAAAGCCTCTCGGTGAGGACGCCACAACCGCAGGTGCCACGATCCCATCGCCAGCCTTGAGCCCACGTATCGTTTTCTCCAACTCGGCGATGCGACTTTCGTGGCGTTGGACTTGTTCTTTCAACTCCTTCATCTCCTTTCCAACCGTCGCGCTGAGGTCTTTTAGCATCATCAGCTGCTCCTCCTGGCGGCGCATACCCTCCTCCTTATCGCGTTGCAGCTGTTCCTCAAGGCGTCGTGCCTGCTCCTCCTGGCGGCGCATGCCCTCTTCCTTATCGCGTTGCAGCTGTTCCTCGAGGCGGCGTGCCTGCTCCTCCTGGCGGCGTGCCTGCTCCTCCTGGCGGCGCATGCCCTCTTCCTTATCGCGTTGCAGCTGTTCCTCGAGGCGGCGTGCCTGCTCCTCCTGGCGGCGTGCCTGCTCCTCCTGGCGGCGTGCCTGCTCCTGCATAAACGCCATCAGAGTCGCGAGGTCGGGGTTCACCGGCGAGTGAGCTGCACTAGATGGTTCCGCTGCAGCCGCCGAGTCACGTGATTCACCTGACGTCGGCGAGGGGGCGTCTCCAAAGCGCCTCTGGTCCACATCTTGCTGGCGCTGGTTCCTGGTACGCACCCCTTCCACTTCCTCCTTCGGTAGTACTGGCATATTCTTATCTTACTTCTGACACCAATTGTTACGTGCTGGGTTCGACAGATAAGAATATAAACAATATTACCGACTAAAACACTTTTATTCAAACACACAATTCAATTTAAAACACAATAAACACTATACCACACTTTTTCACTGTACTGCTTCAAACTCCGTAGTATTTCCGCTTCTGTTCGCTTCGATGAACACTTGATCGCTTACGATTGTAAAACTGACTTGGCGGTGCGCGTGCGCCCTATTTATACGCGGCTAAAGCGCTTCTAGAGCTTTCCAGCAACGCCCTACTCGGCATGTAAACAGCACGATGATTCGAGAAAGTACCAGCATTCTCTCTAAGATTCTCGTACCGTACTACGTAGTTCCGTAAGATGTCAATAGATGGCGGTGTAAATTATTAGACGGAACTGCCGAGTCTTTCCCCCAATGCCGAGAGATGTCACTGGGCGTAACAATATTATACATAGAAACACCCAGACCAAGACAAACATCCATATTCATGCACACAAATGTTTGACTTGTGCGGGAATCGAACCCGCGACCTCAGGCGTGGCAGTCGGTTACACTAACCACTACACCATCGAGGCCGCAAAAGTTATTACGAGAGAGACTAACCCATACACTATATTAATAATACCAGCCCTGTTTAAAAACGGTCTCAATGCTGGGCACGGGCCTCTTCTCAGTGTGAGTCTTGTGCTTTATAAAGCACAGGTCCGGCCGCACGTGGAGTACTGCTCACATCTCTGGGCACGGGCCCCCAAATACCAGCTCGACCCACTTGACTCCCTACAAAGACCGGCAGTTCGAATCGTCATTGATCGCCATCTCACGGATAGATTGGAGTCGTTAGAGCAACGGAGAGACTTTGGGTCTCTCTGTGTGTTCTACCGACTCTCACGAGGAGTGCTCTGAAAAACTGTTTGATTTGGTACCAGCGGCCCTTTTCTATCACCGTACCACTCGACAACGAAGCAGGGTTCATCCATATCACCTGGAAGCGTTCAAATCCAAGACGGTACGCTTTCAGCGATCATTTCTCCCACGTACGAGCAAGCTCAGGAATTAATTGCCTGCTTCGGTGTTTCCCGAGCGCTATGATGTGTCCTTTTTCAAACGAGGTGTAAAGAAAGTTCTTCTTTCACAGTAGTCAGCGGGTTTGCTGTGTCCTGACATTGCTGAAGTCCATGAGCAGTGGTTACCACTTTCCATCAGGTGGTTCACTTGCTCGTCTGCCACTAAAAACAATAAAGAAAGAGTATGGTTAGGCCATAGACTACTACACGAACCCAGTGCGAGTTGGTAGACTTCATGTAATTCTGAGAACATTATGGAGAACTCTCAGACATGCAGCTTTCTTCACGATGTTTTCATTGACCGTTGAAGCAAGCGATAATTAGCTATATTATAAATTGGGAAGGTCAGGGGTGCCTTAGGATCGAACTTGAGACCTCTGCGTGCTAGTCCAACGGCCTCTCACTAGGCTATAGACACTATGTCACACATATTTTCTTTATCATATGCATTTCAATTAGCGCATTAGACTATTAAGTCATCTGTACCATTAATAATGGCAAAGTCATTTGAACCAAACCACAATCTTTCCGACTATTTTATTTTTATAAGACAGCATTTCCTTCACTTACACTTTTGTTATTTTTATATGGTTTATATAACACTTCTAATTTCTAATCCACAACGAACAATAAACGACATTAGATGGAAAACGAAATTACTTTTTGTCCAAGACATCGTCTGCTTACATTGTGACAGGTGGACAGAGGTCATTACTCCTACCTACGTAACAGAACATTATCGCAAGTATAATTCTACTAAAACCGCAAAACACATCAACAAAACATTACATTAAATTGTATTTAAACTTTTATTACATCAACCACTTTCACTTCAAAAATTAAAGTAACAAATCATATCGATATTCTCTTTATAGTATTACCGAATAAATCATACGTGTACATGGGCGGCGCGCGCGCAAGTTTATTACCGAAATCGATTAAAAATCGAATTTATTCAATCAATACGAGCTTTTCGCATCGATTGAGATCTTTATCTATCGTATAATTCACTCGATGCTCGGATGTCATCATTCGATTTGAATACGAAAGTTTGTTTACACTCACGATACGATACATCGATCTTGAAGAGTTGGTTTCCATGCCAAGTGCAAACTGAAAGCTTCGATTTATGATAGAAACCTATTTGAGCAGCGCAGAGATAGCATTACTAAATAAGAAAAGAGAATCGAATAAAAACTAACATAATTAATTTACGTTAAGTATCTAGTAAGTAGTAGTGTAGAACGCCCTCCGGCCAGATGGACCGATGACCTGAAATATTATATAATATATATATATATATAATATTCTACCACATACACACAACACCATCTAGCCCAAACTAAGCAGAGCTTGTACTATGGGTTCTAGACAATGGATAAACATACATAGATACTTTCTTTTTTGTAAATACATACATATTATACATAGAAACACCCAGACCAAGACAAACATCCATGTTCATGCACACAAATGTTTGACTTGTGCGGGAATCGAACCCGCGACCTCAGGCGTGGCACTCGGTTACACTAACCACTACGCCATCGAGGCCGACAATGACAGAGTTGTCTTTAACAAAAAGAATTACCGTGTTGCTTCCTCTAAAATCGTCTCAGGTAACGTCAATTTTATTTTCAAGTCCATTCGTAGAACACTTATCTCTCAACACAACAAATATTTGTAAATCTATATACCAACTAGCTGTCCCGACAGACGTTGAGCTGTATACACGAAAAAAAAATCCATATCTAAACCATCCTCGAGTCCCACATGAACACACACAATTTTTTTTATCAATATCGGTCCAGCCGTTTAGGAGGAGTTCAGTGACATACACACGTACAGTAGAATTATATATATAAAGATATTGTAAAACTGAAGAGTTTGTTTGTTTGGTTAAACGCGCTAATCTCAGAAACTACTGGATCGAATTAAAAAAATATTTTAGTGATGGATAGCCTATTTATCGAGGAAGGCTATAGGCTATATAACATCACGCTACGACCCAAGGGGTCGGGGCAGTCACTATAAACGCGGGTGAAACCGCGAGCACACCTAGTTTCTAATAACTAATGATTACTTATGCTATACTGTTGTGCAGTCGAAAACGTTCGGTACTATCGTCTTTGACATACTCAATACTTCATTACAAATATAACACACGACAAATTCATTTATAAGAAGTAACCATCGCATCCAGTTTTACGAACCAGTAACGGAGAAAGTGTTAAATTGGAACTGCGGCGACTGTCAATATTGACTTCAACATAAAACGTATCACTTGTGCCACAAACAACCATTTAACAACCTTAAGTTACGTGACCATAGCTGATAGATACCAAACACCTCCATTGATACACGGACTAACAAACGAATCGCTTTAATATTGTGTATATTTGACGCCTACATAGATATCTATACTAATATTATAAAGCTGAAGAGTTTGTTCGTTTGTTTGGTTGAGCGCGCTAATCTCAGGAACTACTAGTTCGAATTGAAAAATTATTTTAGTATTGGATAGCCCATTTATCGACGAAGGCTATAGGATATATACCATCACGCTACGACCAATAGGAACGGAGCATCAATGAAAAATGTTGCAAGAACGAGGAATATTCTCTTTTGTGAAGCAGACGAAGTTGTGCGGGTCAGCTAGTTAATAAATAAAATGATGCAACGATAAGAGAGTGTGGTGGTTAATGGCTGGCATGAATGGCATCTCGATGGCTGTCAGCCATTATCGCGTTTATGGTGTTTTTATGGCACTGAAGCACATTCACGACATTAAAAAGATTTGTGTCGAAACTTGACAATAATAATCGCCGTTATTTTGGTTGTAATGTAGAATCGATATACGCGAACCTATATACACATTCAGCAAAAAAGTCTTCAGAAAATGAGCGTGTGTATCATTGAAGCTATTAAAATATTGCTCATAATTTCGAATACCTATATTGTTATTGAATTTGTGGTTAGAAAATCAAAATTTGTGATTATTTAGTCTTAATATTTTTGTTTAGATCAATCGATGCTACTGTTCAATGAACTATTTGCAAAGAATTGCATGGATGCTGTAATGGTTTAGGTATTCGCCTCTGCCGTTTCGTTAATTGTTCTTGTTGTTCGAATTTCACTCCAGACATATATTTGTATAATCCAAAAATGATTGCACCGTGTCTGGATCTTTTTTGTTAGTCATTTGAATGTTTATTAAGTCTCCTGCGAATTATTTAAAGTATCAAAAGCTACGGAAAAATATATCTTCTTAGACATATACAAGGTTCTCCTCAAATATTAACACTTTTTTGATACTATAATAAGTAAACAATCAGACATATCATGTTATCATGAGCGATCGCAACCTTCAAACGTTTGTATTACCGTAAATATCATCCGTACCGTCCAGCAGAGAATCAGTGAAGGCACTGACAGCGCACTGATACAACATCTCATGGATTCTATAAACTCTACTTACGGTAGGAACTCAACGTAAGGTTATTTGGCTCTTTTCGACTCGACACTACGATAAAAATATATGTTTTACTGCGCCAACCTTACCTACAATCAAGATCCGCACACTTTTTACTGCAAAACCGCGTCGATCATATAATTTTTCGGACTAAAATAAATACAGAAACTTGAAAACCAAAACAGTATACCGTTACACAAATAAAGTCGTAACAATTTCCCTCGCTGATATCAAATGAGCGACGCTTTGGACATGCAACACGCAGCCAACCGCAATCCAGTTTTGATTGGAGCCGAATCGACGCCCGGGGCCCGCGCCACGCAAAAACTATAGATATCACATTAATATTGTGATGCTGACGGAGAAATGCGGACACCGTTTAAGTTACAGGCGATTTGCTTTTGACAATATATCCGGTAGTTTCGCTTAAACTGGAACTGGAACTACTGGCAGTATCCAGAAAATGGTTATGAGCATTTGAGCAAAACCTTGTTTTATGATCAAGAAATCTATTTTTGTACTTTCAACTTTGAAAGCAAGCAGTACAATGATCCTCTTTGACGAAACAGTGAGTTACAGAACGTTTAGCTTTCTCAGTTCTCGCATATGAAATGACAATGCTTTATGAGATATTGGTAAAATCCCAAATCTCCTTGTCAAGCGCTTTTTACTACTTAAGTTGTATTAACTATTATTAGATAAATAAATTCACCCGTATGCATTTGTCTACAAAACGTAACCAATACCCATCAGACATATTTCACCGAACATCACCAAAGAAATTTCACATATGTAAAATCTAGCGCAATACCAATCCAGTGTCTAAGCACTGGCGCATGGACTTTAAACCACTTATGGTAGTTACCAGAATAGTGTGACCTCAATGGCGTAGTGGTTAGTGTAACTGACTGCCACCTCTGAGGTCGCGGGTTCGATTCCCGCAGAAGTCAAACATTTGTGTGCATGAACATAGATATTTGTCTTGGTCTGGGTGTTTCTATGTATAATATGTATGTATGTATGTATTTACAAAAAAAAAAGTCTATGCATATGTATGTTTACCCATTGTCTAGTACCCATATTACAAGCTCTGTTAGTTTGGGCTAGATGGTATTGTGTGTATGTGATAGAATATTATTATTAGAAAGAGATGCGGCATGAAAGTGGATATAGTGACAAGAATAGAAAAGGATATGTTAAGCTGGTTTGGGCATGTAGAAAGAATGGACGAGGAAAGACTGACTAAGAAAGTGTATAAGGCTCGCGTGAATGGAACAGTCGCAAGAGGCAGACCTAGGCGAACTTTTCTCGATCAGATCGGAGACGTTCTGGACAAAGGCCAGGTTAAGAGCACCTTAAACCGACGAGCGTGTATGAGGAATGTGATGAAAGTGAATAAAGCCAGAGAAGTTTGTCAGGATCGTAGCAAATGGAAATCCGTAGTCTTTGCCTACTTCTCTGGGAAACAACAGGCGTGAATCTATATATGTAAGTTACCAGACCACTCTCGCTGTGTCCTCTCCTTTATACCCTCGACCACGAAAGGGTCAGTCCGTCACAGACATTGGCTTCGATACCGCTAGCAGCAATTTTTGTTTCGACCGGCACCGAACCCGCGTCTCACTGGGCCATTTATATGTTCATGCATCAGTAGCTACCATTTCCTACAACTGAATGGAGGCTGTACTACCGTTAGACAGTATGAGGAATAACAGACATCGGATAGCGGATAAACATTAATGTTGTTTTATATCCGTTATTATTGGTTCGTTATAAAGTGTTATTGGGATTTTCTGTTAGGAAATTCTCTTTATCAGCATAGAGTATGGAATTGTAAGGTAGATGGCAACATACCTATATTTCCCATCCAACATATACATAAGCGCTGTGCACTTGTCTGTGTAGCATCCATCTTTCTCGATCCATTGCCAAATCTTCAATTCTCCATAACTATGTCTGTACATTTATTTTTCTTTCAGTTGATCTGTATACTTTCTTCTTGGTCTTCCTCTTGTTATCTTTGCCTCTATTTTTCCTTCTATAATATTGGTAATTTTGTATATAGAGCAGCGATAGCTTAGTGGGAAGACCAACAGACTGCAATGCAAAGGGTCTCGTGTTCGAACCCACGTCGCGCACCTCTGACTTTCGGAAGTTATATGACTTTTCGAAATTATGTGCGTATTGGTTGACAATTATCGCCTGCTCCGTGCCTCGGAGAGCACGTTAAGCCGTTGGTCCCGGCTGCCATGAACATCTATGGCAGTCGTTATTGGGAAAGTCAGTACCCTCTAATATCCTGACACTGGTCTAGCCTTAGGATATCGTTAGCCTTCGGGTTGCGGAGGTCAGGTGGCAGCCGCTCCGTGTAAAAACTGATATCCAGTCAAATCCGGATAGACCAGAAAATATGGGAATAATAAAGGCTAAGAGAGAAGAATATTGGTAATTTTGTAATGTTAGAGTAAGTGACCAATGTTTCCTCTTCTCTTTTATATCAGTTCCAGTACTTGTCAAAATATTTCTTTCTTTCTTTCTTTCTGATACCTATTTATGTATACCTAGTCCTTATTTTGATTACAGGTAACGAATTAAAATTTAGATGCTTTAAGTAAAGCATTTTAGGCAATTACACTAGCGGTACAAATATGACATTTATATTGCCGATTTCATGTATAATTAATTGCCTTTTTTCACTCAACAAGTATAATTATTAATTTCATCCCAAGAAGCCCGGTATTCAATACGTCATAGTCTGTGGTTCAAATACAAGATTTAATTAAGCACACACAAACCGCCCTTACCCATAAGATTTTAACAAGCTTACTATAATTTTATGGCATTAATATCTGTTCCACAAACAGAATGATTACCTATAATCGACCTCGATGGCGTAGTGGTTAGTGTAACCGACTGCCACGCCTGAGGTCGCGGGTTCGATTCCCGCACAAGTCAAACATTTGTGTGCATGAACATGGATGTTTGTCTTGGTCTGGGTGTTTCTATGTATAATATGTATGTATTTACAAAAAAAATTATATATGTTTGTTTATCCATAGTCTAGTACCCATAGTACAAGCTCTGCTTAGTTTGGGCTAGATGGTGCTGTGTGTATGTGATAGAATGTGATTGAATATTATAATGCTAAAATGCAAAATTAATTCGTAAGCATGGAACTTATAAAGCCTATAATCGTGCATATTAATTAAATGGATATTCCATTTATTTTGACACCGTTAAACTTGTTGACAGCCCTACGGAACATGCGTACGAATAGCTCTCGAATGACACCGCAATCTCTGATTAACACGGAACGACTAATCTTTGAAACGCGGACGCGGAGTTGCCAGCCTAATGGATTACCCCGTAAATCGGCTAACCCACCCAATTATAAGGCTCGCCCGTCAGTTGCACCTAACTGGTTATCAAGACTTATAAACTAGTGGAAGTTAAACAAGCAGTGAGGACTGTGATAGCTGCCACAGAGTTATAAGATCAAGCCGATAGAAGCGGCAAACAAATTTTTTATTTTTTGTTTCAGTTCTTACATTGAGTCAATATTCCCTTTTTTACCCTGGACGATCCCGATAATTCGTAAGGCTACGAAATAATTAAGCCACGATGAGCTCTTTCACTTACCTATATAATCTAAAATACAAAGCTTGTTAGTATTAACGATTACTAATGTTCATCCAGTGGTCGAAATTTAACCATAATCATTTATGCACATTTGAAAAATCATATGTGAATTTACGTTTAACAACTTTTTTTTGCAATAGCTTCAGCATAAGCATAAGAAGCGATAGCTCAGTGGGGAGACCAACAGACTGCAATGCAGAGGGTCTCGGGTTCGAACCCACGTCGCGCACCTGTGACTTTCGGAAGTTATATGACTTTTCGAAATTATGTGCGTATTGATTGACAATTATCGCCTGCTCCGTGCCTCGGAGAGCACGTTAAGCCGTCGGTCCCGGCTGCCATGAACATCTATGACAGTCGTTATTGGGAAGTCAGTACCCTATAATATCCTGGCACTGGTCTAACCTTAGGGTATCGTTAGCCTTCGGGTTGCGGAGGTCAGGTGGCAGCCGTTCCGTTTAAAAACTGATATCCAGTCAATTCCGGTTAGACTAGAAAAAGCCGACCCCAAGTGACTTGGGAATAATAAAGGCTAGGGAGAAGATTATAATTTACTATATAATACGAAGTTAACAAAGCTGAGCATATACTCAATATAGTGGCACGCGTATAGCAGGTGTAGCCACTTTCCTCGTCCTCACTTATCCGTGGATAACCACAATGAGGTGTGGTTCTTATTTATAGACACATGCCGGATGTGTACTCAAGTATCAGCTAACTACACATGAGAGTTCTATTTACCCTTACGCGCACTAGCGCCGTAAATATATAATTGTTTTAGAAACAGCCGACAAATTTCTACAACCAAACTGTAACTTATTTTACGACTATGATTTCCTAGGTATAAAACTTTAGAATTGAGCCACGTATCTGCGGCTGCGGTCATTATTACATTTCCTTATTTGCATAATTATAATTTCAAGTCATTTGCACGGGTAGCGCAGAGATTGAGTTGAGTTACAAGTTTGATCTCCCACGGGACAAAGATTTGTGTGATTCACAAATAGTCGTTTGGGGTCTGGGGGACTTTACTAAGAGAGTCTGTGTTCTGAGTGTTCAAACTCTGAGCAATTATTTGTGACAGACCCAGATTTAGTATGCTTTACGTCTACTATTTGTATGTTTGTGAAGTCCCCCGCGACACAAGGCTTCATACCGAGCGCGATAGTTATGTTTTTAAGAGTAAAAGATCATAAGGTTTATATGTGGCTTGTGGTTTTCCCGCGGTTTCACCCGTGTAAGTCTCGTTCCCGTGTGAATATCGGGTTTCACCCCTTTCACCCCTTCAGGGTGGAATTTCCAAAAATCCTCTCTTAGTGCTCCCCTACACTCTCCAAGGAACATACATGCCCAATTTCAGCTTCTTGCGTTCAGTAGTTTCGGCTGTGCGTTGTCTGTCAGTCACTCAGTAACGGAAGAGTTTTATATATATAGATAAAAAAATGATTTTTTTGTCGATATTCTGTGAAAGGGTAGTCCTTCCCCGGTCGAGCCGGCCCGTTCAAGCTGAAATCAGCGAGGCTCTATTACTCTGGAAATGGATAATGTTGTGATAATGATAATGCTATGTTATTTTTATCAGTTAGACGAGCTACGAATGACTTCATAATTACATTAAATACTTTCTACGAGTACTACGTCCAAACACCAACATTGGCACCAACTACAAACACTGGCCGAACGGTAAGACCACCTAATCATCTCGACACCCAACGGTACAACCACTCCATGACAAATCTGTAATGTGCCAACTATGGTAAAAGCCAGTGCAGTTGATCCGCGCACTGAACCAATTCAATGTGATCTTGAAACGAATGCATGGGTCACGCTACGCTGGCCGTGGGCCGTTAAAGGTGTAAGGCTAATTGTTTGGAGTTCCTCTATAGGATTTATGACGTCACGATCGATTCAACTTCCGTGCTGTGGGAAGCGTGTTAACCTGTGCATCATTAGCACCACCTTCGTAGAAATCATTAGGATTTCTATAGAAAATATATTGTGATAATGCAGACTGAATTCTAAGTCTGCCTGAATGACCGAACCCAAAACTAAGTGCAAGATATCTATAACATAACATATTCAAAGGATCTTCAGTCGATTTTGATGAAAACAAATACGGTATCATTATAATAATAATAATTTTAGCCTTGTATGTAAACTATCTCATTGTTGCGCACACGCCTCTTCTCAGTATGATAACGATAAGAAGAGAAGCCATAGTCCACCACGCAGGCGCAGTACGGGTTGGCAGTCTTCACATATCTTCGAGAACATTATGTATGTTATCTTTTGCTCTAATAACGAACGATAAATTCACTATAAATACATAATTTAAAAAAAAAGACAAAAATCCGTCCCTGGGATTGAACTCGAGACCCAGTACATTCTAAAGAAAATCTATTTTCTAAAAGTGATCGAAATCGTCGATTGCTATTGCAAAAATAATACACTATGATAATAATAACTACACAAGCCAATAGTTTCGCTTATATGAATCAAATTCAGTAAATCAAGTAATGCAAATAATTTGCCAACAGGCTTTTCCAATCAAATATATCCGTTACTTCAACGTTTATAAAGAAACAAGAAGTACCCACAATAAAACCTCATCTTTTTTTAAATAAGAATAACCGTAAGCTAAGTTATAGGCTGTAAAACCTTTACTGTCTTGAACAATAGGACTGATATCGCACCGCCATTAACTAACCAGATAGCAATATATAATAAAAAACTGTATGTTAGACATCAAACAAGTCATGTACGAGTGTGAAACACCGTTAAGTACCATAAAACCCACGGCGACACAATTACTGTCAACTAACCCAGCTGACAAACCCATCCATAAACGATTATGTGTTAAGCACCTTGCGCACCTAAAACATTCATTCTATTGAGGATTGTTGTACGAAGTTCAATACTTGTCTTGTCAGGGACAAAAGTATCTAATTGGTTGTATAGTTTTTGAAAACGTGCGATAGGTGGCGTTGGCAGCGCCCTCAGGTTCGCAAATGGTTCCAACAGTAATCAGTCTTATATTGTACTTTTCACATTCGCGGGCCGTCCTCTTAGCAACTTGTTGCTTCTGCATGAAATTTCTGCAAAAACAAACCTAATTGCATCTTATGTAAATATTGAAATTGAATGAATTTGTTAATAAAGCATTTGTTGCTAGTTTTATTAATTTTTATCATTCATCGCTAAGCCCTTAACTACTACCTCATGTAATTTAAGCATTGATGCGTTCACATATTTAGATATAGTATATAAATGTGTGCCTATTTTTTAATAAATAAGTAATATTCTCCTTGAAATTAAACTACCATATACGGATTACGTCATGGGGAGAGTCTCCCCGTGACCATGGCTGCTGAAAAGCAACCGAAACGTCGGGGAAAGTGTAAAATTAAATTAAATCTAAACAGTTTCAATAATAATTTAATTAGCTTAAAAATTAGTAAAGTTTAATAGTAGCAGTAGTGTAACAATTTTCAAAATTATATAATAAAGTGTCAAATAAACAACGCGATAAAATCCGTATACAGTAGTTTAATTTCAATAAATAATATTCGCGTAAACAGAAGACGATATTAAATAATATTCTCCTCTTCCCTTCCTTCCACTTGTCCAACGCTCAGACCCCGGGGCCTAAACACTATGCTGCTTTATTGTTTTCGGATAATTAATAAGATAAAGCAATGCATAATCAATACTAAACTAGTAACACCACATACCACTAAAAACAGCAGCATATGCTTATTTCGATGGTAAGAATATGTACAAACACGAGCCTTTAGCCCCGTAAATATTTACGCCAAGGTCTTCTCAGACATGTACAATGAAAGACCTCGGGGGTATATTTCCATAACGAACCTGTAGAATGCGGACTGTTCACTGCACGTAGATAAACAGAGAAGATACTACATATACCTATCATAAAGTTACAAGTCACAATTATAAACAACGATGTATAAAAAACAAGAGGTGTGATAGACAAACGTACAACACTGGTAATGGTACATCGGGCATATTATTCGCTCAGAGACTCTTAAAGAAATATTTTCTGGAGAAAAATCGTCACAATGGTTTATGACTTCTTCTATCTAGGCTTTATTATTCCCAAGTCACTTGTGGTCGGCTTTTCTAGTCTAACCGAATTTGACTGGATATCAGTTTTTACACGGAGCAGCTGCCACCTGACCTCCGCAACCCGAAGGCTAACGATACCCTAAGGCTAGACTAGTGTCAGGATATTAGAGGGTACTGACTTTCCCAATAACGACTGCCACTGCTCTCCGAGGCACGGAGCAGGCGATAATTGTCAACCAATACGCACATAATTTCGAAAAGTCATATAACTTCCGAAAGTCAGAGGTGCGCGACGTGGATTCGAACCTGAGACCCTCTGCATTGCAGTCTGTTGGTCTCCCTACTAAGCTATCGCAGCGTTTTACAATGGTCTATGACTACCAGCTTAATTACTGAGGTCAAGATGTCCCCTTTAAATATCCCCGAAGGTATAGAAATGTACTACATCCGCATTTCACCAGCAATGTTTTAAAGTCTCATCTAGTAACGTGTCAGTCTATTGGTGTCTACCAGACAGGCTACCAGACTCTGAGCTGCTTCTTAGAATGACCTAACAGGAAAACCTAACATCATTTTGCCGTGGATTAAGAGGCTATGCCTAACCCAGTGCATAACTCTTCGGAGATTCGCATACAATATTGTGTTAATATCTGTAGTAAATTATAAATGTCATGTTGAGTGAAAACGTCCGTAGTTGCTAATTATTTAATGGCAATACGAATGACCCGGCACACGCGGGGAAGTAACACCCTCTTACAGAAGACCGGCGTCAGAGAAACAACACTGGTTCTGCTATTCGACCGGCCAATAAGAGTGCTGGAAGCTCACATAGCTACAACTCCCACTAAATTACACTCATCGCATCTTCGGAATCCTCTTGGAATCCCAGTATTGCAAACGATTCTAAGCTACGGTAACTGCTTACCATCTACAGCAATCTATTCCTGAGCCATCGTTTCAGTAAAAAGATCTTATATTTATAATCCGAATATTTGACCTCCCAGCTTTCTTAAATCTAGTGAAACTAGTCAGTACAACATTTAAGATTTACAACTGCATCAAAATTAATATAAATCAATTCACATATTTATTACCGATGGATACTGTTTTTCTATTAAATTAACCGTAATAACTTTCCCATTGCATAATTCAATCGAATCTCTAATTCAATCACACGACAAACATTAGTCAATAATTATGAAACGAAAACCAAATTGGTCTATATTTTAACCTTGTCTGTGTCAATAAGTGTGAGTGGGACAGAGCACTCATTCATTTCGATATAAATAATACATTACTAAAGTGATTAATGTTCAGACATTGACAATAACATGGCTTAATTTGATTTATATGGTAACTTTCGCCGTCCTCAGCGGTTTGATTTGAATTTGCGGGCGCAACTATGCGTTACGTAATAGTTCCCATGGGGCATTGGTATGAATAGAGCCTACTAAGAACATCGGAGTAATCAAGATATTTAAATGTTATTTTTAAAGAGCTAGAGGCTTGGAAGCCTTTTAAACATCGAACATTAAAATCACTCAGACAGACTTTAGATTCTCTTCTAATATCTTTAAGTCTATATATCCGTTTTTGAACAAAAACTCTTGCGGCCTTAATATTATTAAAATATTACAGCGCCAGCATATTCTCAAAAGGCTACATACGGTGATACACGATGCATCTAGATGCACAAGCAATTGGCGAGCTCTAGGCAGACCGAGGTACTTGCGCGAGTCAGTCATATTATCATTACTTAATCGAATTCGAATCATTCGCGCGCGATTATTTTAAGTGCCTTTACTTGCGCATGCTGCATGCGTCGTTTACTTTACAAGTGACATTAATAATGTATCACTAACACTTCTCGCCAGCCATGTTATTGTCCACTCCACGTAATGGATGACGATCCGATCGCAATTAGCAATTAATTTTTTTTAGCAATCTTGCTATTGCCATAATTAATTAGATACATATATCTATTACTACACTATACTATATTCGATTTGCACAACTGTATTCGAATACAAAACTATGCATAAATAGCTTGTACTACTTTTCAGAAGTCCATGCTACATAAACCTCTGAAAATGGCCTGACCAAGAAACAAGTATCGCTTTACCCAAGACATCACAATCGCAAGTTCTATCCACCCAGATTACCACCACTACACCAATCAGAGATCAATTAAATTATAACCCAATAAAAATATATTACAGGACTAAATGATAATTTTATTCTAACGATCATAACATTACCAATATCTGAATGTAAACCTTAATATTTCTAAGGTCTAAAAGCTTAAGGGGTACTTACCTAATCGCAGCTAGAGTATGAATGCGATAGCAATAGATAAGTGTGGTTAGATATCGCAATGTGAGGTACTGCGGGTACCGTTGCGAAGGCATTGGTCGCTCGGGTGCGCGGGAGACGCCCGTCAACCGCTCCGTTTCGACGTTTGCGCATACTGGAGCGGCGCAAGTCTTAAGAGAAAATATTGTTCTATTTTCAAATATTCTCGCTGGCCAGCTCGTATACAACCAACTACACTGTTTATTGTAAAAATATATAAAAATTAAAATGTTAATTTTTTTAATAAGCTATTTCTCATAGAGAACTTTCGCGTTAGACACGAAAAGAGTTTGTTTATTATTACGTTGGTCATCAACATTGCTCTTGCAATATAGAATATATGTTTTTAACAGTAATTGAATTAAATATCGCACTGGCAGCCAGCCCTATATTCAATCAGTGTTCAAACCACGCCTTAATAAAATTTTGTCGACATTTAGTTCTGCATCAACAAATAACAAACAAAGTAAGTTTTACATATTTAATATCATAACATGTTACACTGCATTGTGTAAAGTATTTTTGCGTTATTCATAAAATCCATGCCATCAGTCAAAATACTTGCATTTTAAAATTGAAAACATCAAAGCGTCAATACCCGCTAGTGTCTTTAACTCAGAGCAAACATTAACTGTCGACCAAGGCATTATCATACCGCTAGGATAAGCAGTGGGTCATGAGCAGTGCTAAATACTAAATTACACATTGCTCCATTAACCACTAGTTCTGCCTAGCACCTAGGTTCAATGCTACAAGTGCAAGGTCTTGCACACAAGTAATTGGACTCGTTTTTAAGCAGAACGTTAATGGCAAGAAATTATAGCTTGTCCATAGAGGCTGAGTTATTTGCATTCGCAACTGTAAACGTTTGTAAAAATATAATTGTTGATATATAATGTTGTCCGTTTATTTTAATTGTATGATGACTCAATGAGTAGTGGTTTTATGCTAAGTGGTGTGAATTCGATCGCCGAGGCAGATAAAAATTAATGCGATGCGATGTTACTTGTTTCAATGTAAAGATCTCCGTGACACAGGGATTGTATCCAGGGATCGGTGGTAATGTCATCTTTAGATCAAAACACCGATAGCGCAATGGTTACAATATTAAGAATTTAATGTTCACGATTCTATATTTTCAAAATACGGCCATATATTTTTATTGACGAAATAGTTTGGGATAGGGAAACCAGAAAAAGTGAAAGCACAGTTTTTATTATCATATGACAATCTGAAATTAATTAAAATGTTAACCTCTTGTCACTGTAGTCTATATTACATTTAACATTTAAAATAACTACCAAAGCCATTCACAATGAAATGCACTGACCAAAAACAAATCTTACACCAAATCAACAATTCAAACCCATTCGATATAGCTTCAATTAAAAATCTTAACTGTCGTACAATAATTACGGGACCCACAACTGTAAATAATGACCACAGACTATTTAAAATATAAACAGAGATCTAAATAGACGGGTACCAATGATATTGGTCGAGTAATACGACAGAGAAAAATAGCCTATACCATAGACAATATTTCATAGACAAACAGGAGCTGTTCCTTTAATGCAGCCATTAGTCTCATACCTCTTATCGTGCAATTAAAAAGTAAAAGACTGTCGCGTTGTTCCTGCGGCGTATTTTTGATCTGATGGCACTCGCTTTAGTGTTGTCTTAACTTCGATTGCCGGGATGATTGAATGAAGATGGATGAATTATTTATGTCTGTTGGATATCCATTTGCAAACATCAACACGAAATTTGCTTGTAGCACAGCTCGTCCCTATTAAGTGAGTTTTAAACATAGTCAGCTAATGTAATCGTGGCGCAATATTTTATTGTATATTGATATAGGGAGGTATATCAATATTCATGAGCTTATTATTTACATTTATTAGCTGTTCTACATAGGTATGTAGAACAGGTAATAAAATATGTAATTAAAAAGCTCACACTCAGTATGGCCGCGGTTGCAACAAAACAATTAGTTTTTTTCATATAATATTTCCAGACAAACAATACAGAATATATTACTCTCTATATTCCTTTTATTAATAAGATAATGTTTACAACATATGCATTAAGCAATATTTTGATTGATTACTTACTTATCTTACTTACTTACTTAACTTACGTTTCCTTTTATTAAAATATTAAACAAAAAAATTAATTGAAATTAAACTGCTATATACGGATTTTATCGCGTTGTTTATTTGACACTTTATTATAAAATTTTGAAAATTTTTACACTACTACTACTATTAAAATATATATACACTGGAACATTGAGACAACTGCCATCTTAGTCTCCCCGTGACCATGGCTGATGAAAAGCAACCGAAACGTCGGGGAAAGTGTAAAAATAAATTAAATCTAAATAGTTTAATAATAATTTAATTAGCTTAAAAATTAGTAAAGTTTAATAGTAGTAGTAGTGTAAAAATTTTCAAAATTTTGTAATAAAGTGTCAAATAAACAACGCGATAAAATCCGTATATAGCAGTTTAATTTCAATGAATAATATTCGCGTAAATAGAAGACAATATTATACAAAAAAATTAACTTATTCAAATAAAATCTCTCTGAATTGTGTACGATTCTTAAACTCTTTAAGTCTAATAATTGTTTTGTAGATGAATCTAACAATACCTGTTTGTCCTACAGCCAGACACAGTCCCTCAAGCCAGCATCGACATGACGACAGTCCTGGAGGTGTCAGAGGCGGACTCCGTGACCGGCCACCCGTACAGTCTGGCAATCACCGCACCCGAGAGAGTCACCTTCGTCAAGGGCACGTGCCGCGAGGAGGCGCGCTGGTGGTCTGATGTTCTAAGCGTTTATCCAAGAAGCAAGGTGAGCAAAATGCTTAATTTTCTTTTAACCTTTTGACCGTCACAGTCATGTAAACATGACAAAGCAAAATGTATCCAGCACGCTACGGTCACGACTACATGACAAATTAAAGCATGAAATCGTAGCTTGGCGCCGAGAGCACGCTTTTGCTTTTTTGACGTGATGGTCAAAGGGCTAACCTCTTATTATATCATCATCATCATCATCATTTCAGCCTATTGCAGTCCACTGCTGGACATAAGCCTCCCCCAGGGTGCGCCACAAGGCCCGATCTCCCGTGGTGGTCTCTTATTATATGTGGTTAATCAATTGTAATAAAGTAATTGGAAAACCACATGTCTTTTTGCCTTTTAAGTGACTTAATTTCTATTCTTATCGTATAATAACTACAGTCTTTAATTACCAGTAAAGGCTTCTTCAATAGTGGATAATGGTTCAATGTATATGCGACTGAGCATAAGATCTCTTGAGTAAAATCCGCAGGTCGAGAATAGTAATATAGGAAGATTGTAAAACAAAATACTCTGTAGTAAAATGGACTCTGAAAGAATGTCGGGTAAACCGCAATAAGTTCGCCGACATAAAATTAGAGCCGGCTAAATGTGGGAGTGTACAATTATTCTGCCTATCGCTTTCAGGATACAGGTGTGACATTATGTATATATGTATTCCTAATGTCATAGGCAGAGTTGCGGGATCAGTGAACCCTGCCACAAAGCATAGAATTCACTAGCTTCCTACTAAAGACGCTCTGCTTGTCATCCAAATATAGAATAAAATTGAAACAAGTTCGAGTTTGTAGGTATAAGAAATTTAAAAAAAATCTTCTCTTTTGAAATACGTCCTCTATTTAATATGAATAATGATAGTGCGGAGTTCATAATTACTGATATACAACCCAAGCGTGTCAGTGACAACTACACAGCAAGCAAGAAATTACAAATATAACATTTATATTGTTGAACTGTTGGTGTTGCCTGCGCTCGGCGCCGCTTTCCGTCACTCGATACGATTATTATCATTATTTTAAAATATTGTTTGTTTTTTCTAACGCCAATAAATCATTTATTGTTCTCATTCGTCGCTATAAAGATACTAATATATATCTAATGTTCACGTGTGATTAAGTTAACGATGAAAAGCAAAACCTTATCTCGATCTAATATAATCACAGACCAGCTTCTTACAATCACCTTGTTATGAATTACGCAATTACTTTCTTACACAAAGCTGAACTCATCACACCTATCAAGTGTAATCGAGTGCTTCCCACCGCATCCCGCCGTTCCCGGGAATATTCTAAGCAATAAGGCGGTGTAAACTGGGATTGGCGGGTGCCTGCGTCTGCGCATTATCACGAGTAAGGAAGTTGTTAGGACATGTGTACATGATTAGAAAAGTGTGGAGAAGTGGCGCTACAATCGAGATGGGCAATAGGCCCAATAGGCTCCTAGACACCATCGCTAACAGACATTTTGGTAGACGGCTTGCGTCAAATATAGTAATTTAATCGCTTGTGTATTATTTTCACCATAGCTCAGATTATGCCATGTTGTGCCACAAAGCTGGCCATATTATCAGCATTGTAAATTACATGCGTTAGTTAACTATCGCTTTTAGTAAATAGTAAGGACATAGTTTCTCAAATTAAAATATGTTCGGAAATATCAACTCATTCATTAGCACAAAAAATTGATGGCTGGAAAAAGGAAATTTTTCGTATTATTACATTGCTTCACTGATTTTATATGTAAGAAAAGCAATGTCGTAGAAATATATTTATATTTCGAGTTCTTTCAGGTTATCATTACTATCCTTTATACGTCCAGAAACCAATACAAAACATGTATTTTCTAAACGAATACCGAACGGGCAATAACCACCGCTTCCACCGCGAAAGCGGCGCGTGCGCAAATTGTCGACCAGTTATTCATCGACGCAGTTTTATACACTGTGCTCCTGCGTCCAGTAATAAGATGTTAGTACCAGCTATTGCCCTCTGGTCGATTTAATACTTCACAAATTATAAAGTGCTGCTCAGTAATTTTAATTTCCCCTGGGATCGGGTAACGAAATTGTAAATTCATAAATAGCTATTTGATGTTGTAAAAGTTGACTCCCTTTTACAAGAGGGAGCCTGATTTACCGTCAAGCAAACGGTGGGAGTGTAATACCTGGTTAGCTTCCTATATTTTTGCAGCTTGGAAGTTTTCTTGTTTGTTGATTAGATATTTCTTTGTTGTTCCCGTTGTGTTATTTTCTGGATCGAACATAATAGTATTTTGTTTTTATGCTACGAAATTCTTTGTAGCATCTCTATACAGCAATATGTTAATATGCTCTCTGCTATGTGAATTAAAACACCTCACGAAGTGTGTGTGTGTGTGTGTGCGTGTAACGCGTTTCTACTCACCCCTTTAAAGATATACTGGTATTGAAATTAAACTACTATATACGGATTTTATCGCGTTATTTATTTTACACTTTATTACAAAATTTTGAATCTCCCCGTGACCATGGCTGCTGAAAAGCAACCGAAACGTCGGGGAAAGTGTTAACTTAAATATAAATAGTTTTAATAATTTAATTGGCTTAAAATTAGTAAAGTTTAATAGTATCTAGTAGTAGTGTAACAGGTTCAAGATTTTGTAATAAAGTGTAAAATAAATAACGCGATCAAATCCGTATATAGTAGTTTAATTTCAATGAATAACATTCTCGTAAACAGAAGACAATATTAGATATACTGGTAGACAGTGAGATGTGCGTTATGACAATAATCTTGTTCTCTATTTTGAGTGGAAATGACTGATGAAATGTATTTTTTGTAAAATCTCTTCTGCCTATACTTTGAAATATACAAACGTGGGCAAAACTTGGCACGCAGATAGACCTTGTCCTCTGTGAACGTATAGGATACTATTTAATCCCGTATGTGGCCTAATAATACATATTATTGTCGGTCTCGATGGCGTAGTGATCAGTGTAACCGACTGCCACGCCTGAGGTCGCGTGTTCGATTCCCGCACAAATCAAACATCTGTGTGCATGAACATGGATGTTTTTCTTCGTCTGGGTGTTTCTATGTAAAATATGTATGTATTTACAAAAAATATGTGTATATGTATGTTTATCCATTGTCTAGTACCCAATAGTACAAGCCCTGCTTAGTATAGGCTAGATGGTGTTGTGTGTATGTGATAGAATATTATATTATATATTATATTATAATTGTTAAGATTTGTAAAAAGGTTTTGACAGTTTGTCAGTGGTTTGCACGGATAGCGTAGTGGTTTAAGTGGTCGTCTCTCCACTGCCACTGCGCCGAGTGTTGTGGGTTCGAATTCCACACGAGGCTAAATTTATGTGATCCACAAATGGTTTTGACTAGTATGGATGTTCTTTGTGTCCGTTGTTTGAATGTTTGTAATATCCCCCGTGATACAGGAATTACTACTACTGCGGGAATTGTCTATTAAAAAAATAAAGATGGACCATGTCTACATTTCGGTTATAAATAGCACATGTTACTACACATAACAGTACTGTTTATCCTGGTATAGGTTACTTTTTATCCCTTATGACTTACACGGAAACCGCAGACAACAAGTTACAAATAAAGTAACTGAACACTAAAATATACTCCTGAATATGAGTCATCAGTATGACGAGACTACAATCATTGTGAAGACATCGCGTCCCGTCACGTAAGACGAGCACCAACAATGATTAGAATGCCGGCAGACACAGGTTCTCGTCGCCCTTGGAACTAAATGACTCGTATATATTACTTAAACACTATATTTAAATACCAGAATTATCTAGAACAACTCTTGCTACTGACAAACGCGTGCAACTCATGTTTGTGTTAGACATTAGATACGAATATGGATATAATCTGTAGATGTTCAGGGTAGATTGCTCTACAAAATTATTTAAAATTTGAACAAAATGGCGGTAAACTAATTTAAAATATCGATGCTGTAACTAGGAAATAATAGAAGTAGAAGAATATTTACTTAATCTGTTCAACTACGCTTAACGAGCGCTTGTATATTACAAAATCTGTATTATACAGGCCTCCTAATTGATAAACTAATTGCTACACATACACATTGTGCATGGAGACTCATGTGAAAGGATATATACAGGTGTATTACACCCACATTTTGTCAGCTATGATAAAGTCAGAAGTCGTTGTCGTCTACAGGACACATTGCCAAATTATATTTGCGAATTCTGATATATGCGCAAATGTAATAATGTCACGAGATGATGTGATAGAATTACTTTATCTTATAAAGTACTTATTAATTTTAAAGTTCTACTTAGGTACATCAAATCACGATTCAGCTGTTCTGCAGCAGAAAGACTACGAAATTTTACGTTCAAAAATGTTTATTTACCTATTTTATTTTATCATGTCTCAGCACAATTTTCATGCACGTTCGTCAATTTCGCGGCCTATTAACCTACCCTTGCTCCGGATTCAGATCTATTAAGATATAACGCAGCATTAACAAAATCACCTTTTCCCAGAATTAAATTATAACTCCAATACAATTTTCCTTGTACTAGGCATGTGTTTGAAAGTAAATCCCACTGACTCATCAGAAACATTCTAAACTACAAAGTCAGACGATTGCCAAGACCGAGATTTTTGAAAATACACTCTTAAGGCCAGCACTCCAATTAATAGGCATGACTGAAAGATTGAGAGCTCTTCTAAGGATAGTCGCTGCATACCCGTTAATCCTAAATACTTCTCTTACAGATAATATAATATCCATACTTACTTCAAACGATGCGTCACCAATTATGAATGAAGCTTTTGAAATATTGTGAAATACTTTTGGGAATCCATACTTACTCATTGTGCAGGCTCCTTGGTGAAATTCCTGAAATTTAGTGACGTCACAGATCTTACATATACATCAGTTGTACATTATATTATCAGATTCAATCAAGTTTGGCAAATAGGATCTGAAGTCAAGACATGAAAATATTTCTAAAAGACGATATAACTAAGCTTGGAATCAAACATAGACGAATAAATTAAAATAATTCAGTCATGCAACTTCTTAGTTAAGGCAGGGCAGGGCCTTGTATAGTTGAGGTTTTGCATCATGTCCTATCTGAAAGCAATCACACCTGCCAAACTCATACTTAAATACGAATAAGATTATTGTTATCGCAATAGACACCAATTCACTCTACTTAAGTGTCGTGCCTTAAAATCATGTCAATAACCACCCACGCAAGTACAACGACTCCGCTGACATCACGCTGAAAAATCAGGACATTCCGCGCAAACCAGGTCATCAGACTCCATAAAGATACATCTTAATTCATCGCCCAATTTTTCAATTGGCCGTAATCGGGCGATCGATTCGTTTGGACTTCGTCGCAGCTGCGTATATCGCCCCAGTTGCGGCAAATGGACCCGTGTAATTAGCGCAGGATCGCGTTACATGCGCCCGCGCAGCGAGTGACTCACGCGCTTTTGTTTATACGCGGTGTAAGGAGAAATCTGTGGGCTAATTCTGGAATTGGGTCGCTGTTTTGATGATGTTTAGATGATGGCTTACAACTGTGGTTGGATAATGATAGAATCCTTACTTTTGCTTTCTTCGTGTGGTTAGTACGTAATCAAGTAACTTTGAAATTTAGATTATTTAACCAATACATCTAAAGCATAATTGGTACAGTGACATCTTAATAAAATTTATTTTCAAGTTGTTTTTTTTACGTACTATTGTATGTATGCTAATGTGAGTTTGTTTGTTACGCTTTTACGCCTTAACTACTCGATCGATCACTATGAAATTATGTATACACGTTGTCAGGGGAAACTTAGTGCGAAACAACAGTTGGACTGCCACGCAGAGTTCGAACCCAAGGCACGCATCTCTGACTTTTCGAAGTTATATGCGTATTAATAGTTAATTATTGCTTGCTTTAACGGTGAAGGAAAACATTGTGAGGAAACCTGCATGTCTGGGAGTACTTCAAAATGTTTTCATCAAAACGACTTTCATCAGAAAAAATATCTATGCCCGAGCAAGCGAAGCCGCAGGCAAAAGCTAGTTTAGAATAAAATTTGATATTTAGCACTGTTTTTAAACGTTTAAACATGTCTGATGTCATCTTTTATATTATAGTGATCAAATATTAGTTCAGTCCTCGTGTTTATGTGATTTGTATAACGGAACCGACGCGACGATACTATTTCTTGCCTCTTAGGGTTGCCAATATTAAGAACTATTATATTAATAATTCAGTTTTCTCAACAAATTGCCTATAATATCACTAACTAGCTTTTGCATGCGGCTTTGCTCGTATAAAAGTAGGTTAGGTTATGTTTTTCTCGGGTGAGCCCGACATAACCTCTCCGCTCCCCTTTTAGGTATGCGTCAATGCATTCCTTCACGTTAAAAAAGAAATGATAAATAAAGGTTAGGCCGTGTAAACAAAAGAAATTATAAAAAAAAATATGGCCTATGTTACTAGGGGACTATATAGCTTACTAATGCTAAGAGAAATTTTTAAATCGGTTGAGACGTTTTTGGGTAAAATCGTTACAAAGAAACAAACAAAAAATTAAATCTTTCCTCTTTTCTTTATAATATTAGTAGAAATAACTAATCATATTTTAAAGAATTGTATGTTATTTATTCTACAAAGCGTCTTCAACTAATAACTCTAAAGGATATTAAGTTATTAATATTATTTAAAACAGTTTAAATAATATTTTTTTTAAATGGCCGTCTCGTCTTTTGTTATTTGTCTGTGGTTTATGACTATAGTTTTTGTTTGACTCAAATTATACAAATTGATTGACAATCGTTCTTGTAGGAATAAATAGATGATTACTTTATTTTGGCATATTCCAGTTTGTTACTTTTTTCGGTTTAATATTTATCGATTTTATGGTGGTGCCGATGTGTCTAGACTTATAATAACACTAAAGTATTTAAATGAATTGTTGTCAAATATGTTACGGTTTTTTTACATATTGTATTGTCTAATCTTTGTTGAGAATAAAAATAAATATAATTTAAGGCCATATATACAATTCGTCAGAAAATTTTATATATTCTGAAGAATTGTTTAAGACTGCGCCGAGCGAAATATGCCAAAACAGGCGGTCACAGTTAAGTGAATAAAATCAACACTTTTTGTTTAATACAAATATAAAATATATATTTACCATAACAATGAATGTGTTTACAATTACTCCGTGTAAAAAACTTAAAATAATTAATATTTTCGCCTACAGAATTACGTAAATTTGCACGAAAAATGTAAAAACGTAAGCTCGTGTTACGTGATTTTAGATTATAAAGTAGAAATCTATCCTATTTTACAGCTTAAACGAAACATAAATAGTTGTATTACAATTTGTCCGTCCCAAATATTTAAGTTATTGGTTGACAATAAAGATACAAATTTATCAAAAAAGCACTTCAAATCCTCCATACAATTTTACTATGGCGGCCGCGCGCCGATTTGAATATGCGCCGCCCGAGCTCTGTCATATAGCTCTGTTATCTGTCTTACGCTCGGCGCAGTCTTAAATGCTATATCACTGGTTATCTAAAAGTAGTAGAAGAAACATTTGAAATTTCTTATCTTTATCGCTTAGTACCGAATGTGAATGCTGTGCATGAGATTTCGGATTTGATTCTCGCGTTGGGTAAAGCGTTACTGCGATTTTTGATGGGCAATTTACATTATCAGCGCAGAGCCTGCATCTGTGCCCTGTAGGCGCGTGCTGGGCTCAGATGCCATCCTTACACGGTAGAGTCGATTAGAGCGCGCACCAACAAGTTTGGGTTCTCATACCTCTGCCGAACGATGAAGGCATGGAATTCTCTGCCAAGGCACGTGTTTCCTTCTTCCATTAATCCTGGGTCCTTTAAGCGGGGCGTAAAAAAGCACCTTCTCAGGCCGTCAAAGTAGGGACCTCAACATCGCCTCAGCTTTTACGAGGACGGTGTGGAGGCCACTGCTCTTAGACCACACGACTGCTTACCATCAGGCGGAGTGGGATCATTGTGACGAACAACATATTAAAAAAAATTGTCCCACTTTAAATTGGGCATAATAACATAGTCGGTGAAATAGAGGTGTAATAACCTTTGCCCACATATGAGTGACTAGCTATTGCTCCCGGTAATTTCGTTAGGTTAGATTACGTGTACCCGTACTTTTTTAAAATAGGATATTGCCTATGTTACTTTATGATAATATAGTTTTCTATTGGTGAAATAATTTTTAAAATCGGTTTAGTAGTTTTTGAGTTAAACCCTTACAAAGAAACATAAAATAGAATCTTTCCTTTTTATTATATTAATATAGATGTACCGCCGTGAATCTGTGTATTTTAGTATTTTACACTTCTTCTTATTAGCAATTTCAGTCTCAAATTACCTCTAACCTCTCAAACTAAATCCTTGTGTTAGAGCAATGGGCTGGATCCGAATCCACGATCTCTTGATCGCATCACAAGCCTTATACATTACCGCACGCCGCTTCAAACGTTCATATGTTAAACTGATACTAATGAATAAATTAGCATTATAACATCCTAAGCATATACTCAGTTACATATTTCTCATCTACATATCGCCTATGTCTGTCCATCTGTCACATCGTATGACAGCTATATATCAAACTCACGGACCGTAAATGAAGTGCCAACGGTTTTTGTATAGACGCGAACCGTTTACGTATCTCGCTAGATCTTTTGTGCACACTGCATGTATGCTTGTCTGGACATATTAAATACTAAAACTCAAATGTTCCAATGATCTTTGGAAGGTCATTTTCAAGCGGATTGAAATTCTCTAACTTGGCTTATGACGGCTGCGTCTAGTTTTAATATAGACGGGTACCAATCAATAGTCTGACGGTGCCGTAATTGCTTCACCTCTTTACCCAAACAGTCTTTGAACGGAACTTGACTCAAAGATATAAAAGTTTAATAAGAAATAACTTACCTTCTTCTTCTCCCTTAGCCTTTATTATTCCCAAGTCACTTGGGGTCGGCTTTTCTGGTCTAACCGGATTTGGCTGGATATCAGTTTTTACACGGAGCGGCGGCCACCTGACCTCCGCAACCCGAAGGCTAACGATACCCTAAGGCTAGACCAGTGTCAGGATATTAGAGGGTACTGACTTTCCCAATAACGACCGCCATAGATGTTCATGGCAGCCGGGACCGACGGCTTAACGTGCTCTCCGAAACACGGAGCAGGCGATAATTGTCAATCAATACGCACATAATTTCGAAAAGTCATATAACTTCCGGAAGTCAGAGGTGCGCGACGTGGGTTCGAACCCGAGACCCTCTGCATTGCAGTCTGTTAGTCACCCCACTGAGCTATCGCTGCTTTTTAAGAAATTTATTAATAACTTACCAAAACAAAAATAAATAAGCCCACTTCGAAATTGTCTAATGACACGGATGTCGAAATGGTTTAATTAGTTACCTCGTCACTACGCTACGCCGAGGATTGTGGGTTCGATTCCTCCATAAAGGAAATACAATATGTGTGTTCCACAAGTAATTGTGTCTAGTCTGGGTAGACTTTGTGTCTATTGGATCAATGTTTGTAAATTCTCTTGTGATAGCTATAAATGCTACACAATAATAAAAACCTTTTCCTCAAGCACAGCATTCCCATTGACTATCGATGTACCACTGAGACATACAGAAATTTTATATATAAATGAAAACCACAATGAACTGGCTACCAGTGACAAATACTTAACAAAAATGGAATATCCAGACAAAAAGCATAATACCCATAAAAAGTACAGTCAGACCAAAAATAGTTTGAACTCACTCGAGTCAAAATTTTCATTCGTACTTCAATTCAATACCGCGGGTCTGGTAGGCAGGTAGTCAATTATGTAAAGTTTCTTACCACCCGGAAGATGGTATCTATCGATGGTGACCATTTATGGGGTGATGGGGTGATTGAAGACGGGTCAAGTAATTGTGACGGCAGATATGGTAGCCAGGCCTGTTTTATTTCCTTCATAGTAATATCTATTAATGATAGATGGTAAAAAATATGTGTTATGATGCCTTGCTGGTACCGTGGTTTACACGCGATTGTGAGGTCTGAAGTTCAATTCCCGATTGGGACTAATTGCGTTTTTGAGTAGTTCGTTGTAGTAATCGTTATAGGCTTAACCGGGGAAGGACTACCCTCTCACAGAATATCGACGTGAAATACCAGTATTCCTACTGTTGTGTTTCGTTCAATGAGTGAGACTGCCGGAGGCCCAATCACTCTCTTTCTCCCTTCCCGCTCCTTCGCCTTTCCATTTCCTTTTTTCTTACTAAAGGCTTGCCAAAGCGCATGTGATGCCTCTGGTGTTGCAGGCGTCGATAGGCTACGGTGACCACTTACCATCAGGTAGGCCGTATGCTAGTTTACCACGTAAGCTGTATAAAAAAAAAATGTTTAAGGAATAGCTTCGCCTCATCACGTGGCTCCTTAAATCATAGCTGCCGTAACGTATGGATGAGTTAAGTTACACCCACATCTCGTAGGTTATAGGTAGTGCTGTCTACCGTGAACAGTTCTTGAATAATTGCTATTAAACATTTCCAAACAAAATATCTCATAAACACTTTTACCCCACCCGCGCAATAGAACATAAAGACACCGACACACAAATCCCAGTGGCATATCAAATCGATCTATATTAAAACATTACCAAGTATAACATGGTTCGATCTCGATGGCGTAGTGAATAGTGTAACCGACTGTCACGCCTGAGGTCGCTGGTTCGATTTCCGCACAAGTCAAACATTTGTGTGGATGAACATGGGTGTTTATCTGGGTGTTTCTATGTATAATAATGTCCTACAGACCGAATTTCGTTCATGGCGGCCAATCTTAACGGAGACTGGCCATCTGCGCAGGAGATATTATAGTGCACAAGTATGTGTGCAAACACAAGTGCACTCTCTGTTCCCTAACTCTCATGATCCGATGGGACGGATAATCCGACACGACCGGAGAGAGATCAGGCCCAGGACAAACGGCAACGTGCTTTCCGAGGCACGGGGGTGTCTAACACCGCCAACTTCCTAACTCCGGGCTCGTATTGAGATTTCTTAACAGAAAAACTCAATATTATATATAAACATTATTTTTGTTGGCCCGACCCGGGATTCGCACCTGAGACCTCATGCACAGCAGTCGCATTCACTACCGCTGCGCCACGGAGGCAGTTAAATATGTATAATATGTACGTATTTACAAAAATAAAGTATATATGTATGTTTATCCATTGTCTAGTACCCATAGTACAAGCTCTGCTTAGTTTTGGCTAGATGTTGTTGTGTGTGTGTGATAGAATATTATAAATGCACGAACGAGTTTTACCAGGTTCGATATCACAATAGAGGGTTATCAGACCTATTCGTTATACAGAGTTAGTTAGTTATAATTTGTTACGTAATGCTTTAGGATGCTATAAAATAATTGGATCTAGTTGTTAAATAATTAAACCGTAGCTTGGGAACATCGCTTGGGTATGCCGACAATTTAGAATATGACTGTTAACGGTATAGACGACAGGCTTGACCGATATTACGTAAGGTTTAAAATGTAGTTTGTGCCTTTGATATACCGCTGTCTAACTGTTGAAGATGCAAGCGTGAAAAGGTATATAATATATATAATAATATCAGCCCTATATTAAACTGTCCCACTACTGGGCACGGTTCTCAGTGTGAGGGTTATGCCATAGTCCACCACGCTGGCCTAGTGCGGGTTGGCAGACTACACATACATATCTTCGAGAACATTATGGAGAACTCTCGGACATGCAGGTTTCCTCGCGATGTTTTCCTTCACCGTTAAAGCAAGCGATAATTAACTATTTAATACGCACATAACTTCGAAGTCAGAGTTGCGCGCCTTGGGATCGAACTCGAGACCTCTGCGTGGTAGTCCAACGGTCTCCCACTATCGCTGTGAAGTTATAGTTTTTAGGTAAACACTGGCTCGACGCATAATACCTGTTCTGGGTACTTAACAAATATTGAAACAACGGTCACAAAGGACACTGAGACTCGTAACGACTGTAGATCTTACATTTTTGTACCTCCTGCCGCCATCTCTGGGTAACTGTTTAAATCACAGCGTTTTGCTTGCAATTAGCAATGAGGTATATGAGGTCCACGAATCCACTACCTTTAGATCGTGAGTAAATTGCTAATCTGTTGGTGTACCCCTCTATAGTAAGCGGTTCCGATAACTGAAAAATACTGCCAACAAGAGGACGTCTATCACTCTTTGCCTTTCAAAAAAGGAATCGTCATACTTTCAGACTTGCCTGCCTTGCTCTTTCTCTCATCGTAACTTAAGAAGATGCGACTCACGAAGACTGTATCTTCTTCTCATACACTATATGTAGTTTTAGATTTAAAGCATTCAAGTAACGAATACTTTCCACCCACATCATAACAATAATTTGTGCATCACACAAATTATTCTGTGAGATTCGAACCACAACACTCGATGCTGCGGCAGCGGCGAGGCGATTGCTTGCATGCTTCACCATCCATGCAGTTTAACAAATAATATCATAAGTGTTACTTTAGAGCATTGTTGTATTTCTATAGCTAAATGTAATCGTTTGAGAACCTGCATAGTTCCTTCGTCAAAATACTATAATAAGCATATGTATATGTATATCTTACTAGCGACCTGCCCCGGCTTCACACGGGTAGTACATTACCTTAACAAGTTATACACCTAACCCTTCCACATGAATCACTCTGTCTATTGGTGAAAACCGCATGAAAATCCGTTCAGTAGTTTGTGAGTTTATCGCGAACAGCCGCGGCGGGGACTTCATTTTATAATATGTAATGATTTAGCGACGCAATTAGGTACATAACCTCTACGAGTTGGTTATTATACCTGTGCTTACAATAAGGAATGATATCAAAACGTGGGGTCGACGACCCGCCGGCGCCGTATCGCCTCTCGGTACAAATACGATGTTATTATGATATGATCCGGTTGGATTAATATGGATGTGCCGGGCAGATAAGTTACACATAATATATTGTACTCAGTGGCATGTCTATGCTGTCAGGGTTAGACAAAGCCGATATGTTTTAACAGTCAATTAAGTGACATCCTTTTTGTTATATATTTATTCTTCACTACATTTTGCTAAATGTACGTTAGGTTAGGTTAGGTTTGCAACACTACTTTTTCCTGGAGGAACGGTGTCTCATTCTGTACCCCTGACAACGTGTATGCATAATTTTATGTTGATCGGTCGAGTGGTTTCAGCGTGAAACCGTAACAAACAAACAAACTCACATTCGCATTTATAATATTAGTTAGGATTTTCATTGGCATGTCGTAGATGAGCTCACCATGATACACTGACGATATACTTAGTAGTGCTAGAATGATAATATTGAAGAAATATTTCATAAGACAAGTCTCTATTGATAAATTCCCCAAATTGTATTTATCTCCTGCATACCACAGAAACTATGATCGAGAATATATAAATTAATTTGCGACGATTCCAATAAAGACCATAAAGAATATGTGTAAAATTAAATTAAATCTAAATAGTTTTAATAATAAAATATGTAATAAAGTGTCAAATAAACAACGCGATAAAATCCGTATATAGTAGTTTAATTTCAATGAATAACATTCGCGTAAACAGAAGACAATATTATAAGAATATATAGATCAGACGGTTTTGAATATAGATTTAAGGAACACCCAGCTTTATTTAAAAATAATCATCAATAAAAATCGTAATTTAAATAATAACCACACTTTAATTTACGTTAATGCAAAAAGCTTTAAAATGTATGTATTGAGAATTAGAGATGAGAAAACGAAATAAAAATACATTTCTGAACGAATAAACAAACTTCAACACGTCACCAATACTTGATTTACTTGTCTACCCACAAAATAACCACTTTTTCATTCGAATGATAGTGAGGGTAGTATACAAAGGCGATAAAAGCAGGCGTGCGTGCTTACTCATCGCTCACTCGTTGCCAAACTACCCAAGGACACCTCGTGCTATGAAGAAATACGTGTATTTTGTTAAACGTGTATATTGTTGTTGTGTTACGTGCAATATTGTGAATACTGCAAGTTGGAGTACGCCCAGTGGCCGAGACCCAGGATGCGGCTGTTACTTACCAAAGGAGATCGGTATTGTCAACCTTTTTCTATTGCAGAAGTTAGGGTGGATAATCCAAGATTATGTGAAATGTTCCTTTCGTCCCAATCTTCTTCTTCTCGAGTCGATGGTACAATTATTTTAAATATATCCTGCCCAACGTGTAGCATCAGCAGTTGCGTGCATCAAGTCTTACATGGTGCACCTACAGGGACAAACAACATGGTTTGATTGGGATCACCACATTCAGACTGTGCTTTGTGAGGCTCCCTGATTCCCCATTTTTCCAGGTTGCAACCGCAACGGCCGACTTAAGTACGAAGTCGATTTAGGGATTTCCATATTGGCCATGATAATTTCGATCCAGGTAGGTTTTCGCTAACTTTTAAATAGTCGATTGGCGGAACTTTTGCCTGACAAGTTTTGAGCCTAGTTGTCTCTGGCGGATTTTATTACAATGGATTTTCGCCAAGTAATTCGATTCGAATTGAAGCCTAATTCGATTCAATATAAAGGATGTAGTGTACATTTATAGTTGTGTGCACGATAATAATTAAAATACTTTATTTTATACCATGCCATCATTTTTACTAATATTATATACTAGATATTATCCACGGCTTCACTCGCGTAAATATAGATCAGTATCAATACTTTTTTCTAGATGAAAGGTATCCTATGTCTTTTCTGTTCTCCTGACAACGCGTATGCGCAATTTAACGATCGGTCGAGTAGTTGGGTGAAAGCGTTACAAAAAAACTCACATTCGTATTTATAATATTAGTTAGGACGCATAAGTAGGTTCGTTTGTTAACACATCTTTTACGCAGTACGCAGTGGTCTAACTGGATTTGATTGGATATCAGTTTTTACACGGAGCGGCTGCCACCTGACCTCCGCAACCCGAAGGCTAACGATACCCTAAGGCTAGACCAGTGTCAGGATATTGTAGGGCACTGACTTCCCAATAACGACAGCCATAGATGTTCACGGCAGGCGGGACCGACAGCTTAACGTGCTCTCCGAGGCACGGAGCAGGCGATAATTGTCAATCAATACGCACATAATTTCAAAAGTCATATAACTTTCGAAAGGCAGAGGTGCGCGACGTGGGTTCGAACCCCAGACCCTCTGCATTGCAGTCCATTGGTCTCCTTACTGAGCTATCGCTGGTCCTTACTATACTACTGTGGATATCACTACATACTATAAAAAAGTCCCCGCCGCGTCTGTCTGTCTGTTCGTGATTAACTCAAAAACTACTGAACGGATTTTAATGCGGTTTTCACCAATAGACAGAATGATTCACGAGGAAAGTTTAGGTGTATAATTTGTTAAGGTTTTGTACTATCTTTGCGAAGCCGGGGCGGATTGCTAGTACAATATAATTTCTAATGAATATGATTAAGACCCGATCCACAATAATGTGATCGTAAGATCGTGACGATACGTGATGACGCAGCGGGATGACCATCGGGGGCCATATGTAGTAACTATTATACGCGGTGCCTTTGGTACGGGACATCATACCCTTTAATACCACTCTTTAAATGGTAATCTATGGAAATACGTGCTTACGTCACGTGCAAGTACTGGCTACTTGCGTGGAGATGAAATGTGATATGATACTTTTTTTTTTAACTTGGGGTAATGCATGACGTCCACCCCTCCGCGGGGACGGGCGGAGGGGTTATGTCGGACTCGCCGGGGTAAAAGAAAGATGGCAAAGATGATAATGTACTTCCCGGAATACCGACTATACCTACCACGGTGTTCCTCGACAAAACCACTATCGACGGGGCCGCGCGAATCACTTGCACATGCGGTCGCGACCCCGCCGAGGGTTCGGCCCGCCGTATGAAACGGCAGGCCCCTACACGAAGAGGCCGGACGAACCCGTATGAGACGGACTCGAAACAGAGGCGCGCGTGAGAACACGCACGCCGCCTGTCGGACCTGGTGCTGAACGGATGGCGGGCAGGCCCACAAAGCCCACCGCCCCCAAGTCAAACCTCAGGGTGGCTGGAGGTCATCTCTCACCCTCCGGCGCCCGGCTCTATGTGATATGATACTAATTACAGTATAGTTTAGTATCACATATTTTTATCTTAAGTATGTAGTGCCTGGTTGTTTACATGTATTGCCATAGATTTAATTGTATATTAGTCTGCGTCCATCACGCAGTAGTTGTGAATACTATTATATAAGTTCCCGGATTTGATTCTCAGGTTGGATACCACATACACACAACACCATCTAGCCCAAACTAAGCAGAGCTTGTACTATGGGTACGAGACAATGGATAAACATACATATATTATAAACTTTTTTTTAGTAGATACATACGTACACAATACATAGAAACATCCAGACCAAGACAAACATCCATGTTCATGCACACAAATGTTTGACTTGTGCGGGAATTGAACCCGTGACATCAGGCGTGGCAGTCGGTTACACTAACCACTACGCCATCGAGGTTTTCATTAGATTTTCCTGTGAAAAATTCTGTTTAGCAGATAAAAGTTTAATGATGACTACGGCTTCACCCCTGTTACGTGGGATCTTAAACCATAGTTAGTGAAGTAAGGGTGCACCTGTGCCTACCCTTTTGGGGATGAGGCGTAAGTCTATATATGAAAAAACTATAATTAAAAAAAATACTTTTATAATATTACTTACTCACTAGTATAATTCCTGTGTCGCGGGGGACTTTACAAACATTCAAACAACGGACACAAAAACATCCAGACTCAGAAAAACCATTTGTGGATCACACAAATGTTTGTCCCGTGTGAGATTCGAACCCACAACAATTGGCGCAGTGGCAGTAGCTACACTATTGCATTAAAACCAAAACAAACTTCTGTATTATGTAAATAAATTACTAAATAGTCTTATTCTTCCGTATATTACAAAGATTTTGCATAATCAATATGGTGCTCCTACACTGCTGTTACAAAATGTTTACAAACATTAGTAAACATTTGATCACAAATGTAAAAAATGTTTTAAAATGTTTTCATGTTAGGTAATGTTTACTTAACATTTCTAAACAAAATTGTATGTTAACAAATTGTAACAAATTAAAATATGTTTTATCATTTTTTGTAAACATTTATTTAGACGACATGAGGGTACCTATAGGTACTATACTTTTCTCTAGCTCTTAGCGTTTGGCGCATCCAGTTGGAGCGCTTTTCTTTTTTTAAATAAAATATAAATGCTAATCCAATGAACAAATCTTCTTCCATTTTCGTGTAGACGCTTCGGGACGTAAATGCAAACTGCGAAACGATATTATGTTTTAAAATGTAAAAAAATGTTTGTAAACATTTTCCATCAGTGTAGGAGCACTCAAAACATCTAACAATTCTTAACAGAATGTAACAACTCCTAAAATTTGTTAATAAATGTTTAGTGTTAAAAAATTCTGTAGCACTGTTACGTTTATTATATTCTCTTAATTTTAATAATAGTATCATAACACTACACGGTCCCATAAAAGTCACATGTCCCACAAGTAGCACGTGATAAGCGCTCCTTATAACGAATGTCTTCCTCTGCGTCACGCTGCCAGTTAACAGTAAACAATCTGTTTAGTGTTACGATAAGCATTGGTGTTATCCGTTCCCACAACTCTTATCACGACTAGTCATAAAATCCGGCCTGGTGCAGTTCAAAGACCCGTCTGCATCCAGTAGGTGGGTGGCAGATTGTCGACAGACCTGCGACTATTCACCTGCGTCCATTCACCTGCGATTTTTCATCTGCGACTATTGACCTGGGAAAATGTTACTTGCTTTTGCTCGTATGTGAAAGATAATCTCTTTGGAATCTCTTAGGGAATCCATGCTGTCTCGTAAAGAATTTGTGTCCAGTGTTGTGCGTTGTTACAGTGTGTAAGAGTCAAGTAGTGAAAGCCCCAATATGCTTAATTTCGTTTAATACTGATATTTTGTAAATCTGACTTTCGAAAGTTATATGACTTTTCGAAATTATGTGCGTATTGATTGACAATTGTCGCCTGCTCCGTGCCTCGGAGAGCACGTTAAGCCGTTGGTCCCGGCTGCCATGAACATCTATGGCAGTCGTTATTGGGAAAGTCAGTACCCTCTAATATCCTGACACTGGTCTTATACACCTGTTATAGGTTATACACCTGGTCTTATACACGATACCTTAGGGTATCGTTAGCCTTCGGGTTGCGGCGGTCAGGTGGCAGCCGCTCCGTGTAAAAACTGATATCCAGTCAAATCCGGTTAGACCAGAAAAGCCGACCCCAAGTGACTTGGGAATAATAAAGGCTAAGAGAGAACTGATATTTTGTAAATGGCAGTCCTTATTTTGAAGGCCAAAAAGAGATTTTTCTCATCCTGCTTTAAGAAGCTAGGATCGAAATTGGATCCGCGATTATTATTACTGAATTATAAACATTTTCGTCAGTTCACTGACACTAGTGTCTAGTCCTATCACTCCCCTTCTTACGACTATATAATTCTGAAACTGTATATTTATCACTAATAATAGAGCTTTTATTATCTTCTGTATATTAGTACCAGTGATATGGCATATCTTAATTCGCAAACAAAGCTTTGCAGACATAAAGTGTTTATACCGCTACTAAGTATGACTTCACAATTAGTTCCAATAATATTTAGATAAATAACCTAGAAGTTGCTTTTAAAAGTTGTCACTCTGTTTCGATATGTAGATTGCGTTAAATCGTCAGTATGCAACAAGCCTTAATCGAGATCTCAACACGCTAACGGGTCGGGCGGCGCCGGCGCACCGATTTTATTATTGTTTTATGTTCGAAACAATTAATTTTATATATTCTATTGAGATGATTCATGGCTTTTTTATAAACAACGCTCGGATATTATTTACGATATCGGGTTTTTAGTTTTTGCATCTCCTAGGCACATAATAAAAGCTTATTATGAGCTAGTTTTTGTACCGAACAGGCTGTGGAGTGAAATTTAGTTGTACAGTCTTAACAGCTGGTTCTAATTATTCTAAAAATAGTGATTAGAATTTCTTTGAAGCTTGCGCGTGCTTGAGAACTATACAGAGCGCATATGAGTTTGTAATCTTGTGTATTAATGTGTTGATGACATATTTATTATTCGTTAGAATAGTTGAGGTATGTATCTTATGTGGGGGCCAGTCAGTGCAGACCGGCGACACTTCGACCCAGTGGGATCTTTTGTGTCGACACTCTACCAATAACGACTGCCATAGATGTTCATGGCAGCCGGGACCGACGGCTTAACGTGCTCTCCGAGGCACGGAGCGGGCAATAATTGTCAATCAATACGCACATAATTTCGAAAAGTCATATAACTTCTGAAAATCAGACCCTCTGCATTGCAGTCTGTTCGTCTCCCCACTGAGCTATCGCTGCTCATAGTTGAGGTAACTGTGATAATTTAAAAGAAGCTCGAGTGGCAAAGCTGCTCTTACCCAATATTAAACGATAGGTATGAGCCGGCTCCCTGGTGATGTAACACCTCCTTACAGGCAACCTGCGTACTAGTAGGAATACTGTTACTGTGTTTAACTCGATGAGTAAGAGATACGAAGGCTCAAATAACCTACCTCCTTATACTATATTTTATTCCGTTTTCCATATCGAATCGGATCGATCGGATAGCTAGCGATCATAGGTTACCGTTACTGCTTACCATGCCATACCTTGTGCATTTTTTCCACTGTTGTCGTATTTAAAAAGCAAATTAACCGACGTCTCGTTTAATTTCAAACTCGTTATCTCTGTGAAATCTATATACGAAATCTATATATCTATATACGTGAAGCAAAAACTTTGTACCCTTTTTACGAAAATTTCGCGGACGGAGGAGTATGAAATTTGGCACAGGTACAGTTTATATGGAGAAGGAGTGGCGAATCCTAATATTTTTATGAAATATGCATTAGAAATACATTAAATTAATGAAAAAACACGACACGCACACAACCATGCATTTGACACACGCAGTCGAATCGCGTTCGAAGTATTTCGGCATTGTTCGTCTGACGTCGTACAATTCTTCGTAACTATGGCTACATATACCTTATTTATATGTCATAAAGAAAAAAGAAAACAAAGTAGCAAGCTTAGGAATATCGTCAATGAAAGAATATAGTTAAGTAAATAATAATTTAAAGATAGACAAATTAACCTGTATAGCCTTGGCGAAATCTAAATGAAATGTGATTATAAGGTTATAGTTCTAGACAATAAAACCTTAACAACTATCAAACTTAAAATTTAAATCAAATATATTTGAATTTCGACCACTAGGCGACCGCTAGTAATGACAATGATGTGTTGCCTTGTTCATCATTAGGTTAGTTTAAAAACCTTTTTATAAACACCATGTCACGGTGATGATTAAAATCTTCTAACTTGTTGCCTATTAGTACTTTATGACTACCTATAAATACAAAAAAATCCCATCAATACACAATCAATATTTTATTACCACAATAAAACGCAGAAAACGTTTAGTCTAACGGTGAAAGTAATTAAAATATCCTTAAAAAGAACAAAGTTATTATTGTCTCTGGCTGACAACACATACACAATGTCTGGAGTTAATAACACCATGAAAATTGTCTTTGAAACAGAAAAATAAATAAGATATAAATACTTTTTTAGTTCTATTAGACGCTTGGCCTAGTCGGCTATGTCGCCAATGCATCGAGTAAATATTATGTGTTCAAACCCTATACGATACTATAAATGTGTACGATTGGTTTTCTTAGTGTCCGATTTATTGGAGTTCATTGTTTCAATGCCTGAAACTCCTGGCGACAGAGTGCACTCTTACTGCAGCGACAATATTAGGTATAATTTTTATATATTCAAAATATACTTTAATGTGTATTGCAGTGGTGCTTAATTCATTTTGCACTTAAAGTGCTTACTTTACTATGACTAAGTGAGATAGTATGCACTCTAATGCTTGCTACAAACAATCAAAACGAGTTATCTTTTCATTTTTTGTTCTTTAAAAAGGACAACACCCGTCCCAGGAAGAATTCCTGTGTCGCTGGGGAGCTTACTAACATCCAAATACACAAAAGAACACCCAGACCCGAAACAACTATTTATGAATCACACAATTTTTTGTTCCGTGTCTGGAAATCGAACCCACGACAAAAGCAATAGCGAGGCGACCATTTAAACCACAATAGCATCCGTTTTTTAATACTTTGTACATATTAACTCAATAGACACGACCTACATTGGGCACGTGGGGCTGTCATCAACAATTTCGCTCCAAAAGTTATCCTCAACAGAAATGGTGTGTAGAACAAAGCACAAATTTCCTCTTGCACGAGTCCAATTGTCCACAATTGCCATAAATCCACTGCAAGTCAGTCCCAGTGGCTGTTTCCGAGTAATTTGCCAATTAATCTATTAAAACCGATTAGCTAACAGCGAGGGAGAAATGCCCTAAGCGACAATTTTGAAATGTCACCTTGGGTACTTGGAATAAATGAGGTTATTGCCTGACTGCTCTCAGTAATGTGCTTATTATTTTAGTGAATAGTTGTTTCTTGTAAACCTAAACCTAGTCCAGCATGCAAGACGTTTCCTCGCGCACTCGCTTCACCCGATTTGGTCAGTTTTTGCTGTGTTCAACTATTTTGAAGCTAGATAACGTTGACCTAATTCTTGTACTTCAAGAATTTAGACTATTTATCAGAATGCCATTTATTGGGAAAATTACTAGTCTAGACTAAACTGTACTAAAGGGTTCAATTCGCTTGGCGAGGCTGTGTTAAATTAACTTACACAAGTTTAGTATCTGGCCGCGGCCAAAGTGAGCGCTTTGTTTTGCGTGTGATTGTAAAGTCCCACGTTTGATACCCCGGTCGGCTAAGTATAGGTACGACAAGTATGGCGTAGTGGTTTAAGTGGTCGCTTCGCCAGTGCCCCGAGTGTTGTGGGTTCAAATCCCACACGGGACAAAAATATGCGACCCACAAATTATTGTTTCGAGGCTGAATGTTCTTTGTCTATTGTTTGAGCCGGGAAAAGTCTTCTAAAAAAAACATTAACTGAATCTAAGCAACAGCTTTGAGTATAAAAATGTGGCTGTAATAAATAAAACATAAAATAAACGCCAAAATTGAGGTGTAATATATCTCTATTTAACTTTTCGGGGTCACAATCATTTAGTCTATATATATTAGTTTTAGAAACTTCATTAGATATAAATTTAAATATGTAATTTCTAATATGTTATAAACTATACTTGTCAGACAATTAATATGATTTAAAACTGACTTAGTCTTTTTAATATACGTTTCATGAATAACATAAATCACTATAATCAAAAATAATAAATTAACATAAAACATAAACTTGAAAGATTCATTTAATCGCTCCTAAATTATAGTGAATGGGTATTATATTTAATAAAATAACATAAATTGTTATATATTTTATGTTAATTATATCGTGAGTATTACTAAAGGGAAAATATAAAAAAGTTGTTTATGGTAAATATATCATCTGTGCTTTAGTGTAAAAATATTGGTAAAATTAGAATTTTTCACAGTATTATTATTTATGAGTTAAGTACAGTTACTTTTTATGAATTTTTATGCTGAGAAATTTTACCATGCCTAATACAGATACTTTTTTATTACCTAAATTCATTTTAAACATAATACATACATACATACATAGATTCACGTCTGTTTCCCAGAGGGGTAGGCAGAGACTACGGCTTTCAATTTGCTACGATCCTGACACACTTCTCTGGCTTCATTCACTTTCATTACATGCCTCATACACGCCCATAATTACGAATACATATTTTACTGATGAAAATATATTTTATAATATACTGGGTGTCCCAGAATATGTGAATCAAATTGTAACGGGAGATTCCTAACCTTTCAAATGTGCAAAATAAAAAAATAAACGATTATGGCATTTGTGTAAAAATAAAAATCTAAGATATGGTGCAAAAAAAAATACCAAAATATTGCTGCGATTTCAATACCACGTCAGTTTAAAAAAAAACGTTTTTAGTTTGACGAATCAATCCTTCACAAATAATTAAAAATAAAATCCCATAAACGAAGTACCTATAGTTAAAAGTCGGGAAAATGGTACATTTTTAAAAACTAAAATTTTGTTTTTGGATAAATTAATGTACGAATTTTTTTCGTAAAATGGTTTCAGATAGTCAAACTGTACATTAAATTTTCTACAGAGATAATCCAAATAAAAAGAAATATGGTCAGGGTTATTCTATACCACCAGTAGAATGCGTAGTTAAAAGGAATTACACGATTTTAAAATCATTCTGTATATTTGTTATTATCTTACAAACAACAAACATATATCTATATACATTTGCGTCCAACATTCCCGTTCCCCGGCATGTGCTTTCGAACAATTAAAAGATAGCCATCGGGCCGTTTTCACATTGCACCGGACACCATATCAACAAGTATGGCCGCGCTTTGGGAAAGGTGATAGAGACGTCTGATTGGAAATCTCAACTAATTGGTCCATCTCGCTAGGAAATAGGTAATTACCGGCTTGTTAGGGATGGGCGCGGTGTGCTGTGATTGTCTACTGATCTAGTTAACACAAGCCGTTGTAACTTTAACATTATTATTGCATTCGCTAGAATGAGACGAAGATACACATTTTGTGACGCGTTGTCTCATTCTGTCATGCGCAATATAATATAATATAATAATATCAGCCCTGTATTAAATTCTCCCACTGCTGGGCACGGACCTCTTCTCACTGTGAGAAGGGTTAGGCCATAGTCCACCACGCTGGCCCAGTGCGGGTTGGCAGACTTCACGTATCTTCGAGAACATTATGGAGAACTCTCAGACATGCAAGTTTCCTCACGATGTCACGATGTTTTCCACCACCGTTAAAGCAAGCGATAATTAACTATTTAATACGCATATAACTTCGAAAAGTCAGAGATGTGCGCCTTGGGATCGAACTCGAGACCTCTGCGTGGCAGTCTAACGGTTTCCCACTAGGCTATCGCTGCTATCATGCGCAATAATAATTTAAAATACGGTGTATAAGCACGCATTATTTCTACGCGGCCCATAAGATGGGGCGATAATTAAGAGACTATTGCTAGACAAGCTTATCTCAAGTCAGCAACGATATGATTCGAAGTCAAAGTCAAAAATTATTTATTCATTTAGGTCACAAAGTAACACTTATGAACGTCAAAATATCTAGGTTAGTGAGTTTACTAAGTTACTGAAGCTACATTTAGGTTAGTTGCTAGGTTCAGGCAAAGGGTTGAGCCTATGAGAAGAATCCTGCAAGAAACTCACGGCCACTCTTTAAATCGCCAATCTATCTAAACTAATATTATAAAGAGGAAACATTTGTTTTTGTATGTATGTTTGTAATGTTTTCACACAAAAACTACTGGACCGATTTCAAAAATTCTTTCACCATTAGAAAGCTGCATCTTCACAGAGTGACATAGGCAATATTACATTTTCAAAAAAATAGGGGTCCTTAGTAAAAATGCAATAATATAACCCAAGGTGTGAAAAAATTAGGCATAAAAAATCTGTCATCGCGTGCGCTGCGGAAACTATTGATGATAGAACAAAAAAATGTTCTACAGTATTATAGAACGTATCAATATCTACAAAAAAGTCCGCAATACCATATGTATTTTTTGAATATATAGCTAACTACATTATATATATAACTATATATATATATATATATATATGTATATATATATGTATATATATGTATAGGTTGTGCTGTATGACAGGTGTAATAGAAAATCTTGTAATTGTATAATAAAATAATAATAATAATAATAATAATATTCTATCACATACACAATACAACACCATCTAGCCCAAACTAAGCAGAGCTTGTACTATGGGTACTAGACAATGGATAAACATACATATATACTTTTTTTTTTGTAAATACATACATATTATACATAGAAATGTTATATATCTTTGTCACCAGGGTCGGCACAAGCGAAACGCAACATTCCCCGGGGGTCAAACTGCGAGTCTGCTGCAGTCTTCAACAACAAGAAGTAAGTTATTTATATTTACTTTCTAAAGGATTTAGGTTCGAATCCGCGCACTCAATCCAATGTCAAGATGTTTGAATGTTTGGTATTTAACAATAATAAACCCGTACACCGCTGTACGGATTTGAATGAAACTTGGCAGACGAATAGACCATGTCTTGGATTATCATAAGCTTACTTTTAGAGTTCGAAAAAACTCTTATACAACAGCTTTGTCTGTCTGTCCGTCCGTCAGTCTGTCTGTTATACAACTTTCAACTCAAGAACCGTAAGAGCTGGAGACTCGGGGTCAACGCCATTCGACTCAGCATAGTTGATAAACCCCTGAAATGACTATGGCCTTTGGCATCTGACGTCAAAGGTCGCGTGTACCACCAGGTTACGTGGTATCACGTGACCTTTGCATATTACTTGAACCATTTTTTCGAACTCTAAGATTTACGGCAATTCATTGCCGATTCTCACTTGTTTATATCGGTATGTGTTCCCGTGGAACATATTACTTAATTTTTTAAAAATCCGCTCTAACATCCTGTATCGTGGTGATTTTCCAAACATTGGAACTACGGACAAAAATAACACCCAGACTCGGAACAACCAATTGTGGATCGCACACATTTTAGCCCCATGTGGGATTCGAACCCACAAATACTCGGCATAGTGACGGTACAACTACTTAAACCACTATACCATCGGTGTAATCAATTCACGGCGAAGTCTCTAACTGTAAATCCTTACTAATATTATAAACGCGAAAGTTTGTATGGATGTATGGATTTTTGTAACTCTTTCACGCAAAAACTACTGAACCGATTGCGATGAAACTTTGTATGTAGATAGCTGGAGACCTAGATTCACAGTCCAGGGATTTTGCGAATATTCGCATCCGCATCCGCAATTGCGGAGCTTCCGCATTGATTTGGACATCTGCATCCGCATCTGCATCCGCAATAATCAACGCGGATGTTAATGCGGATCCAGATATAGCGTAGGTTACGACAAGAAAGAAAACAGTTGTTCAGTAGTACGTCTTTAATTTATGAACCTTTGCAAAACAGGCTTGAACCTGCGAAGGCGGTGATATTACATACTTTTTATTAAATAAGATGAACAATTTTTATCAACATCCACATCCGCAATTGCGGATCTTCCGCATCGATTTAGACATACGCATCCGTATCCGCGAATATCAAAAAATCTGCATCCGCAACATTCCTAATTCACACATAGGCTACGTTTTATCCCGATATTCCAACGGAAACGGAACTTACGCGGGTGAAACCGCGGGGAAAACCTAGTACTTAATAAATTAAAATTTCGTAACCAAACTACAACCAACTCCTTGCCCTCCCCTAGAATACTCAGCAGATGCGTCTACCCTCCGTGATGCGGCTGACGGTTGCCAGGCGACCAGGCCCCGGTACTGCTCCGGGGGGACCACGACCTGGCCTGGACCCAGAGTGCAGCCACCGCAGCCAGAGATCCCCAGCCTCGCAGCGCCCACTCCGATCGACACCAAAGGTATGAAGAATCATATTAACTTCATTTATCACGTTTGGGAGAAAAGTCTGGGATTTCTGTTAAACTTGGACACCTGATTAGGGATCTGTACCTCTGAGCTACAGAAATTCGCAGCTAAATAATCTTTGTTCCGCGAGATGCTATCGCATATTTTGGCAATCGTATACTATCATATTTTGTTTAATTAAAGGACTCCTACCGTACTTGTTATAACTCTTGCGTCGCGTCGTCGTACAAACATTCAAATAGACAATTAATACCCAGACACTAAACAAGAATTTGTGGATCACAATTTTTTTTGTCACGGCTTGGGATCGAACCCACAACTCGTCAGCCTAAGCGGCGAGGCAACCACTTATACCATTACGCGAATTTTGCAGTCAATCTAGCGTAAACATATGCCTGAGTACACAAGTGTCTTTAGACTTCTTTGAGAGATTATATGCTGTCAGCAGATACGCATTCTAAACATGGCCTTATATATACATCATTTGGTTTAAAAAACATATGTCGTGCAAAACGCATTTATTTTTAAAATGTATATAGATAGACGATGGGATAATACACACACCGACAAATTGCTGTTTCAGGTCTTACATGGTGAAATGAGGCCCTAATGTCGTCGAGTTTAACCTTAACTTCCTCCATCAGTCAATATCTATATACAAAAAACACCTATATGAGAGGTCGTATTATCTGATCCTTTCTATCGACATACAGGCTACAGAACTAATAAAACTTAATTATTTATGGAGTTAAATTATGATATTTATATAAAGATAAGATATTAAATTAAACACCGTGCACACGATTGGCTCCTTGTGATAGAAACTCAAGATAATATTTGATTTCACCTACTAAATATTATAGTTTAATTAATATATTGTTTATGTTATAAAAAGCCTTCGTTTCAATGTTAGTCAAAGCACTTTTAATCTCTTTGAATCTTTCCGATCGTAAGGTCATGAGTTCGATCCAAAATCAAAAAAAGTGCGTTCTCTTTGTGACACGGGATGACATGCGTAAAAAAATGTAGTACCTCGTGTTTTACACGAATCACTTTTGTGTACAAATATTTTGTATACTGTTTTTATATGACTGCACGTATGGCACAGTGATCAACTCGCCACGATGCACAGTGTTGTGGGTTCGGTCCCCACTTGTGACAAAAACTTGTGAGACTTACCAACAGTCCTGAGCAGCGATAGCTCAGTGGGGAGACCAACAGACTGCAATGCAGAGGGTCTCGGGTTCGAACCCACGTCGCGCACCTCTGACTTTCGGAAGTTATATGACTTTTCGAAATTATGTGCGTATTGATTGACAATTATCGCCTGCTCCGTACCTCGGAAAGCACGTTAAGCCGTTGGTCCCGGCTGCCATGAACATCTGTGGCAGTCGTAATTGGGAGAGTGTCGACACAAAAGATCCCACTGGGTCGAAGTGTCGCCAGTCTGCACTGACTGGCCTCCACTTAAGATACATACATACATACATACATACATACAGTCCTAAAAGAAGAGTTTTATAATTATCAGTTGTATCAGTGCTTGTAAAAGGTGTGAACTGCTATGCCCGAATTTTATTTGCCCTAATATCATTTGCCATAATAGTCAACAGCCATAATATTGTATGACGTAATATTCATTTGCCCTACTCTTATTTGCTATATTAGTCACGTGCTAGAAGCTTTGTTTCCCATAAAGTCACTTACCATAACATCATTTGTCATAATCATTGTAAGCACTAATTATCACATGCCCTAATAGGAGAATCTGGATGCAATCGGGACTTTAGGGCACCCCGACTCGGATAGGTTAGGTTAGAAGGGGATGGCGGGGTCGTTTGAGCGAGCGAAGCGAGCGAATAGACCCCGCCATCCCCTTCGTGGTTATTTTTTTATAAACCACCCAGAAGTAGTTTGGTTACGTTAGGTATGTCTAATAATTATTATGGCAATTAAAAATATGAAAAACAATACGTATGGCACTCGTATCTTATGGTATCTAAGTTTCGGGCAATTAAAAGTATGTCATATGTCTTTTAGGGCAAACAAAACATTCGGGCAAATGAAATTCGGGACTATGATAGTTATGGTATATAATCTTCGGGTAAAAGCCCCACGACATTCGGTTTGTAGTGTGAAAGCCACCTTAAATAAAACCGTTAAATAACAAAATATACAAAGCTTAAATGAAAAGGTTCTATAACATAATTCCCTGTGTCTCTGGTCCTGTAATAATTTTAAACCTGTCGCTTCGAACTTTGGTTGGTAATTAAAATTTATTCTTATTTTATTTTCGACGTTATCGCCTCTCATTTTGAGATATTTTTTTTTTTTTTTTTTTTTTTACGTGGGGGAATGCATGACGCATACCCCTCCGCGGGGGCGGGCGGAGGGGTTATGTCGGACTCGCCGGGGTAAAATAAGATGTTAAGATGATAAAGTACCTCCCGGAATACCGACTAAACCTACCACGGTGTTCCTCGATAAAACCACTATCGACGGGGCCGCGCGAATCACTTTCGCATGCGGTCGCGACCCCGCCGAGGTTTCGGCCCGCCGTATGAAACGGCAGGCCACTACACGAAAGACCTACCCTAAAGGCACTTCTACCACTCCCTACTGTCCCCCCTAGAGGGGAGACGGACTCAACACAGAGGCGCGCGTGGGAACACGCACGCCGCCTCTCGGACCTGGTGCTGAACGGATGGCGGGCAGGCCCACAAAGCCCGCCACTCCCAGGTCAAACCTCAGGGTGGCTGGAGGTCGTCTCGCGCCCTCCGGCGCCCGGCTCTGCGGTTGGGGAGAGGGTTCAAACGCTCCCTCTCCCGCTCCGCCGCCTCCTTGATGGAAATGACTTCCTCACAAAAGGAGGCGACGGCGTTCCACGACCTCTCACTCCGGACCATAGACTGAACTACGGCCGGGAGCGAGAGGGCAACCAATCCGACTGCCGCGATCAATTCACGGCGCTGCGATGCCCAGGCGGGGCAAACCGCCAAAGTGTGCAGCGCCGTGTCCTCAACTACGTCGCGGCAGTCGCCGCAGTGGTGACAACCGGGCGTCTCTTGCCGGCGTATACGACACAGGAACTGGCCAAAACAACCGTGGCCAGTCATTACCTGTGTCAGCCGGAAGGTGAGGGCGCCATGGCGCCTCTCCAGCCACTCCTCAAACACGGGACTTACCGCCACGATCGTGGCGTGCCCGGAGATCTTAAATTAACATTACCAACAATAAATTAACCTTTTTTCTTTCGCTTTTTAGATAATAAAGTCTTGCTTTTAAGAATAAAATTAATATAAATATAGTTTTTATTAGTTTAGCTCATTACGGAGCAATAATAAATTAGTGTTTTTTATCTATATTATGTTTAAATCAATTCTACGGATGGTCCAGTGCTGTTAGTCTTCGCTTATGTTTGCGATCGATCGTCAGTTTAATTCCTAAGGCGGTCAAAGCCTTGGTGGCGTAGTGATCAGTGTAACCGACTGCCACGCCTGAGATCGCGGGGTCGATTCTCGCACAAGTCAAACATTTGTGTGCATGAACATGGATGTTTGTCTTGGTCTGGGTGTTTCTATGTATAATATGTATGTATTTACAAAAAAAGAAAAGTATATAAGTATGTTTATCCATTGTCTAGTACCCATAGTACAAGCTCTGCTTAGTTTGGGCTAGATGGTGTGGTGTGTATGTGATAGAATATATCTATATTATGTTTAAATAAATTCTATGGTTGGTCCAGTGCTGTAAGTCTTCGCTTATGTTTGCGATCGATCGTCACTTCAATTGCTAAGGCGGTCAAAGTGTTATTATCTATTAGATTTTTTTTGTAGCTCCTCGGCGTCAGGTTAAGTCTCCGATAGACTATATAGCTGTAGGTTCGCCCCCTAATACTAGAGACCTAAAACGTACCAGGCCAAATGTAGGTGCATTATAATATAAGCCCTGTATTAAACTGTCCCACTGCTGGGCATGGGCCTCTTTTTAGTGTGAGAAGGATTAGGCGATAGTACACCACGCTAGCCCAGTGCGGATTGGCAGACTTCACATAATATCTTTGAGAATATTTTGGAGAACTCTCAGACATGCAGGTTTCCTCACGATGTTTTTCTTCACCGTTTAAACAAGCGATAAATAACTATTTAATACGCATCCTTCTCCTTCTGCCTTAGCCTTTATTATTCCCAAGTCACTTGGGGTCGGCTTTTCTGGTCTAACCGGATTTGGCTGGATATCAGTTTTTACACGGAGCGGCTGCCACCTGACCTCCGCAACCCGAAGGCTAACGATACCCTAAGGCTAGACCAGTGTCAGGATATTAGAGGGTACTGACTTTCCCAATAACGACTGCCATAAATGTTCATGGCAGCCGGGACCGACGGCTTAACGTGCTTTCCGAGGTACGGAGCAGGCGATAATTGTCAATCAATACGCACATAATTTCGAAAAGTCATATAACTTTCGAAAGTCAGAGGTGCGCGACGTGGGTTCGAACCCGAGACCCTCTGCATTGCAGTCTGTTGGTCTCCCCTCTGAGCTATCGCTGCTTTTAATATCGAACTATTTAATACACATATAACTTCGATAAGTCAGAGATGCGCGCCTTAGGATCGAACTCGAGACCTCTGTGTGGCAGTCCAACGGTTTCCCAGTAGGCTATCGCTGTTTATTGCATTATACCTTTGCCTATCTCTTTTGAATCATACAGTCGTAACGCTATGTTATTATATAAAATCTTGAAGAAATACATAATTCTAGTATTCACGATTTACTAACTATATACATCAATCTTTTAACCAATTTACATACATATTTTAAATACAGATAATGCAAAGACATTATCCATAATTTATATCTAAAATGCCGATATTAATAAAATAATCTCAAAAGCAATAATTTTGTTAGAAATGTTAGAATGCGAGCAAATACACAAATCTAGACATTGCCTGGGGACACTAAACTTGATTAAGTATCTCGATGTCATATAAAACGGATGTTAATATGGGTGTTTTACGCTAAAATATATGTTTAACAGTAATCTCCACCCACGTAAAGAGGATTGGATCGATTGACGAGTCATGTTAAAAGTTTTTAAAGACATATTTTCGATTTAAAATTTTTGTATAAACTTTTATAAGAATTTGCATCGCTTTTTGAAAGCACATATATGGGCATTTGATTGTGATATGGTAAACTTTGGTTTTTCTTTAATCAATCCTTGATTGCCTGGTTGTACTAGTAGTTAATGTATACGGCTGCAGATCGCTAGGTCTTGGATTCGAACCCTGGATCGGGCCAAGAAAGAGATATTAGGATTGTCAGCTAAGAAATTGTGAGCCGTGGCATCAAACTCGAAACCACTGCGTAACAGTCCAACAGGCTCCCCACTAAACAGTTTTTCGAATAAAATCTGTCTAATAATAATTATAACTATTTTTTAATCAAAGTTAAGCAATAGATAATAACATATTTCATAATTAAATTATGTACATTCCATTCACAAAGTCATGAATGTATCCAAATTATAGATCTTATTCTTAGGTGCGCGCGCCCATAATCACGCAGTGTAAAAATGGCGCGCAGGCGGCGCTTGCGCAATATTTATGCACCGTAAGATCGAAACGAACCGATGATTTAATTAAAAATATGACATGTTTGTTACACATATACTTCCAACATCACGCTTAAATCATAAAAGCCTAGACAGACTATGTAATATAATATTCTATCACATACACATAACACCATCTAGCCCAAACTAAGCAGAGCTTGTACTATAGGTACTAGACAATGGATAAACATACATTATATATACTTTATTTTTAAATACTTTCATATTATACATAGAAACACCCAGACCAAGACAAACATCCATGTCCATGCACACAAATCTTTGACTTGAGCGGGAATCGAGTCCGCGGCCTCAGGCGTGGCAGTTGGTTACACTAACCACTACGCTATCGAATTTACTAAAACATTTGGCAGTATTTTATACCGTTGGTTCTCTTTTAGAAATACAGTTTATGAGAAGCCGCTTGCGAACTGGTTGGCCATAGACTTCATTACTAGAGGCAATGAAAATGAAAATGCCATTTGACAATTACCCCTACTAACAAATTTGAAAAGATTTCATCTTATCAAGTTGATGTTAAAAATTATTTGTCTTTTAGTTTGAATAATGTAGTATGCATTAAATGTATTACGAACTAGCTTTTGCCTGCGGCTTTGTTCGTGTAAAAGTAGGTTAGATAAGATTATATTAGTAACAGTACTTTTTAAAATTAAATATAACCTACATATGTTACTTAGCTAAAGCTTTCTAAAGTTGAAATAATTTTTATAATCGGTCAAGTAGTTTTTGAGTTAATGCCTTATCTTATCTCATGTGGGGGCCAGTCAGTGCAGACCGGCGACACTTCGACCCAAAGGGATCTTTTGTGTCGACACTCTCCCGATAACGACTGCCATAGATGTTCATGGCAGCCGGGACCGACGGCTTAACGTGGTCTCCGAGGCACGGAGTAGGCGATAATTGTCAATCAATACGCACATAATTTCGAAAAGTCATACAACTTCCGAAAGTCAGAGGTGCGCGATGTGGATTTGAACCCGAGACCCTCTGCATTGCAGTCTGTTGGTCTCCCCACTGAGCTATCGCTGCTATTTATCGCTGTTAATGCCTTACATTATTAGTATAGATTATGTATACTTGCTTAATAAATAACTTAATTACATACTTGCGCCATCACATACTTGCATTGTCGCATACTTGCATACAGCAATCGCACGTTAGAGGTGTCGACCGATGCCTCGGATAGACACATTCAGCTCGTTTCGCTTATAAGCGGTAAGGCCGGACGTAGATCCTATTTCCACCGTCGCCTCGCTTCCTACTGCTCCAATAACGTCATCCGCCCTTCCGAGCTGTTAGGAATACTGACCGGTGAGCAGTCGTGCAATCAGTTTAATGCAATTAATAATAATAATAAAGCATTTATTTCCTCTCTCACACAGAAAGTTACAGAAAAAACAATATATAACTTAGGCTAAGATAAACATTTCTTATATAGTGGAAATCTGCGTGAGAGACTGGTATCTGTACTAGGATACACCTGTATGACAGATTACCAGCCTCTCCTAACTCTGGACAGCCGGAGTTCAAATAGGTGATTTTGGTATGTGGTGACCACATAAATTGCACGGATAGCGTAGCGATTTATGTGGTCACCTCGCCGCTGCTACTGCGCCGAGTGTTGTGGGTTCGAATCCCACACGTGACAAAAAATTGTGTGATCCACAAAAGGTTGTTCCGAGTCTAGGTGTTCTTTGTGTCCGTTGTTTGGATGTTTGTAAAGTCCTCCGCGACACAGGAATTATGCTATCCCGAAAGTCTTGCTATGTTTATAGACCCACGTAATTAGGGGACTATTGTCACAGTTACAGAAAATGCGGTGCTACTAAGAATTACTCTACTTTTTTAATTTACCGACCTAGGAATTGAACTCTTAGCCTAATGCATAGTCGCACTACTCACCACCCATGTCGTAGTGCAATCAAAACCCTGAACTGTTGAAATATTCCTTTAAATTTTATTTATGTTTTTTGTACTATGTTCGATTCAAACCTGGCGTAGTAGCGAGGCGCTCACTTCAACCACAACACCATACGTGCAGCCAATATATAATATAGTATTTTAGCACATAGTATTTTAGCTAACTGAAGGTCACATCGAACAAAGGTCCGTAACTATCAAAACCATTTAAACAGTCGAAACATACAAATACTTACTTTCTACCATCAATTGACGATACCCTTAGCCTTCACACACACTCATCCATTGTAAACCAACCGTTATCGGCATCTAATACCAGTTGGATGTGTTAGGCAGGTGGTGCGTCTGACTGCCAGACCCGGTCCGGTCTGACCGTCAGACCATAAATCTCTGATGTCCGGCGACGACGGGTTAGACCTAATTAAAAGCTGTGAGTCGACGAGGTGCTGTAATCTTTTAGATGCAGTTCGTAATTAATAAGCGGCAGCGGGTTAACTATTTTGCGTTAATCAATTTAAAGTTTTTATGGAGGAAAGTATGGGTTTGACCATCACTTACGACGGAATAAAAAAAAATTTGGTGTAGAGCCGGCATTTCTCATATTATGTTAGTACGTAATTAATAAATAATAAAATAATTATTAAATTTTAAATTAAAGATTAGGTACTTGGATGGCGTGATGATGATGATGGCAGCGATAGCTCAGTGGGGAGACCAATAGACTGCAATGCAGAGGGTCTCGGGTTCGAACCCACGTCGCGCACCTCTGACTTTCGGAAGTTATATGACTTTTCGAAATGATGTGCGTATTGATTGACAATTATCGCCTGCTCCGTGCCTCGGAGAGCACGTTAAGCCGTTGGTCCCGGCTGCCATAAACATCTATGGCAGTCGTTATTGGGAAAGTCAGTACCCTCTAATATCCTGACACTGGTCTAGCCTTAGGGTATCGTTAGCCTTTGGGTTGTGGAGGTCAGGTGGCAGCCGCTCCGTGTAAAAACTGATATCCAGTCAAATCCGGTTAGACCAGAAAAGCCGACCCCAAGTGACTTGGGAATAATAAAGGCTAAGAGAGAAGAAGACTTGGATGGCGTAGTGCTTAAATTAGCCATTGCCACTATGTCGAGTGCTTTGGTTTCGAATCCCACACGAAAGAAAATCAGACTCAAAAATAGTTGTTTTGACTCCCTCCTGTGTCTAACTCCCTCGCAATACATGAATTATTCCTTGTGCGTGACTTTTTAGTTTAGTTATTATTAAGATAAAGAAAATCTCCTTATCTACATCGAGACAGTGACAAAAAGCATTGTCTGTTCGCCAGCGTCCTAACTCAAGTTAATGAAATATTTACACTTAAAATATAAATCTAACTTGTGTCTACGCAGTCAGAAAACATGCGCTATTCTATGTACACAAGCAATAAAAACGGTAAACATCAATATTCTCACAATCGCTGTACTCACTTGCTTTACGCCACAAGCAATCGTCGATGAGTCAAATCGACACCAAAGATGCTCAATTAAAATTTGCACCGTTAAGAGAAATACGTCTTCGGCCAGAGAACGGGTCTCGTACCTCTTGCCTTACTTTGTAGCTGGTGACTGCCAACTTGCCAAATACTTATGAGTATTCTGGCAATTTCTTGGTGACTGCATGTCATCAGGAATTTTAGAAGCCTCGATAATCGGCAGATACAGGTCAATGTCGACTTTTCCATCGAGGATCTTTCCTTTGAATTTCGTTAACCAGAATTATAATATGACTGCTGCCTTGGCTTATTCGGTTAAGTGGTTTTGTAGGTTCTATCCCTGAGTGGGACAAAAATTTGTGTGATATGCAAATACTTGTATCGATTTTATGGCTGTTTGTGTTACATGTCATGTTAGTAAAGTCTCGTACGATACAGTAAGCTTATGCTAATATAATTATATCTTTGACTTTAATGTCTTTCACAACTTCAGCCTGTCTATGAATGTGTCCGTAATATGACAATTCCAGATCAATCCCTGAGCTGGACAAACATTTGGGTGATATCCATATTCTTTAAGACTGCGCCGAGCGTAAGACAGATAATGACAGAGCTCGTGCGGCGCATATTCAAATCGGCGCGCGGCCGCCATAGTGAAATTGTATGGAGGATTTGAAGTGCTTTTTTGATAAATATGTATCTTTATTGACAACCAATAACTTAAATATTTGGGACAGACAAATTGTAATACAACTATTTATATTTCGTTTAAGCTGTAAAATAGGATATATTTCTACTGTTATAATCTAAAAATCACGTAACACGAGCTTACGTTTTTGCATTTTTCGTGCAAATTTACGTAATTTTGTAGATCCAAATATTAATTATTTTAAGTTTTTTTGCACTGACTAATTGTAAACACATTCATTGTTATGGTAAATGTATATTTTATATTTGTATTAAACAAAAAGTTTTGATTTTATTCACTTAACTGTGACTGTTTTGGCACATTTCGCTCGGCGCAGTCTTAAATCCATTATGCTTAGTAAGTTTATATGTCAGTGAAGTCTCCAAAGATACAGTAAGCTTATGCTTCTATATGCCTGTGACTTTAATGCGTTCATAACTCAAACCTCGTCTATGAAAGTGTTAGTAATACGGAAACTCTAGAACAGAATTGATTTCTCGACCTAATGAGGGCTGTGAGTGAAAATACACTCCAGAAATTGACATCCAAAACTCCAAAAGCATTGTCTCCCCAGCCAAAAGTTAATACAATAAATTGTATGATTACGTGTTGCATGTCAAAGTATGATCATAATGTATGTAACCAATTACGAGTACGACATACATACATTATGTTCCATCAAAATTAATGTTCGCCAAGTTCATTGCACTTGAGAAATTGGGACGGCCGTGCAAAACGAGGGCGCGATGACACACTAATAGTAGACTTATATTAATGGTGTTTCTTTCTTTAATAAAATCGCGATACGACTTTCTCGAGTTCCAAAGTTACGCCATTGTTATCGTAATTTTAATTACTAGTGGTCGGCTAGTATGTTTTCTTAGCTTACCGCTCTCCTTGATTATATAAACTTTAATTATGCTAAATCTTACACTCGTCCATGCGCGCTATATGCTTTCAAGAGAATAGATAACGTTGTCTTCACGTATGAATATATTTTAGATACTTCATATATTGTTGCGTACTTTGAACTTGACAGGACAAAGGTAAAGCCATTCCAGTTTATAGGATCGTCTGTATCGTTGACAGCTTTATCAACAATAAAACAAAACTCAGATTAACAAAATATCCTAAAAATAATACAGTATTTTACTAAATTTCTATTCATTTATAGAAGTATTCTATGTATGGCACCACGAGTATACAACCACTTACCAAGAAATATAACAGACTGTAATAATATTAATTCGTTTAAATACAATTTAAAGCAATTCTTGTATACCAATGCATATTACAATGTAACAGAATATTTAGATAGCAAAATTGATTAATTATTACAATAATTTAGAATTTATATAAGTTCCTATAGCTTATAAGTATCCAGAATGATCATACTTTTAATTTGTATTTATATTTCTTATATCTGACATTTATAATTTTTTATGATACCAATATGTAATTTAATGACAATTATAAATTTGTGTGGCATTTAGTTAATTTTTATGTCAATATTAAACAACTTTGCACACCACAATGATAAAATATGGCATAAGCAACTATATAATACACATGTATCATCTTAAAGTATACCCATATTTGCAATAATAAATTGATTTGATTTGATCATAATAGAAATGCCAGTTTAAGAAAAAGAGCTTACATGTGAAACTTAATGGCTTTTTAAAATACTATCTTCATATCACAAACTTAAGCCAGGCACCTGTGCAAAACTCGGCACATTATTACAAGCGAAACAATAACTCATACTACGGCGCTTACCAATTAAAACAGTATAGAGAAAGCATCGATGATTTTATTAAAATGACCAGAAACCGAGCCTTTTACTTCCTACCCAATCGTGATTAATAATAAATTCTTGAGACCGTAAAATATAGAGAGAAAATACGTTGAAACAGTAACATTACCACGATATTTCTATATAACGTTATCACAATCTGTAATTAGAGTTCGCTTGCGCCGTCACATCAGTAATAGTATCGGTAATAAGGATCAGCGCGCGCGCCTCCCTACCGTATGCGTAGGCGCATATATGTACGTAGGCATATAAATCTAAGCGGAACGGCTTTGCTAGGCCGCACTGCTGTTTGTTTATTGTTGATATAGATATTTGATGTGTAATTGCTTTTATGATTGTATTTGGATAGAGAATTAGTATTGTAGCATCCTGTTCTTTGTTGCTCAGTTTTCTTCGAGAATGGTTTAAATGTTTACGTAATAAACTCAATATGGCTAACGTAGACTAAAGTCTATATCCTCGAAGAAGTAGGCAGAGGTGTTGTGTCAGGTGTAGTTTGCAAGTCCCACAATATAGGGAATGAGGTCTATATGCTCGTCTCACAGACACAGTCTCAAAGTCAGTGCTTCTACTTATAATTTCCGTAGAGTAGTAGAGCATCGCTGATTTCAGCATGAATGTGCCGGCTCGACCGAGTAAGGACTACCCTCTCACAGAATATCGACGTGAAATAGCAGTATTCCTACTGTTGTGTTTCGTTCGGTGAGTGGGAGTGCCGGAGGCCCAATCACCCTCTTTCCCCCATCCCGTTCCTTCTCCTCCCCACTTCCTTTTATTCCTAATGGGTCGGCAACGCGCAAGTGATGCCTCTGGTGTTGCAGGCGTCCATAGGCTACGGTGACCTTTTACCATCAGGTGAGCCGTATGATAGATGGCCAACACAGTCGTATAAAAAGAACCTAATATTAGCTTATTCCTAATTCTGTATAAGTTATCCATTTTGTCCTGTGTAACTCGCATTTCTTTTGACCCCATACTTTATGGCATTAAATAATAGCACGTAGCCCGATTCGAGAATCGAACCCGAGTGTAATAAAGTATTAGAAGACAATAGTTAGTAGAGAAGTAGCATTTTTTATGTAACTGCACACAATACTGCAACCTCGGCCTCGATGGCGTAGTTGTTAGTGTAACCGACTGCCACGCCTGAGGTCGCGGGTTCGATTCCCGCACAAGTCAAACATTTGTGTGCATGAACATGGATGTTTGTCTCGGTCTGGATGTTTCTATGTATAATATGCAAGTATTTACAAAAAAAAATGTATATATGTATGTTTATCCATTGTCTAGTACCCATAGTACAAGCTCTGCTTAGTTTGGGCTAGATGGTGTTGTGTATGTGATAGAATATTATTATTATTATACATCTGCCATACCCTCCAGCTATCCCCCTTCATAAGCCAGAGACCTTTAAATAACCACTAAACACTAGAATATTTGTAATAAAACAGGTTTTCTAACAAATTGCCGTACCGTATTTGGTAATGTTCACTACAATTTGTAGATATAAGTTCCGATAATTTAAATGTTAACATCATAAATTATGGTGTTAATATTTAGCTGTGCTGGTTATAATTTATAATAAACCTTACTATTGCATATACTAAATATACAAATAACTTAATTAATGGTTGAAAATATGAAGCAGCGATAACGTAGTAAGAAACTGCTAGACTGTCACGCAGAGGTCTTGAGTACCATCCCGCGTGACTTTTCGATGTAATATGCGTAGCAGTGATGTTGAGAATATTCGCATCCGCATCCGCAATCGCGGAGCTTCCGCATCGATTTGGACATCTGCATCCGCAATAATCAACGCGGATCTTAATGCGGATCCAGATATAACGTAGGTTACGATAAGAAAGAAATCAGTTGTTCAGTAGTACGTGTTTAATTTATGAACATTTGCAAAACAGGCTTGAACCTGCGAAGGCGGTGATATTAGATACTTTTTATTAAATAAGATGAAGAATTTTATCAACATCAGCATCCGGAATTGCGGAGCTTCCGCATCGATTTGGACATCCGCATCCGTATCCGCATCCGCGGATGTGAGATTTCAAATTGAATATTTAATTATCGCTCGCTTTAACGGTGAAGGACAACATTGTGAGAAAACCAACATGTCTGAATGCTTTTCATATTGTTCTCGAATGTATGTGAAGTCTGCCAACCTGCGTTACCAACTTATGCCTCAGCCCTCACATTGAAAAGAGGCCTGTGCGCAACAGTGGGTCAGTTTATATACAAGACTCGATATTATTATGTTTAATATATAATAATAAATATTATATACAGGAAGACTGCCCTAGATTACGACATCCGTGCAGTCAGTAGACTGTCGTAATGGTTTCAGTATTGGGCCCGACATTGCTTCTACGTCGAGTGTGGTCAGTTCGATCCCCACACAGAACGAAATTTGTCGATAAATCACATTTTGCTGGTTACGCTAGTACGTTAGGTCCTACGTAAAAGAAATGCAAGCCGAATGCTTCCTTCTTGATAGAGCGAACATATTTTGGTAGGAAACCACGTAACACGTTACACGATCCGGCTTTCGAACCGGACTCTTCATGCACAGCAGTCACAATAACTGCCGCTGTGTCACAGAGGCAGTGTATTCGTAATGCCCCACGTAACATAATAACTCTTAGGGGATGTGATGCTATCTTCCTGTGAAGTATTTCGCAAAAGGAAGAGTAAGGTTTTCTTTCGCTTTCGTTAAGATGCGCGTGCGCAGCGGCGTGTGTCAAATGTGTTTCGGCACGTGCGCAAAGTACGTGTATTAGTGGAAAGTCGCAGTTTTAATGACGATGAGTGTTACGAGGTGAAATTTCTGTTTATTTTACATTAATTGTTTTAATGTTACTTTCTTTGGAAATAGCCGCGTATTGCTGGACTATGATAATGAACTGTAGTATAAGCTTTGCCTTTATGAAGAATTAGTCTCATGGCTATCGTTTGCGTTTATGGTCTGTTGTGAGGCCCCGGGTTCGATGTTCAGATCGGACAATGTTATAGCTTTACCAAATGCATGCATATAGCATGGAGTAGAAGGCAATATGCGCGCCCCCTGTTAAGTATAATTTAAAACATTGTTGGCGATGTTCAGTTAGGATACACTTCAGCTACACACCTTCGAAATTATACAGATTTTTGTATGTATGATAGAATTATACTTGATATTAACTCGTCCATTAATTTAGAAAAATAATTTACTACGAATATTTTATTTGAAATTTACCGCTAGGTCGGAACACCTGCGTCACGGTTAGATGTAAATTATGGGATTTAAGATTTATAAAGTTATAATACAGGGATTATATCTAGAACGCAAGTTTTAATCCATGTATGCTTCGCTAATCCATAACATACCATATCCATTATTAATATATATTTCCATAATTACTATAAACCATGGCAATACATAAATGCAAAATTATGAATAATATATACAAATACACCATTTTGTTGCATTTTCACTTCTAAACATAGAAGTGCATACTTAGAAGCATAATTATGTTAAACTAGCTTTTGCGCGTGGCTCCGCTCACGTGGTACCTACATCAATAAAAACTAGCCTATGTCCTCCACCAGGTTTTAAACTATATCTATACCAAATTTCATCTAAATCGGTTGAGTGGTTTAGCCGTGAAAAGGTAGCAGACAGACAGAGTTACTTTCTAATCTATACTAACATTACAAAGCTGAAGAATTTGTTTGTATGTTTGGTTGAACGCGCGAATCTCAGGAACTACTGGTTTGGAATTAACAAAATATTTTAGTGTTGGATAGCCTATTTATCGAGGAAGGCTATATGCTATATAACATCACGCTACGACCCACAGGGGCAGCGCAATAACCATAAACGCGAGTGAAACCGCGGGCACATCTAGTTTATAATTATTAAGCACTAGCTGACCCGCGCAACTTCGTCTGCTTCACATAAGAGAAATTTCCCCGTTTTTGCAACACTTTTCATTGATGCTCCGCTCCTTTTGGTCGTAGCGTGATGTTATATAGCCTATAGCCTTCTTCGATAAATAGGCTATCCAACATTAAAATAATTTTTCAATTCGTTCTTGAGATTAGCGTGTTCATCCAAACTAATAAACTCGTCAGCATTATAATATTAGTATAGATTAAAAAGATTAAAGATAATAATATTCTACGACATACACACAACACCATCTAGCCCAAACTAAGCAGAGCTTGTACTATGAGTACTAGACAATGGATAAACATACTTATATACTTTTTTTTTGTAAATACATACATATTATACATAGAAACACCCAGACCAAGACAAACATCCATGTTCATGCACACAAATATAAATTAAAGATCAAACTGCCTCGGGGATACAGCAGTAGTGAAGCTACTTGTTCATGAGGTTGTTGGTGATCTCACCAACACTATTGCACCCGACTTGGCAAGGGTACCCATCTGGGTACCCTTGCCAAGTCGGGCTAAGAAATTTTCTGAAGCAGCGCGGATTATGGAACCATGCCGCCAATAGACTTCTCTATTACGCAGAACCTATCATAGCGAAATGTAGTTGTGATACATAAGAAGGCAGAGGCCTTTTTTTATGTTGCTCGTCAAAATGACCACACTCCGCCTGATGGTAAGCAGTCATGTGGACTAAGAGTCTCATAGCAGCTGAGACGATGTAGAGGTCTCCACTTTGACGGCCTTGATGCATGCTTGATGCATGTATGTAAAATATTTTGTATATTATTTGACAAGACATTAATTTGATTATCAACGTAAGCTTGGAAATATGACTACTGCAAAGATAACTACATTTATTATGATGTTTAATAAATAACAATGTTTCACATATAAAGAATACTGATAATAACTGTACAAGCACAATTTGCCACCAGAACATGCTACCGAGAATTATTCTCTAATAACCAATCTTATTCAACATTTTTTTTGCGTTTAATTTCGTATCGAATACCAAGTAATTATATTGTATAGTCTACTTAAGACGCATTTACACACATTGCGAATAGATTGCGGCGTACTATTTTCTAGGATATTTAAAGTAATCAGTCGTTTATTTGTATAAGCAGCGATAGCTCAGAGGGGAGACCAACAGACTTCAATGCAGCTCTCGGGTTCGAACCCACGTCGCGCACATCTGACTTTCGGAAGATATATGACTTTTCGAAATTATGTGCGTATTAATTGACAATTATCGCCTGCTCCGTGCCTCGGAGAGCACGTTAAGCCGTCGGTCCCGGCTGCCATGAACGTCTATGGCAGTCGTTATTGGGAAAGTCAGTACCCTCTAATATCCTGACACTGGTCTAGCCTTAGGGTATCGTTAGCCTTCGGGTTGCGGAGGTCAGGTGGCAGCCGCTCCGTGTAAAAACTGATATCCAGTCAAATCCGGTTAGACCAGAAAAGCCGACCCCAAGTGACTTGGGAATAATAAAAGCTAAGAAGAAGAAGTCGTTTATTTGTTATTTATAAGCCAAGTAATACCTATATGATATTTATTTAACCTAGCTTTGTCTTTCTTAGTTTTATTTCACATATTATGTGTCCGGTGTCAATCTATGCTGCAACTTCTTTTCGTCAAATTGTCGTAATCTATTATCATCTTTTATCTTAACCATAATGTATTTAAATAAGTTTCTAATATCCTGCGAGAGCCCTGGTACCCAAAACTCAAGTTAACTCTTACCTTGGGTACCAGTGTTTCAACAAATGTATGCTGTAGCTTGTTTCTAGATCGTAAGTTTTCTCTGTGTTCATACTGTTTGTAACCTTTTTGAGAAATAAATTATTATTATTATTATTATTAACCTACAACTATCCTTAATCCTCTATTATAGAAATATTAATACTCTTTATATGTACTTAGAAATAAACTGACATAAATTAAGTTTTGACACGACAACTACCAATGTAGTTAATATTGTCTTCTGTTTACGCGAATATTATTCATTGAAATTAAACTACTATATACGGATTTTATCGCGTTGTTTATTTGACACTTTATTACATAATTTTGAAAACTGTTACACTACTACTACTATTAAACTTTACTTTTAAGCTAATTAAATTATTATTAAAACTATTTAGATTTCATTTAATTTTACACTTTCCCCGACGTTTTGGTTGCTTTTCAGCAGCCATGGTCACGGCGAGACAAAGATGGTAGTTGTCTCAATGTTCCAGTGTAGTTATTTCAAAGTACCCGAACATAATTTGAATTTAATCATTGGTGTTTCTATTTACGCATAATGAGCTCAAAGTATCATGAATACTAATGTAGTTGTTAAGTGCCTGCCTTGCATGTTTTTCAGTATTGCAACCAATAATAATCTACTGTCACAATTACCCATTATAATTATATTTAAGATAGTTTATAGGTAAAATGCCGATATTATTATTATAATTATATTAAAAAATTCAAATTAACATATTTGTTTTGCTACTTTATTATAAGTTACCAATAAAATCTACCCAAATTTTTGCGTAGCGTAATATAGTCAGCAAACATTAGCCACATATCATACGCAATATCCACACGTTTCCTAAGTTAACTACAGCGTCAATCTACGTAGATATAGACAGCGTTTCGCCCGAGGGCCCAATCTATGTTGACCGAGAGAGGCGCAGATACTTGTGGTTTTATTTACATACCCGTGTGTCCTGGCTTCGTTTAACTTCTTGAGTGATGAAGACTAGTTCCATGTCTTAGTTATGCGCACAATTATATGTAGTTTAAAGAAACGGTGACAGATTTTATACAGCTAGCTAGTGATGTCTTCTCGTCAGAGGTATAGTAATTTAGATGTTAAACATGTTGTATCTAAAAGGGATTATATTATTTTCGAAGATCTTGGCGGATATAAAATTGTGTTAGCCTTAATTGGGTGTTTCCAGTATGGGTAGAGCAGCGATAGCTCAGTGGGGAGACTAACAGACTGCAATGCAGAGGGTCTCACGTTCGTACCCACGTCGCGCACCTCTGACTTTCGGAAGATATATGACTTTTTGAAATTATGTGGCTATTGATTGACAATTATCGCCTGCTCCGTGCCTCGGAGAGCACGTTAAGCCGTCGGTCCCGGCTGCCATGAACATCTGTGGCAGTCGTTATCGAGTGTCGACACAAAAGATCCCACTGGGTCAAAGTGTCGCCGGTCTGCACTGACTGGCCCCCACATAAGATAAGATAAGATGGGTATTCTTTGTGTCCGTTGTTTGAATGTTTACGTCCCCCGCGACACAGGAATAAACATAGCGCAGGATGACGTCTTTTAAAAAAGTATTTTTTTATATGTGGTTGACGGATAATATGTCAAATTATTTCGACCGTTGATATTCGTGTCAGTAGTAGTCGAGTTATGATGGCCAATCACTACAGATAGAAGCTATAGGTGCAAGCCTTACTCAAGAAAAAAAAAGTTGTCCAGGCATAGTCCGAACCTGGATTTTCTTTTCCGTTGCGACTCTAAAGAAGAATATTAATAAAACTCAAAAATTAAACAGATTTGAAATTGTTATTGACCGCATATGAGAATCTTTACGCTATCTGCTCACCAAAGTACCTTCCAAGTGTGTATGTAAACCTTGCAAAAAATATCGATTATTCCATGTGTCGGTTTCTGAGAAGGCTGTCAGGGCATGGCAACCATAACTTATGAGTAACGGGGGTCAACGACTCTTTACTAATGGATTTTCTGGCTCCTAGAACTTTTTGCTAGCTTTAAAACGTACGGATACTTTTTACTTAGCCCATAACGATGTAACATTGAAATTACACAAAGAAATGTAGTCATTAGCACTCTTTTTCTTAACAGTGAGCTGTACACGGAGTAACAATAGCTTTTACTCGGAGTTCATTTGCCTCTACAACTGAAACTATGATCTATTTCTCGTGCTATTAGGCGCACGTGAACGCTCTTTTTTAATCAAAATGACTAATGATATTCCTTCCGAACGGGTAAGCTTCTATGACAATCAATTTTTAATGATATCGTTAATAATAAAGGCTATATTTCTTTCGTATAACCTACTCACATAGTCGCAGAAAAATCTATTCATGATGTACTGTTTAGAATATAATGCTGTAGCGCCCGCGACTTCACTTACTCCATAATGTGTCGATAAAAACTGTTTCAAATTATTCTGGAAGTTTCCATGTGTGCGTAATGTAGTTTATCGGTTCAATAATTAAATCGTTAAATAGATGGATGAATGCGATCAGCGCTGACGTTTTAAGGTTCCGTACCGTTATGTTATGAATGTTTATAAGATATAGCGAATAATTTATATATCGAAGTTGAAATCTTGGTCGTTTATCACACCTGTTAAGGTTACTGGTCAACGGTATATAAACTACAAGACTTTGATAATCATTAACTGCCTCTAATAAGTTCGTAATCAGATGTTAAGAATTAGAAGCTTAAATATAAAGTTTTGATACACCTTGTTGAAATAAAACTACTTATTAAGAAAATATTCCACCGCAGTTTATTTTATTAGAAATGTAATTGTTTTATTTTTTTCGCTTTACCTCTTTCATCTTTTAGATCATATCTATCTCTTTAAGAATAAACAAACAGACGGCCAATTAAATTATCATATCCAACATTTTACCTTTAGGTACTTGCTGGAACTCTAAGCTCAACAAAAAATCTTACTTTCGCGTGTAAATATTAATTATCTAATAATATACACTCGCAGTATAATGAACGTGTCAATATACGACCAATTACTTGTCAATAAACTTTCACTTGAGACGAAGCGGTCGCCAAAAACACGTTTTTACGCAATTCACGTAACCAATCGTCAATACACACAAAAATTGCGTAACACGTCTTGTACTGCGAGCTTCCACTAATGGTACATTAAACGATTACACATGATCACATCGCCTATAATTCCTCGTTTTGTAAGCAACGGAGGATGTGTAATTTCTCACAAATTAATGATACTAGTAATCTTTGATTTATAATTCCCTTCATTTCACACAAGTTTAATTAATATAAGCGGGGTGGGGCACAGGAATCCATGTTCAAACCTGCGTTTATCTTCTACGGACAATTAAAGCTTCATAATCTTGTGTTATGGGTTTCCTGAACTCGTTAAGGAGGCGCTGATGCTGGTGTGATCAATGGTACTTGTCCCTTGTGACAACTTAGTGACACACGCCTTGTATTGCCTACATCTTCTGTGCTGCAACTGTCTCTGTACTGTTTAGGCTAATACAGGTTACCATCAAGCAATTTTTTGTCTTTGTTTGACATTATTACGGGCAAAACAGATGTGAAGATTCTTATAATAAGTCAGGTTGCTTTGCCTATAGCTGTATTTAACAATAGGTACCTAGAAAATTACTGCACTGCTTCCAGTTTGACATGTGTGGATACGTCCACGGGGCTAGAAATTGTGATCCAGAATTTGTTATTCCGAGTCTAGGCTAGAGTTGAAAATGCCGAAAATAACAATTTGTTATTTTAACGAAAAAAAAATTGTGGTTTTTTTTCGGTTTTTTCCGCATGTTACATAGAAAAATTAACTGAAGGAATCCTTTGGAAAGAAATAGGATTCTTTCGATTGTTTCACCTGATGTTTTGAAAAGTGAAAAAACAAGTTTTATTGAAATTGAAATATATTTTAATAGGTGAACGTAAATTGATAAAACTATTTATGCAACTGACAGAATACTAGATGCACAAAAGTGGGGGCGTGCGCGCCTAGCTTGTTGATTTTTTTTCATTCTACCCTACATTTTATCGGTACGTAGGTATTATTATGGAAAGAGTTAAAGCATAGAATATCCTAAGTTAAATCCCGTACTTACAGTAAGTAAAGTACGGATATGAAAAAAAAAAACATGAAAAAGTTTCCCGTTTCTTTCAATATTTTCGGTTTTTTTCGGTTTTATTGGGAAAAAACATGAAATATATACTGGCAAATTTTCTTGAAACTTTCGGATGAAACATTGAAAATAACAACGGAATTGGAAGGAAACGGGTTTTTCCTGCTTTTTTCAACGCTGCCTCTAGGCATTATTTGTGTTCGTTGTTTAGTTTAAAAAAAGTCCCCCGCTACTCCGAGATTATTCATATCGCGATAGTTGACGGTTAAAACTAACATAAAAAGTATACTGTCCCTTTCATCTCAATAATAAGTATGTACTTCTTTATATGTACAGTTTATGAAAAGAATACCTACATACATACATATCTGAATGTTCACCACTTTGTAAGGACCACACACACAAATAAACTTTGAATTAGTTCAGGAATAGGGGTAAATAGGGACGCCATATTTTTTTACAAATCGCATTTGTTTCGGTTATTAAATAAATATACTATTTTCGATATACTAATATTAAAATGAGAATATTTATTAGTCGTAGGCGTTTTGAGCTGCCATTGAAACTAGGTAGTAACTAAATAGTCTAGCTTAAAAGCATGAATAACATCGTAAATAACAGCTACTAACTGATCGCTACAGAATAATGAACTCACGTTTTTAGGGATATTGACTTATATACATAAAGTTATTGCGCTTGAGCTAATCAATATGTACATAAACTGGAAAACCAAAAAAATATTATTTATTAGCGTAATACTTTACTATTTGCCCTACGGTCCTTTATAAGAGACATCAACTTCAATGGAACAAAGCCGCCTATTTCACTTATTCTTGGTCTTGTGGTAAAACATAATATGTAATATTAATTGAAATAGTAATTTCAATTAATATTACCTAATTATGTTTTATAATTCTCCTTAACATCGTATTAATTTCCGTCATTATATCATATAGCCGTTGAGATCGCAGGAGACGCGTGGTCGCCCTAAGGCAGCACAATGCGGTGCGCCCGCGCAGTGGGTGTCGATGATTTACACCGCCTTGTCTACGGCCTCATTCATATTTATTAAACTTCGCACTTTTTCAATTGTAAATCTTTTCTGTATGATGTACGTGACAACTCAGCGCTATTCCGTAGAGAATGAGTTTACATAAATATATATATATACTTATTATATATGTCTATGTTTATGGCATTTTGTTGTGGTTTTGTTACAAGAGATTTGTTTATTGTCGTGTAAATATTGTGTTTTACGACAAATAGTTAAGTGATTTATACGAAGGGAAATGTTGTGTGAAAGTTAGTAGATGCAGCTATTCGGTTATGTAAGATGACGTTAAAATTTTTTGTCATAAATAAAATGTCATATTATATGGGAAAAGATTATATTTAAATAAAGATTAAAGCCATCCTAAGCTGTTGCGTATATGCATTACAATATTGGAATATATACGCGCACGTATATCTTGTATCCGTTATTATACACTTGGCATTAGACTGTGACTTCTGCCGCGCTACGAGACCCTGAGATTTTATATACCTTATATCTATCTTCGGTTCTACTTAATGCAATCAGATGAACCCCAAACTACTAAACTATGATTTTAACCAAAATCCGTTCAGTAGTTTTCGCGTGAAGCCGACACAGACAGATAAAAATCTGAAAATCATTGTTTTAAATTATCTCCAGTGTGCAGACCCCGGGCTCGTTATAGTTCAATAATGGATTATAAATCTTAATCTTATTTTTACTTTGCGCGCATGTAATTATTTCTTGATAAAGAGATCTTATTAAAACCGTGTAGAAATAAACTATTAACTTACTAGTAATCTCTTCATCGTCCAATTGATTTTATTAATTAACAAAATAAAAAAGCGAGTGTTGTCGGCGCTTGCGCTTAAGTTTTTATTCTCCTCTTTATTCGATATAATTTGTGATCATTGCATTGCTGATCTAGTTATATGTAGGTAGTAAATTGTACTGCTATTGTAATTGTAAAAATTGGAATCATATTGTCTTACGTTTACGCAAATATTACACATTGAAATTAAACAATTAAACTAGACTTTTTTAATAGCCGTGGTCAGTGGTAGCCGTCTTGGGACTATAGCTGCCGAAACGTTTAAAAATGTACATATTGTATACACAATAAATCTATTTATCTATATATATAAAACTCTTTCGTTACTGAGTGACTGAGACAACGCACAGCCGAAACTACTGAACGCAAGAAGCTGAAATTTGGCATGTATGTTCCTTGGAGAGTGTAGGGGAGCACTAAGAGAGGATTTTTGGAAATGCCACCCTGAAGGGGTGAAAGGGGTGAAACCCGATATTCACACGGCAACGGGACTTACGCGGGTGAAACCGCGGGAAAACTACTAGTAGTTTATATTAGTTTAAACAGATAGTGCATTTTAAAATAAACCTTGATAAATACGTATAAAGTATTTTAATTGTATGTTGTCAATGACTCAGTTCTCGAAACATTGAATTGATTTTGATGAAATTAGTTATGGCGATAATTTTAAGCTAGGGTCATTTCGCGAAAGCCTTTCTTTAAATTAGGCCGATGTAACAAACTGTTATTTTCTTAGGCCTGTGATAGTTACTAGACCGGGCTACTATTAGTATTAACTGTCCAACAGCTTTTTATAATGTACACCGTACTTAAGACTGCGCCGAGCGAAATGTGCCAAAACAGACGGTCACAGTTAAGTGAATAAAATCCACACTTTTTATTTAATACAAATATTTACCATAACAATGAATGTGTATACAATTACTCCGTGTAAAAAACTCGAAATAATCAATATTTTCGCCTACAAAATTACGTAAATTTGCACGAAAAATGCAAAAACGTAAGCTCGTGTTACGTGATTTTTAGATTATAACAGTAGAAATCTATCCTATTTTACAGCTTAAACGAAACATAAAAAGTTATTTTACAATTTGTCCGTCCCAAATATTTAAGTTATTGGTTGACAATAAAGATATTTATTAAAAAAAAGCACTTCAAATCCTCCATACAATTTAACTATGGCGGCCGCGCGCCGATTTGAATATGCGCCGCACGAGCTCTGTCATTATGTCTTACGCTCGGCGCAGTCTTAAACAGCACGCAACGCTTACGTATAACATCAACCTTACTAACACTAAAAGACGGAAAGATATTGGCTGTACCACACTTTCTGAATCAAAGTATGTTTTTACAAATAGATTTTTCGCATTCTTAGGGCCTTTTCTTTATAACAAGATAAATAAACAATAAGCTATATATGACCTAAGTTATGTAAGATCTAAGCGGATAGTCTGTCGGTACCTACAAACTTTAAATCTTGAGGATACTGAGAATTTGTTGATTGTTGTTAAATAAGCAATAACAAGTTCCATGATAATAATCACAATCTTGGTCTATTTTTGCATATATTTATGTAATAACTATGGTTAATTGTATATAACTTAGTTCCTAGTAGTATATTGTAAGTGCCCTTAACGCCTGTGGCACAGGTTTACCCTAGTACAGGCACCCATATTATATTACCTATATTAAGTATTTTAAGGACTGTATTCACGTTTTACCATTGAAATCAATAAATAAATTATTATTATTATATTATTACTATAATTATCAAAATAGGCACCTGTGCCTACTGCATTAGAGGTAACCCTATATTGCAGTGGTTTTTCAAACAACAACACATTCTTGTGACGTCCGGGGATCTAACCTGTAACACTCGGCGAACTGCCAGTGGTGTGGCAACCACTTTTACCACTTACCTTATCTTATCTTATGTGGAGGCCAGTCAGTGCAGACCGGCAACACTTCGACCCAGTGGGATCTTTTGTGTCGACACTCTCCCAATAACAACTGCACTTACATAGATGTTCATGGCAGCCGGGACCGACGGCTTAACGTGCTCTCCGAGGCACGGAGCAGGCGATAATTGTCAATCAATACGCACATAATTTCGAAAACTCATATAACTTCCGAAGGTCAGAGGTGCGCGACGTGGGTTCGAACCCGAGACCCTCTGCATTTCAGTCTGTTGGTCTCCCCACTGAGCTATCGCTGCTCTATACTTTTACCACTTACTCGTGTGTCTAAACAGACTTAAAACATAAAACCCTATTTACCTACAGCCTGCTCGATTATACAGGAGTTGAAAAACAAATTACTCCCGTTTCATATCACGTTCTACAAGCATAGTTACATATCGTTGGCAGTAACAGTTACTTATGAATAATAAATAATGTTTCAAAATAAATATGTATTGCCCCGGAGCTGCTCACTACACCACTGACTCGTAAAAGACTTAAATAAGCCAGAGCGAATGAGCATTCACATAATTATGTTTTAAACGGTTTGGTCTTATGCCTCCTTGTAAAATCTCCTCAGTTCTTTGACTAGGCTTCTTGTTAGAACTTGACTAAGAAAACCATACAGACACATATATTCTCACATTTATCTATTATGGGCAAAGATATATTACACACTTAGTTTGGAACCTATATTTTTAATAAAGGGCGAGCCTTTTTCTATATGACAATCAGGTCGCCTCTTATTCAAATAGAAAATAAATACTCATTAGTGACGGTCTCTTGAATTGTGTCCGGTGTTGCAAACATAAATGCGAACGAAATACTACCTACAATAAAGTTTCAGCAGTTCTTTCTTTCGAAACAACATTACTCCGTTGTTTGATAGTAAGGTTTAGGACGATCAAAACTTTATGTCATGCGTTTCATAATACAAAAAGCACGCACAATTGGTCCAAAACTGTGACATTTACATAAATAAGCCATTCTCGAATCAGGCTGCTTTGTTATTAGCGGTTATCCCATTTTCCCTACTACTTCTACTGCGATCAGAATACCCAAATACTTACGTTTGGCATATTATTGGGGTAAAGTTTGCGCATATAGTACCTATATATTCCGCGCCATCTCGATTAGCCTTTAAAGAACATCGTGTATCGCCATTTTGTGAAATAACTGATGATATTTCGTTAAGAAAAACTGGTAGGAAGCTTAAGATAGATAAGCGAGGTAAAGGGCGTCTGTCTCTAAAACAAATTGTTGTAAATACGTTTGTCTGACAGTTAATTTTGTAACGTGATTCTTAGATATAATGGTTAAGTTTTTGTAAGAAATAATCGTGCTCTTATCGCGTGGCATTTTAGTAAAGAATACGATTTATTGCTTAAGAGATTACTGAGCATTTATCGGTGTGATGGCTTATTGACTCTGATAGGTATTGCAAAATCCATCAGATATTCAGGACACGTTTCCAGGTTTCTTGATGCTATTGGGATATGTTTTTAACTTATGCTGCCGCTGTCATTTGTATACAAAACATATAATTGCATGTCTCTTATTGCAGTATACACGGATCAACCAGTATCGTCAGCCTCCCCACCGACCAGAGACAAGATCAACGGGGAGGAGAAGGCGAGGTCGCGTCGCAGGGATACCTGGGCAGAACCTACCACTCCACCAGTCACCGATGATGGTGAGCATCCTATTATATATCTACTAACTCCAAAAAGGAAGACATAAGGGCGTAGTTTAAGTAACCCATCTTCCTCATCACTCACGCAATGGTCCAATGGCTGTTGGTTGTTGCGCAAGTTATAAATCAAAGTTGAAAGTCATTTACATATATGTACATATGTCACGAAGTTAACAATAAAATTGTTAAAATTGTTAAGTGAGTTTACTGAGTTAAGCACCCCTAGCTAGTGCTTATAACTTGCACGTTACCGATTGTTAAAATCCTTATTATTATTGGACGAGATACTAGTCTCTAGAGACCACCTCCGTAGGTAGATGACAAACAGTTATGAGACACTAAAAATCAAAAAACTCATTCAAATATAGCTCTACTGCTACCATAACATTCAATATGTTAAGCACAGTCTATAAGCACGCTTGTAGGTTTAGACTTCCTTAATGTCATTTCGTAATAATCATTTCTCTTCATGGTTATAGTTACAGACGTTGGATTTATTCACTCGCTATAGCCACCCTGATGAATAACTGAATCAGAATAGCTAGCTGCCTACAAATCAATGTACGATACATGGTCTGTTTCAGCTACGGTAGGAGTCCGCTCGCCTCTCCTGCAGCATCAGCACCAGCAGTATGACGAACAGCTGCGCGACATCGCTGCCTCACTCACCAGGCCAAGGTCAAGACGCGCATTACCACCCACCCTCGAGAGACCCACGAGACTGCCCCCGCCTGACAGACTACCGGTAAGTATACTAAGAACTAGATGTATCTTGTCGTGTTACCCATGTGTTTGGTTCCTGCCCCCGTGCCGTGGCTCGTAGCATAATGTTATGTAGGTAATGTTACTTTTGGATAAAGTAGCTTTTAATAATAAAATAAATGTTAAAATCGGTCCAGTAATTTCAGACTTTATTTATTAAACAAAAATACAAATGTATTCTCTTTATAATATTAGTACAGATAAATGATAGATACATGTACAGTTTTACGTCTATTTCTCACATTGTTGGTTGGTCTCCTATGGTTTTAGATTCCACGTAACAGGGGAACTATCCATTGCATACTAGGCACAATGTACATGCACAGGTATTTTTTACCGTTAACTTACTGACACTCTACCGGCGAATCGAATCCTCCTGGCCAGGCCCCACGCACAGCAATCGCATTGACTATCGCTGCTCCACCGAGATAGTCCTGTAAAGAAATTTGTTTCATCAATATAACATTAATCTATACTAATATTATAAAGAGAAAATATTAGATTTTTTGTTTGTTTTTTGTAAAGATTTAATTCAAAAACTAATGAACAGACTAAAAAAAATTTACCATTAGAAACCTTTATTATAACCGAGTAAGTCTATATAATATAAAAAAGGACTCTTATTAACATAACCTTACCTAACGCGACTACTTTATTATTATTATTAAATAATATTATAGGCAACAGCAAAAACGGCATAAATATTATGATGCTTAACGTTTTACCCAGGCTCGAGGTTCACCAGACGGCGGCGCACCACCAGAAGAACCTAGCTCGAGTTCAGCTAGCGAAGGTAGCGAGCCGGCTGACGTCGCCGAACCAACGGAATCTAGTGAAGGTGGAAGGGTTGAACTGCCTGCAGAAAGACTCCTGCATGCAAGAGCTGGTTGGCTACAAAGAAGAGGGGCTGGTGGCTGGTCAAGACACTGGTTTGTGTTAAGAGGAGCAGCCCTACTGTACTTCAGGGATCCCCACGCAGAACATAGGGGATTAATGGATGGGGTTATTGACTTGAGTGGCATATCAAGAGTAGTGGAACTGCCGACGTCAGCATCAACAAATGGATATGCTTTTGAAACTGAGGTAGGTTTGCACATTATGCTCAATCCTGATAAAATAATATATTAAAAAGTAAACTTTTGACTGACTTGTGTTTTTCCTTCACAGACTTGGGATGGAAAGCATATAGTATTATCAGCAGTAACAGCAGGTATTAGAGCTAATTGGGTGTCAGCCATGAGAAGAACAGCTGGTTTACCAGATACAGGACCATTGTCATTAATCTTGCGAGAGGATACCGTAGACCAAGCGTCAGAATCTTCAACCTCGCCGGTGACACCTGTAACGCCTATTGCAGCCAGATCAGCGCCATTCTCATCAGACGAAGAGTACCGAACAGCTTCCGAAGGTGGACGAAGAGATAGCGCTGACTGGGGTGACATGGGACCCCAACCACCCCCATCCCCACTGCTTACAAGGACTCCGATATCCAAAGTGAAAGAAAAGGTTCGCGGTCGAAACAGCCACCCAACACCACCGCGATCAGACACTCCTAAAGGTGAAAGAGACGAAATCGATGCAACCAAAGAAAAAGAACGCACCGTCGACGAAATTGACGAGAACGAAAAACCGATTGAAGCGAGAAAACGTAGCTACATCTCGACTATTGACAAACAATCCATCGAAATAGACGACCTGAAAAAACAACTAAAACTTGCACTTAATGACGTTAGCGCGGCAGAGGCGGAGCTTGAGAGACTACAAAAACTTAAATCAGAGGCTGCTTTAAAAGAAAAGAAAATGGAGGAACTCGTAACAACACTCCAAAAGAAAGAAGAAGAACTTTCATTAAGAACTAAAGAGGCTGAAAATTTAGACGCAATCAAAGCACTGTACAATCAAGACAAGACTCTTTGGGAGTCTAAGTTGACAGAAACGCAGAACTTCTTGAAGGAATCGACAGAACATTGTGAACTATTGACGAGGCAGTTAACATCAGCGCAGGAAACGATAGTTCAGCTACAACGAGAACTGAACGAATTGAATGAGAAGCTGTTGAAGAGTGTGAAGGAGAATGATAGCTTATATGTGAGAATAAGAGAACTGGAAGGGCGATCACTAGCAGAACCGGTATCACCCACCAAGGAAAAGCGAAAGAGCATCGGTTCTCTAAGCGATCTCACGAATTTAAATCAAGACTTAAATCTAGAATCGATGGAAAAGGACAGGTTAATAGAAGAGTACGTGGAGTTAAGAGAACGATTCTCGAAAGCCATTCATGAGATCAAAGCCATGAAGAAGGAACTACGAGATTCACATAACATGTATGATGAACTTGAGATTACGAATATGAAATTGAGAAATGAAATGAAGCTGAGAGAACAGTGCAGCAGATCGGAAATAGATCTAATGGCAGCCCGCATACTGGATCTGACGCAGAAATTAACCGCATCAGACAAACAAGTGCGAACGCTAAAGCATAAGATCCAGAAGTCTGAGTCTAGAGAGAAAAGACGCAGCCTGTCACTTAAAGGCAGAGAGTCGTTCACTCTAGGTAAAGAAGTAGAAGAGAAATTAACTGAGCTAGAAAACAAGATTACAATGTTGGAAACTGGTGAACCGGTCCCGACAATCAACTCTCCCTCCAAAAGTTCGTCACCTGCCAAAGAAAAATCCTCCAAATCTGAGAACCTCACGGACGAGAAAAGAATGAAAAGACTTGCTGCTCGACTAAGGAGGAAGTCTCTCGATAGCGCCACTAGCTCCGAGCCGATGAAAATGTTAGTTCGACTGAGCTCGCTAGAAACCAAAGTAGCCTCTGTGTTAGAAAATCGCAGAGACCTCACAAACTCTTGCGAGTCTCTAAGTCAAGCCACCAGATCCACAGAGAGTCCATCGTTCAACGAGAGTCCAGAAACTTCCAACATCGGCACACAGTCGCAGAGGCATTTATTAGAGAGGCTACAGAGTTTGGAGAATGTGGTAATACACTCAAGAAACAAAGTGAACGAGTGCCTCTGTCAAATGAGTGCGATGCGAGCGGCTAAGTCACGAAGGTCACCCTCGCCGAGCCTTGAGAAGAAATACAGTCTTAAATCTATGGAGAAGTGTTTGACGGATGTTAGTAAGAGGCTACAGGAGTGCTTTGACAAATGTGTCGTTGACTGCGATCAAAATCAAGATCAGGAGGTTAACGACAGCGTGGCTCAAGTCGTGGTGCAGCTAGAAGAACAACTGAGAACTAAACTCCTCGAAATCTCGAGAAGGAAAGCTGCTTTGTACGAGGCCGGTGAACTTACACAGAGACGAAATCTGGAAATCTTAGCAGAAAAATTGGCGTATGAGGCGGTCCTCGTCGGCAGAATACAGGAGGCGCTCGAGTCGTCTAATGGGAGTAGATTCTTCGCCCGTTTGATAAAGTCTGAAATTATCGAAACTAGTCAACTTATAGATAACCTAAAACGTAAAATCAACGGGGATAGTGGCAGAAGCGGAGCGGGCACAAGAAGCTCACTTGACTACTTGGCGAGAATACTTACTCGCAAGATCGATATTGTTAACGGTTCACGTGAGGCACAGGAGCAGCGACGCTCCGAGTTGATCATACACGGTGCCGACTTAGAAGCATTGAAGGTGTCACAACGTGAAGTGGCTGAAGCAGTCGAACGATATAAAAGTGAGAAGCTCGCTGAGCTGTGCTCTGCTTTAGCCTGCGAAACACTCAGCTATGCCACACCTACTGACACGGACACAGAACAGCTACGTGCCAATGTTGAGGCGGCTCGAGTTCGTGAAGCATGGGCGGCAGCGAGAGATGCTCTAGGTGCTGAGCTCGTGCAAGCCGAAGTGACGCGAGCTCTGGCCCGAGCTGCTGCGCTTTGCGACCAGCGACTGGACCAGGCTAGATGCGCCAGACTTACCCTCACAGCTCAAGATCGTGCTGATCTAGAACTTTGGTGGCAAGCAGCTCACGATCATCTGCGTTGCGAAATGGATGCCGCTGTTAAAGACATCGCTGTAAGATATCGCTCCTGCTTAGCAAGCGACCGTCGCACCAAGGAACCATCTCCGGGACTTGATTCCCGGGCGCTTTTGCAACAATTAGCTGAGGCTCTAGCGCAAAGAGCGCTGGTAGATGCTCGCGTGGCCGTGCTAGAAGGCACGTATCGGGCTTCATCACCACCGGCTGACAGTCCTCGTCGTTCATCGGAGGACGCCCTCTCCTCGCTGGAAGCTGATCCAGCGCAGGAGGCGGAGTTCGTGTACCTGTTTCAGCGTTTCTCGACCGAGTGCCGAGCGCTCTTCTCCAGTGACTGTTCGGGTAACAGTGAAGACTCGATGAAGATCGGCGAGAGCCTCGAGCGGGTGGAGGCGGCGGTGGCAGAAGTGCAGCGGCAGCTGGCCGGCGGCGAGGAGAGCGAGGGGCTGTGCGCCGCGGGCACGGGCGTCCTCGACCGCGTCGAGGCGCTGCGCCGCCGCGTCGAAGCTCTGCAAGCGCTGGTGCCCTGCCAGCACTGCAAGCAGCTGCAGGACGCGCTGGACAGGTACGTTGCCAATTATCAAGGCAATTCTATCCAACATATAATGTTTTTTCAAATGGTTTTAAAAGGCATATGAAATTTATCACCATATAATTTGTGTGCGTAGGTTGCACGAAGAACGGGCCCGTGGCGAGTGCGCGTTGGCGCAGCAGGCGAGCGCGCTGGCGGCGGCACGTCGTGCGCGTGCGCAGCTGCAGGCGCAGCACGAGCGCGAGCGCGCCGCACTTCGGGAGCGCGCGCGCACGCTGCAGCGCAGGCTGGCGGCGCTCGACAGCGAGTACTCCGCGCAGCTCGAGAACTTGAGAGCGGCATACCAGGTCAACTAACTAGTCTAGTAGTCAACTAAGTAGTTAGTCAATTAATTAGTACTTAGATCTTTTATATATAAAATACTAATAGCTCACCCGACAGATGTTGTCTTACCCGAACGTTGCCTTTTAACGACATCGCAGCGCCACTTACGGATCCTGTGAACACACGAAACATTTCGTCAAAATCGGTCCATCTATTAGAAAGAATTTAAACATTTATTCGATAGTGTACTGCTTATTCGATTACTATCGAATAATTGTCATTCGGTTTTACATTTGTAATACGTTTCCTGTAACCATCAATTTATTTTACAGAGTGCAGTAGCAGCAGATACCCATGGCGATGGCCTTCGAGCTCGCTACCAACAGGAGATCGAACAACTTCGTGCGCTTTGCGAGAAAGGCCTCCTCGCCATGGAGAGCTCACACCGACGCATCGTACGCGAGATGGAGGAAAAACACCGCGCTGAGAGAGAACAACTCAGGTATATACAGATTATATTCACTATGAGATAAAGTTAATACAGTGATACCATTAAAACCCTTTGTCACTTGATTAGTTATATCTTACACACCTGCGTTCCTATATTTATGTTCAAAACTAACATTTGTTCAACTGCCTCAAATACTAAATTATAGAATGTGTTTAAGTTGAATAACCACACAACAAATTTAGTAATATTTTAGACTGCCATGGTGTCATTATAATATATGAGTAGTTATAACAATAATCTTGAAAAGAAATCCTTAGGCCGTCCGCTGCGTTAAGCGGGTACTCGTGGGTGCCCGCGACGGTCTCCCGCCTCTCGCAGTGACCTTAAGGTCTTAAGGCTGCAGTAGCGCGCTCGCCTGCTACGCCAAGGCGCACTAGCCTTTTTTGTACAACCTGCGAACACAAATTTTATCGTCAGAACATCATACTAAAAGTTTTAATAAAATTATATATTTCAGACTAGACAAGGAGCAAGCTTTAGCCGAAGAGACTCGTGCAACATTAGCAGCACTAGACGCGATGCGTAAGGCGCATGAAAGTGAAGTGCGACGCGAGGTCGACAAGTTCAAGGCAGAGTTTCTGAGCCGCGGTGCGCAAAGCGGGGAACGGCAACAGATCAGCCACAGGCACCAGTGAGTACAATACTATTTACGTCGATTGGTAAAGGAGTCAAATAGAGAAAGAATTAACAGAGAAAATATAGATAAAAGAGAAGGCTATTTAAACATTTAAGTAGATGTAGTAAAGACTTAAATGTATTTTACAGAAAAGAATTAAGAATTACTCATCATTACTGAAAAAATAATATTTTTTATATGAATAGTTTGTATTATCATATTGAAAAGACGCTTAATAAGACATCAAACATAACTTGAAAATGTTTGCCTATCTTGACGACATAATTATATAAATCACTTACCTTCGCGTACACCTGTTTTAAACAAAGCCTGCTAGTAAATTTCATAATATACGCTAGACATTAATATGAGTTATTAAATATTTACAGGCAAGAGATGGAGGAGATAAAACGCGAGATTCTGTCTTTGTCGGAGAAATACTCGGTGAAGTGCGTGGAGTCAGCCGCGCTGGAGGAGCGTCTAGCCACCGCCACTGCTCAGCTTGCGCAGGCGCATAACCATATCATGCAGTTGGACGCTAGGTAAACAATACTTTTGATTGCACAACCCAACCTTAAAGACTTTACATAAAAAGATTTTAGGACATTCTATCGATCAATAGCAACTTTTAAAAATAATTCTTGGACCGTTACTGTTATTAATGAAGTAAAAATGAAAATGGATTCCAAAAACTGTTATTACAGCGCTTTACTAATTAGAAAAACTTATCATCAAAAATCTTCTTTAAATAATATAATATTATATAAGAAAGAAAGAAAGAAAGAAAGAAAGAAATCATTCTTTATTGCCACAAAGAAACATGATTACATATTTTTCTTACAAAATAGACAAAATAATAAAAATATAAAGCGCTTGATAAAATATATCGCATATTTTGTCAAGCGCTGGCAGAATTAAACAGAAATACTTCTGTGGCTACACACTAAGAGGCTATCGTGAAGACCTAAAACAGAAACATAATCTAAAAAGAAAAAGAGGAATAAAAGTAGTATCTTAAACAAGTATATTTACAAAAGTTTCATAATATTTCAGAAACAAACAACTGCGCGCCCATCTAATATCCGAGGCGAATGATATGAAGAACAATGAAGCGTCTACCCTCTCCCAGCTCATAGAGGACACTAATACGGTACGTACCTATCTTGTGTCTCTTTCACTCACTGATGACCACGGTACACGCTTGTACAGCCTACGCTAAGCTTCTTTTCATTTCATCATTTGAGGCAAAGACCACGCTTGCATGCCCATACATCGCACGTAACAATCATTCACCGTTCAAATGTCAACTCTAAAAAGTAAAATTTAAAGTCGAAAATTTGTCGTTATATTTTCTTTATTGTACAAACAATATTTTTCTTTTAAGTTTAAATCTTGTTTCAATGTTAAAAATAAAACATAAGTGTGTCTAGTTAGTCAATAATTTTCTTTCAAGAGAGTTATAGTTAAGTGTTAATTTCTTAGATCGCACAAATTGAGCTTATTCAAGAGATCACATAATAAATCATTCACAAACGGGATTGGTTACACAAAGCTTAAGGATTAATGGTTATGGTGTAGGTTATGGTTTATACTTCCATATAAAGAGTCAAGGGAATGGTTTCACTCGAAAATAAATGCTTTAAAGCCAATAGAAACTGATATTTTTCAGTTTATTTCATTTGTTGAGGTTTTCGATTGCAATAACTAAAAATAAAAAAATATATTCAGTCTTAAACTCAGCATGAATCCACATATCTTTTGTGAAGGAATATTACATTCATCTATCACATAGGCTAGTTGGCTCAATTTCTGCGATCATGTAGCGTAGTACCTACTATGTCACAACTATAGGAAGAGCACTGGCTCCTCGCACTCTGATCTCGATATATCCGTCTCTTTACTCTCTTATACACTGCTATCAGAACTAAGAAGCGGGAGTGGGACGTCACTAGTTGGATGCTATCTTCCTAAAGTTGTATCGTATTGGGTAGTAGGTTGTATTTGTAACGGTCATGTATGGGGTGCACTAACAGCATGGGAGTGAGCGCCAGGCGCCGCTGTGGCAACACCTGCGTCACCTAGCGACAGTCTGGCAGAGGGCCAACATCAATACAGGTAACACACGTATATATACGCTTCGCTCGGTTTGTGGGAATAGTCGATTATTCGATTAATCGAATAAATCGATCGATTTAGTAATCGATGTTTTATTTATTATAATTATTCTAACAGATCTAATGATTGACTGTATCGGTCTTTGTTTAAGCTTTGCATTTTTGAATGATGTTCTCAAAAAACTTATTTGCTTAAACATAAAGTTTTACACTAACGAATAAAATAAATGTTACTTAATCTTTCTAAACTCAGTTCTGTACGACTTCTTAAAATTAAGATGGTAGGGTTAAAACCACTTTGTAAAAATTTTTTTACTAAATTTAATAACGGTGACTGGCTACGTATTCTTTCTAATAGAAAATTTTATAAAAACAGTGATTTCACTGCAAAACCAAACTAATTTTAACTTACAACCTTGCTTATGCATCATAATAATTTCGCATAGAAAACCTAAATAAAATTCCAATAAAACTTGCTTTTAGTAGCACCAATATTACATTAATAAACTCTTGAACCCTAAGTAAGTGCAGTTTGCGTCACGATGTTTCGATTAATATGTATATCCTGTTGTGTGTGTATTATACTGACGTGTGTTGTGTGTGTTCAGGCGATATCGTCTCGGTCGAGTCCGCTGCTGGAGGCGGCGCGGCCGGCGCGCAACAAGATACAGTACGCCAAGACAGAGAGCACCAGAAACCTACAGCTGTCGCCCGTCCAGGTAACCTTACTTTTTCAATAACTACAATAACTGTTCCGTTTGATTGCATTCTCCTTAAACAGTAGCCTATGTCCTTCAGAATGTTAACGCCTTGTAGCCAGTTCCAAACGGCAAAGTCGCAAATTTCAAAATGTTTTAATACATTTTACAAATATAATTATTTTCTATGTTAATAATGGGTCGAAAGTTTACAATACGTAGTGTGCATAGTAAAAATGACTGCAATTATAATTATACTAGATTTTACTCGCGGCTCCGTTCGCGTAAATATAGGTAATGCACCCGCGTAAGTCCCGATGCCGTGGGAATATCGCGATAAACAGTAGCCTATGTGTTAATCCAGGTCTCCAGCTATCTACATACCAAGTTTCATTACAATCGGTCCATTAGTTTTTGCGTGAAAAAGTAACAAACATCCATACAAACGTTCGCGTTTATAATATTAGTAAGGATTCCATCTATGATACACTTTTAACTTATGCCTTGTCCATTCGTTTATTTTCTTTTTGACAGCCCACGCCTATGAAAATGTTAATTTTAATGATTTATCATTTATATATTTATTAATTTCATTTATAATTTGAAAAATAACTGATAAACGAATACTTAATATTTATACTAAAATATGTCGATGCATTAAGTCGATTGAAAGTTCTTCTTAAATAAAATCGATTATTATTTTAAACGGTAACGTGTGAGGGCGTCACTAATTTCGAACTGTCCCGAACTGTCAAAAAGAAAATAAACAGATGGACAAGGTATAGTCTGTAGAGTATATTGAAACATTTTAAAAATAAGAGTCAAATAGATTAATGGTATTTAAAAACCTCAAAATATGCCACTTTTTTGCAATGTTACCGTTCATAGACAAGGCGTAACTCTTAATCATCTTTCAATTTATCTTACCCAATGTAATTTATATATCACACACAGTCAGAGCTGAAAACAAATTAGGTATATATATATATACCAAGTGGTTATCTGATTGATCGGTATAATGTATTAACTTAGTTGTACTTTGTTTGTCAGAACTAAAGGCGAGTGAGCGCTGCCGGGCCCGCGGTGGCCCGCTGGCGGGGCTGGTCGCCGCGCGCAAGAAGCGCTTCGAGCTGTGACGTCACCGCACCCACCACGCAAGCACCTGGCCACTAGCTTGTTGTACCCACTACTATCTATATTTACTATATGTTATAATATATCTAGAGATATATTTTTTGTATTTCACATTATACTCCCCGATTTAAGAAAATATATAGCGTTTTGTAGCAGTAGCTTTTTAAACGTTTAGAAATTTCAACCAAAATATAGCTGCAGGCTTTTTGATATTAAAAGTGTTTGTGTTTGTGACTTATATATCCATTAATATAACGCAATTAGCGATTAGTTGGCCTTAAACTTTTAAATTAAGTTCTAAATAATCCAAATACGCGATATAAAGGAACAATATCTTATAAATGTACTAATGTGTTTAATAATATAATTATTTAATATGTTAAGACCAAATACACTTTCTACCATAAAATACTAAGTGGCCAGACTTTTTCCCACCCACCACACAAATGTATATAATCTTTGAGAGCGATATATAATGTACTAAATTTTATACATTAAGTTAGCTTTAGTCGATTTGGTTAGTGATGTGACTTGTGTAAATTATTCTATGTAAATACTAACGTTTGTATCCTATGATTGTTTTCTGTATATTAATCTTTAAGACATTGTTACCAAATATTTCTTTTTATTTATAATGCATTTTGGAGCGGCAGAGACGCATTGATTAGTCATACTATTGTATGGATATAATGCAAAAAGCAAATTAATTATCTTTTCATTTACTATTCTTAGCTAAGTAAATCTAAGTTTCAAAAAATTTTAATGCGTTTCTATCTAAAGTCTAATGACATTTATTTTTATTATCCTACGAATATGTCGTTAGTCGATGCGTCTCCAACGATACTAAATGCATTATAACCGTGTTTAGAAAGCGTGGACTTATCTGTGTGTATCTAAATATTATTTCTTAGTATTTTGAACCGTGATCTAGCATTTATTATTTAAAAGATATTAAAAAGTTGATGACGTCTTTGAATTTAAAAAGTATTTATTGGGCGCGAAAATTTCAAAGATGTCGGACGAATAAATGCAGATTCGTACGGTAGTGTTGAGGCATATTTATATCTTACTTCTTAATATTAAATGTTTACGAGAATAAAATATATAATTTGCGTTAATTTTCACTTTGGGCTCCACCTGCCGTGTGCAACTGTTACCATTCTCCTCACCTGGGCATTGAACTTGTCTTCCAGCGCACGTATTCACATTGTTGTGTATAGTTTAACACTTATGAGTAGAGGATAGTTATATGTACCTATTTTTATATTATCATGACACGAAAGCTGTAAACATAATTTATATCGAATAAATTGCTCAATGTTATCTAGTGGGATAAAAAATGTTATACCAAAACTATAATACGCATTATAAGTAACACAAACGTAGTAAACGACATATAAATGTATTCTTCACGGCTATTATAAATTAACTTATGTTACTTGAGCTTTTTTATATACAGTCGGCGGCACAGTGTGTGCATATGTTGTGTTGCCTTGTTTGTATGAGTGTTGGCATACTTTCGCTGCCGGCTGTACTAGTTGACGTTGTGTTTATAATAACATATTATAAAATGAACAGTAAACTTACATAATACAAAACGATTTTTATTTTATTCATATCCTCTATTGTAGTTATATGACTCTAAAACTGGCAACTAAAAACCTAATTAACCTATTGAGGTGCAGCGGCACACCTGCGGCCAGACAATAGGTATTCAATTCTTTCTAGCATTCCAACAATTGACAGGTTATTGGAAGAAATAAGTTAACTTGAAACCTTAGACCCATCTAAGGTTTCAAGTTCCCAAATAAATGATGAATGAGTAAATCCCAATACTACAGATTACGACACTTGGTTTCTACTTAGACCAGCCCTATAGAGTTACAACATACATACATAAGCGAAAATATTCGATGACCAAGCCCTGTGCCAATGGTACAAAATAACATATCTAGGATGATATTTAGTATCAGAAACGACTACATAGAATCAACACAAAAATTAAAATGATGTGATGTCACATCGCAGAAAGCCGGTATGAAAATTCGCATCACATGAGTTCGCATTTTTGAGTTTGGACCCTAAAACGACATAAAATTGACGCTAACACTATCTATCACCACCCATTGCACTACTGACGTGAACCCACTCCTAAGACAAACATTCTAACTTTGTAAATCAAATTGCAATTAATCTTTACAAAAAAAACAATAACATAATTGATCTGGGTACCAGACCGTGCCTTCCGTTACACGACATCTTTCTTCTTTTTCTTTTTCGTGTGGTTAGTGGCCAACCTATTGTCAAGAGTTGTTCAAGCCCGTAGGCCTCTGACATGCTGTCAATTTAACAACAACCGGGACTGACATTTTACGTACCCTCACGCACGGAGACGCTCAGATGCAATACCACTAAGCGGTCACCCATCTATAGACTGACCGCACCCAACGTTGCTTAACCTCACTAATCGTTTACCGATCAGTAAGTGCAGCTGATTTTTGCCGTGAACGTGCGTTCACAATCACTGCAAGTCAACACTCCTCCGACATAATTATAATGTATGGCCGCAGGTGGTCGGTCCTTGAGATCGTCCCGTTTGGCATCGAGCCCTTCCTTTCGTCGCCTTGTTTTCTCTTCCACAGTGGCCTGTCCACCGCCACTGCCTCCCATTGCGACGGGTCAAGATCGCAGAGCTTAATGCGACGCTTGAGTACATCTTTGTAGCGCAGCAATTGGCCGCCTTGTTTTCGCTTGCCATCCTGAAGCTTTGAATAAAAGATGCACTTAGCCACTTTGTCGTCAGACATCCGGGAGACATGGCCGCTCCACCGCAGCTGCCGCTGCATTAGATATGCTTCTATTCCGCTGACATTTACTCGTCGTAGAACTTCCGTGTTTCGTACGCGGTTCGACCAGTGGATATTCATAATGTCGCGTAGACATTGAAGGTGGAATCTATCTAATGCGCGGATATGTTTGCGGTATGGGCACCACGTTTCGGAGCCGTATAGGAGATTTGGCAGGACGATTGCCATGTACACAGCTATTTTCGTGGGGAGCTTTATGTCATGTGAATGAAACACCTTGAAACGAAGTTTGACGAAGGCTGCAGCGGCAGCACTTTGATATTAAAGTGCTGTCCAGATATTTGAATTTATCTACCTCCTTAAGCGAGATGTTACCGAGTTTAATGTCAACTGGGTACTATTCAAGGTACTATTCAGTGTATCTTGGACTATCATTTCGGTCTTTTTCACACTGATTTTAAGACCAAATCTACGACATGACTCATCAAGGCTCGTCATAAGCCTTTGTAGACTCTCTGGGTTTCCGCCACAATACATAAGTCGTCTGCATACATCATCTCGGTAATGGTTGCGTGAGATACTTTGGCAGGCCCGCTGTAAGCGGGCGTGCAAGGCGTGCACCGCACGCGGGCGGCACGTCCAGTGGGGCGGCAAATCTAGGGATCCATCACGTAATATTCAAAGTCATTGTCATACTACGCACCCCACCTGCAAGTACTGTAGTATACAGGTCTGACGCTGGCAAAAGATCGTCTGTCGATCGTTGGGTATAAATGAATTCAAAAAATATTCTGTTATCGACAATTGTGTGTATCCTTTATATTAATATTTGGTATGTAAACAAGGCAGGTCGATTCGCTTTACATTTGGAATTTAAATTCCAAACAGTGTCGCCCGTGATTTGACGCTTTATTAACGATACGAAGTACCTAACTTTATTCTTTAACGTACCTACATTATTGAAATTAAACAAACTTTATACGGATTTTATCGCATATTATATTTATTAATAATAAACAATATATAAATAATAATAATAATATTTAATAGGTATTACATAATTTTGAGACCTTAACCTACTATTTTTAAACACTTTTACTAGTTACTGTTTACTTTAATTTCAGCTATTATGATACAACTATTTATATTTAAATTTACACTTTCCCCGACGTTTCGGTTGCTTTTCAGCAGCCATGGTCACGGGGAGATTAAGATGGTAGTTGTCTCAATGTTCCAGTGTAGTTAATTCAAAGTACCCGAATAGGTATAATTTAATCATTGGTGATTCTATTTACGCAGAATGAGCTCAGAGTATCATGAAGTCTAGCTGTCTGTTTGCTTCTTCTTGAGTTTGATTATTTGAATTACTGGACCCAAGCTGGTGGTATATTTCAACGATTTTCTCTATTGAAATTAGGATACTTTTTGATTTCAATAGCCTCGCGAAGCATCCTTAGTAGGAATTGGTGTTCTTTAGCGAGAATCTGTGGTTTGTCAAATCTCAGGTAGTGGTTGGTCCCCTGTTGCACATGTTCACACACAGCATTCTTCAACGAGCGTTGGTATTTTACATCAGCTATGTGTTCTTTTATGCGTCTGCTTCTCTTGGTTTGACCAATGCATGAGAGTCCGCACTCAAAATCTACTTTATAGACCCCTGCATCTTGTAAAGGTAGTTGGCACTTGACGGATGGTAAAAATTGACTTATCTTCGTTGGCGGCTTGAAATACGTATGTGTTGATTGAAGCTCGCTTCAAGATGTAGCCAATCTTGTCAGTGACACCCCTTACATAAGGCAGTATAGCAGGCTGGCGCTCGACTGCGGCTGGCTTTTCTCAGATAATAGAACTAGTAAGAATGTTAGACGGTAACATCCAGAAGTACCTACATCGATTTAGAACGAAATGGATTGGATAGACGGCAGTCGAGCGCAGACGAGTTAGTTCCGCGAGGTCTCGTCTCTAAATTATATAATATTTATTTCAATATGGCTTTTAACTTCTGTAGCAAACACTGAGCTACTTGTGTTGATACTAAGGATTTTTCAAATATACCTAAAACACAATAAGAATCATAGCTCACAGATACAGTTTACCCGCAACTAAGTTGTCATCGTGCGGCAACGCACATAGTCGCACCGTCCTACTCACATTTACGTGATAGTGATACATCAAAGATATACAAATAAGCGCTTGCGTCTTCACGAATCTATAAGTGAGCCGGTCAAACAACGCGCATCAGCTCACACGTCTTTCCTTTGGTCCATACATAACTGAGTAGACGTAAAATCCAGGTGGACCGTGACCCAGAACTTTCGGTATCACTTTCAACTCAAAATCATAGGGTTTTATGTAGGCCACTACTGTTTAGAGGCACATGATACTTATACCGATATAACTGAGCCGCAGGGCTAGACTAAATACAATCTCGTCTACATCAAGGCAATGTAATTAATATGATGTGTAAATATCTGTCTGAATAGGTACTTATACATTCGATAAAATTTATGCAGTCTTGCATTGCTTGCATTGTCTAAGTCTAAGTTGTTTAGCTAAGATTTAATTAAATAATAGTATATCATATTGTATTTTAATACTAATTTTATTTTATATTGTATTCTTTATTTTTATTTCAATTTATATTTAAATTATAATGTAAGTATATGTAGTTAATGTACGTGAATTCGTTGTTTGGCAACTAAGCTATTTTTATTTATAAATCTATTCATATACTTATTTGAATGTTTGTATTTTTATTAAGTTTAATTTTACGTCTAAAGAATTTGATTTTCACATCTATGTATACTAATATTATAAAGCTGAAGAGTTTGTTTGTTTGCTTGAACGCGCTAATCTCAGAAACTACTGGTCAGAAATAAAAAATCTTTTTTGTGTTGGATAGCCCATTTATCGAAGAAGGCTATAGGCTATATAACATCACGCTACGACCAATAGAAGCGGAGTAGCAATGAAAAATGTTGCAAAAACGGGGAAAATTCTCTTATGTGAAGCAGACAAAGATGCGCGGGTCAGCTAGTGATTTTATAAATTACAAGATGTGCCTGCGGTTTCACCCGCGTTTATCGTTACTGCGCCGCCCTCGTGGGTCGTAGCGTGATGTTTTATAGCCTATAGCCTACCTCGATAAATAGGCTATCCAATACTAAAAGAATTTTTTAATTCGACCCTGTAGTCCTGAGATTAGCGCGTTCAAACAAACAAACAAACTCTTCAGCTTTATAATATTAGTATAGATTGTCTGTCTAGTGGCACCCATTGTGTATAATGCAATGGGCTGCAGCATTGCTATTGATATTGTTACGTGCTGGGTTCAACGGATAAGAATGCAAACAATATTACCGACCAAAACACGTTTTATTCAAACACACAATTAAATTTAAACACAACAAACACTATACTTCACTTTTCCACTGTAACTAGCTTTAAACTCCGTAGTATTTCCGCTTCCGTTCACTTCGATGAACACTCGATCGCTTACGATTGTAAACTGACTTGGCGGTGCGCGTGCGCTCTATTTATACGCGGGTAAAGCGTTTCTAGAGTTTTCTAGTAACGCTATACCCGGTATGTAAACAGTACGATGATTCGAGAAAGTACCAGGGTTCTCTCTACGATTCTCGTACCCATACCTACTGCGTAGTTCCGTAAGATGTAAATAGATGGCGGTGTAATAAATTGTTAGACGGAACTGCCGAGTCTTTCCTACAATGCCGAGAGATGTCACTGGGCGTAACAATACGTTTTGTTATATTTATGCCTAATGTATAATGTTGTAGCTGTTTATTATCCTTTAATAAATCAAATAAAATAAAACAAGAATTAAAATATAAATATTGATATTGTAGCTAAGTTCCAAGTTTCAATCAATTCTTTTCAAGCCTAACCTGCCAGATTGGCTGATCTGTCATTCTAGTGAGAATGACGTAATGTGTATTCTTTAGATTCTTTATTTTATGTTTATCAAAGTATGAGCAGCGATAGCCTAGTGGGAAACCATTGGACTGCCACGCAGCGGTCTCGAGTACGATCCCAAGGCGCGCATCTCTGACTTTTCGAAGTTATGCGCGTATTAAATATTCATTATCGCTCGCTTTAACGGTGTAGGAAATCATCGTGTGGAAACCTGCATGTCTGAGAGTTCTCCATAATGTTCTCGAAGATATGTGAAGTCTGCCAACCCGCACTGGGCCAGCGCGGTGGACTATGGCCTAACCCTTCTCACACTGAGAAGAGGCCTATGCCCAGCAGTGGGCCAGTTTAATACAGGGCTGATATTATATATATATTTATATTATAAACTATAAATAATCCTTATATGCTGAAGGACTGAACGAACACTCAAAAAAGAAAACCTAGACAGATAACGATTTGAGAACCACACAATATTTTGCCCTTGTCCATAACACTCGACACATTGACAGTTTAAGACTGCGCCGAGCGTAAGACAAATAATGACAGAGCTCGTGCGGCGCTTATTCAAATCGGCGCGCGGCCGCCATAGTAAAATTGTATGGAGGATTTGAAGTGCTTTTTTGATAAATATGTATCTTTATTGTGAACCAATAACTTAAATATTTGGTACGGGCAAATTGTAATATAACTATTTATGTATCGTTTAAGCTGTAAAATAGGATAGATTTCTACTGTTATAATCTAAAAATCACGTAACACGAGCTTGCGTTTTTGCATTTTTCGTGCAAATTTACTTAATTTTTTGGCGAAAATATTAATTATTTTAAGTTTTTTACACGGAGTCATTATAAACACATTCATTGGCAAGGTAAATGTATATTTTATATTTGTATTAAAGAAAAAGTGTTGATTTTATTCACTTAACTGTGACCGCCTGTTTTAGCACATTTCGCTCGGCGCAGTCTTAAACCACAACGCCATACAGGCAGGCCTCATACGATTCATAGAGTTATTAAGTACTACTTACAAGACTCAGATAAATTGTTTCTAACACAAGTTACCTCTAACTTGTGTTAGAAACTATCTAGTTTAGATCTAGTATGTAACTAGTGCGTAATAAGTATAATTACTCAATATTACTATATAGGTAAATAATCAAAGGGAATATAATAAAAATCACTTGTCAACTATTTGATTTGTTTATAATTCATGAAATAATACATTAAATAAACATCCATTTAATTCATGTCACTTCATAAAAATATAGTGGCAAGCATTTTACATAATGATATTGTAATTAAAATCTGCAATAAATTGTTGTAAATATGTTAATGTAACTGTAGATTTTGATAATTATACTACAGTAAAATAAACAAATATTCTACAGTATGTCAATTGGTTACATAATTTTTTTTTATTTATCTTATATAGTTATAGATAGATAGACATTGTTGCTCCCTTTTATATAATTACATGTTCAAACAGAAGCATTTTATTATACAATTTCTTATGACTGAAATAAAATGATAAAACGTAAAATGTCAATCAATGAATGATACTATTTTTTAAACATCGTAGCCTTAATTGTGATGATCTTCTCTCTTAGCCTTTATTATTCCCAAGTCACTTGGGGTCGGCTTTTCTGGTCTAACCGGATTTGACTGGATATCAGTTTTTACACGGAGCGGCTGCCACCTGACCTCCGCAACCCGAAGGCTAACGATACCCTAAGGCTAGACCAGTGTCAGAATATTAGAGGGTACTGACTTTCCCAATAACGACTGCCATAGATGTTCATGGCAGCCGGGACCGACGGCTTAACGTGCTCTCCGAGGCACGGAGCAGGCGATAATTGTCAATCAATACGCACATAATTTCGAAAAGTCATATAACTTCCGAAAGTCAGAGGTGCGCGACGTGGGTTCGAACCCGAGACCCACTGCATTGCAGTCTGTTGGTCTCCCTACTGAGCTATCGCTGCTACTCTAAATTGTGATGATACAAAACTAAAATATATCCTAAAATAAACCTATCTCGCCGGTATCCCATGGAGCCAACGAGACAGCCTCATGGAGAGTCCAAAGCGTAAGCGTATGTGCATCTGAAGCATTAGGTTTGGCTTTTGAATTTGCTAAAAAACTTTTTTACAAAAGATACTAAATACAGATTTTGTGAAGCTTGCCTGCTTTTCAATTGGAGTTACTAATAATTATCGCAATATGAGAGTTATAAGCTTTATAGAAGTTCAGCTCAACGCAAGAAAGCAGGCGCATTCACATAGGCCGAGTACTGAAATTAAGATATAACATTTTCAAAGTTTACCGGCAACAAGACTGAATTCTATAAATTAACAGTGACCTAAGAAAAACATATTCCATTCTGTGAAAATTAAGTGACTAGTTACTTGGTAATAATATATTATGATATTTTAATTATCTTTTTAGACTTTTAAAATATATTATTAATTACTTTTGATGATTAACAAAAGATGCAAATGCAACTTTTCCATTAAGTACCATAGGTATCACTATTACACAAAGCTTATTACTGCGTTTACTAAAACAAGATAGGACGTTACAGAATGTATATATTTGTCTCGTTCTTGCACATACAATAAGATTGCTTTATGAGATAGTAGTACAGACTGAGAAGACAATAATTAAATTCATATAATTATCTAATACTGAGTGTATATTAACTACTATTACGATACAAAAATATGACTTTACTAAATTTTTTATGAGGCATATGGAACTAAGAAATGAGATCTGTCTATATTTGTTTTAGATATACAGCGGCCGCGATCAAAGCGGAAGGCGGAAGCGCCCCTTCGTTGCTTGATGATTAACTTAAGGGCCTCCTATGCGCCAATGACCTTGAGCGTTTAACGTTTGCGACTCACTTCTAAACATTTTACGATAATTTACTGCCACATAGTGAGATGTAGCTGTACTATGATAATTTACAGACCCGAAAATAAAGAAATTGTCCTATACTACTATTAGACTAATTCTAAACTATTTATTATCTTATGTTAACCGGTCGTATACCGCCGGCTCGCATACCAGCCGGCAGATTTGTACCCGTCGTAGGCCGGTGGCTCGCATGCGAGCCACCAAATTGGTGCCAAAACGCCGCGCGCCGCCTTCGCTTTAGCTTAAGCTAACGTAAAACCAATTTGGTGGCTCGCATGCGAGCCACCGGCCTACGACGAGTACAAATCTGCCGGCTGGTATGCGAGCCGGCGGTATACGACCGGTTAATCACATACACTCAAAGATTGATAAAATTACGTAAATATACGAGAGCGTTTCGGGAAAAAATTGCATACGTCCATCCATCACAAAGGCTGGCGCCGTATGCCGCGCGTCGCCCGCGCAGAGACCCGCTAGAATGATTCGACCGGAAAATCGAGAAAAAAAAATTTTTGAATTAAAAATCATCGTAAATAAAAAAAAATTGCACACGATTTACAATAAATGTATTCTTTACATATAAATGTGAGTTTTATATTCATACTTCTACAGATGAGGAAGTTTATACATAAACTTTGTGAAATCAATCATTTTTAATATTGCTTGTATATCTCATAAAAAATAAAATATAAATAATACATGGAATTAAAGTTTATAAATCGAAGTATTGTATAAATGTTGTTTGAGAATTTTGGGACATCATTTAAGGTACTAGATACGTGTTGAAAATCGTGTATTTTTTACGTTTTGTGGTAGGAGGCCCTTAATAACTCGACTAATTTATTTAATTTATATATATTTATCATAGAAATAGATATGCTCGCTACCATCGTGAACAGACTAGTTCTCGCTCGCCCCGCCTCGCCCTCTGCTTAGCCGCCCATGGACGCTTACAACGCTAATGGCATCACTACATCATCGTCATCACCTTGCATAAATGTTACAACTTGCCAGAATAAGGCATGAAGAAATACCATCATGCATTCAGACACTGTTAGAATTTCCATTTCCAGCCTATGCTATTATTAATGAAGGTCACATTTTCGTATAAATGTAACTGTTTAGTTATACTGATTGAGCTAGTGATGCCTCTAGGGGTAGCTATAATTTTATTCGAATATATTCGAATGTAGATATCGCGTTGTGCACGTGTATTCAAATTCCATTTAAAAGTAGTAATTCAAGTTCTCGAAGCAATTATTGCAGCAACATAAGCGTAAATATGTCTATTCTAATGTGTATGTACATAGCCTTATAATTATCTTCATAATCTTTTGTTAAGAGCAAACAGTACAGCCAATTTAGCACACAGAAATTGGCATAGCCAAATTTGTATACAATTTATTATTGAAGTTGTGTTATTTTGTTTCTATGTGGTTTTAATTACCGAAATGTTCTTAAACCATAGAATCAGAGTTTACTCGGCTCATTATACAATATGTTGTATTTTATCAAATCTGTGTGCTATACAGTGCAGAGGTGAAAGCGCAATGGCTGTGAATCCTGCTTTGAAATATATGCACAATTATTGTTCTTATTTATTCATATACATTAGGAATCTTTACCTCTATAAATATAGAAGATATGTAGATCAACATATTGTACAACTGGCACTGTAAACAAAACATTAATTCCTTGTTAATTTTTATTGAATATTTATCTCAACGGCTACACTTTGCCCTTAACAAAGACTAACAAAGATTGTAAAATATTTACAACTGTATAAGTGGCTGTGATGATTCTTCTCTCTGTATGGCGACTCGAGCGCGCCACTCACTCCTGTCCGCTAAGATCTTACGTCCGTATGCCGTATGTATGTCGCGGAAATTTACTTTCTTTCGTGGCATGTCTGGCCTTAGGATTTCTTTGTCTGAAATTATGAGAAATGTATTAAGTATAGAGATAGAAATACTGAAAGCAGCTTATCTTGTATTTTATGTGGGGGCCAGTCAGTGCAGACCGGAGACACTTCGACCCAGTGGGATCTTTTGTGTCGACACTCTCCCAATAACGACTGCCATAGATGTTCATGGCAGCCGGGACCGACGGCTTAACGTGCTCTCCGAGGCACGGAGCAGGCGATAATTGTCAATCAATACACACATAATTTCGAAAAGTTATATAACTTCCGAAAGTAAGTCAGAGGTGCGCGACGTGGGTTCGAACCCGAGACCCTCTGCATTGCAGTCTGTTGGTCTCCCCACTGAGCTATCGCTGCTCACGAAAGCAGCTTAACTGGGGTCAGTAAGATTACAGTATGTTGATTTTTTGTGTTTGCATCAATCTTACTCAATATGTCAGGTTACACAAATTAAGGTATGGCAAATATCTTAATTTACTATTTGCAAAGTTAACTTAATTACTTACTAAAAATGGGATATATCATCATCAAGGCAATATTTTCTATTAATTGGCAATATTTATTTGGGATCTTATTTGCAACAACCATTTGTAAAAAAAATATTTAATCGCTAAATATATTCAAGCATCTCACAACAAGGATTAATGGCGTTTTTCACGTAAAGTCGGAAATGGCGAATCATTAATAAATAAGAAGCCATTTAATAATAAGTTATAATTATTATAAATCTAAGAAATGGATCTGTGGCGAAAACAATGTGTTATTATAAATGCTTTCAGTACAAGCCAATACACTGAAATGGATTTATGGAAGTGGGGCTTCCATATACGAATTTCAGATAATCCAATTACATATGCCTAATATTATTAGTGTAGTATCGATGTATGGGTATGAGGTTTTATTTATGCTATATATAACAAAATGTTTATTTATTTATTTCATGTTGTGAGATTATGGTGTTAACAAGAATATTTTCTTCATCTCTGTCAATGTTTCAATTAATCCCATAACCTCTTCAATACCATATCTCTTGACAATATTAAGTTACACAGTTCCAGGTTGTGCAAAATTTTAAGGATTGAGTTATGTAATAAATAATCTTGACTGTTCACTTGAATGGCCATATCTATTAATCTGGTCTATGAAACAACGTTCTTGTTTGTTATTTATATAAACATCTAATCCTAGATACTCACGATGTCTGCTGCCCTGAACAGCTTTGGTTTCACTCTCAGTGACTCTATTGAATGGGTTGTAGCGCTGTCCTCTTGGAGGCACCTTGGGCTCATCATCTGGTGGAGTTATTGTTACCAACGCTGCTTCTGCTGCTGCCTCCGCTATTCAGCATTAACAGTTTAAATTAGAAAACTTTTGAATATTTTTAATTACATATAGTTACATGACATGCAATACTTTTTTTCAGTGACAGGAAAATTGCCATAGGATTTGCTACTATTTCAAAATTGCCAATGGAATGGGCAAAGGCAACTGCTGCCCTGCTGCCCTGCTGACCACATAGTGCCATCTTATATTTTATATTATAAATAAAATATTATTATAAGATGATTTTGCTGTATCATGTTCTGTAAGGTGTAGGTGATTCCAAAGTTTCAGAGCTACCATGACTTAGCACAGATTTAACAGCACATGCCACATTGCTTCCATTAACTATTACTTAAATAAAACACTTACAAATAATAAGATCTGCTGTTTGCCTGCGTAAGGCCATACTTAATTTGGAACCCATTATTTTTGGGTAATCGCAGATTTGTTTTAAATGATAAATGACAATTGCTGTTGATTTGAATGTATGTTATCAGCCATAATAGCCTATAGTGATAAAAGAATCATGATAATTGAGGATCTAACAAGGTTTTATTTTTTTAATGCATCTATTTCAGAGGTTCCCAGACTTTCTTCTCATAGAACACTTTCAAAATTTAGCAGGTTCCGGTGGCCCCCTGCAGCTACATGTCTACCATATTCCTTGGCATTCATATTTATATTGGTGAAGAACAGACATTTTTTTCTTTTTGAAATTCTCGTTACTGAACCTATACAGGGATATGATAGGTGAAGTCAAGTAAATTTTCGTAGACCCCATTTTTTTGTCACGCCAACGTAGACCCCCGTGGACCCCTGGGGGTCCACCTGGACTACTTTGGGAACTAATGACCTAATTCATAATAATAAGTTAATAACAATAATGATCAATGTTATTGATATGGTATCACTAAAATAACCAGCATTATAATGAAATGTATGTTACAGTACTTTAGTTACTATCTATTTATCTAAGTAGATGTATATAAAATAGTTTAACTATGTTAATATACGACAATATTAAGTGTAGTAGTATGTCTGAATAAAATTAGGTGAGAGGTAGAAATAATACCTTGAGCTTCATCCAGCTGTCTCTGCAAGTCAGACACCATGAGTTTCATGTAGTCGTAGCTGGCACAAGCAAGTGCCTTCATCCATGTCTCCATCGAGGCTTGAGAATTTGTGCACAAGAAGTATGTGCGTCCACCCTCACATTGGAACACTATTTTAAAACTATATGCTTCTTCTTCTGTTAACTCTGTAAAACATGATGAAATACTTATATATCAGTTAGGTATTCAATTGTACTTTTAATCGTGTGGAAGTGTAACATCTAACCTTCACCAAATTGTGGTAATCATACTGCATAGGCCTAATATTTTTATCCCTCAATTACTAAAACCATTGGTTGTAATAACCTTTGTATACAAATAGGAATGGACAAGAATGTAACAACTTCTTTTCTTGATAATATGTGAACAATAAAAATTAAACTTTTATCATTAAAGCATCTGAGATCCTTACCAATTGTACATCCTTCCAATATGATCACCCCAACTGGTTCTTTGTCACCTTTTTTGTCGAAATAAAACAGGAGGTTCCCTTTTAAAACAAACCATCGCTTTTGATAACTCTTACTGAGTTCACCTCTCATATCCAGCCACCCATCGCGATCCACGGGCGTCGCGGATGACGCGAAAGCGCACAAATTCTTTTCGTTTATTTTCATTGTCATTTATAAATATTCATAAAATTTCAGGCCTAAAGAAATAACAATAACAGCAATTTATTGGCTTGAAAACATACGTTATCTATTAAGCTGTTCAGGCGTTATCTGTACAGTATCTATGTTTAAAATTATTATTTTATTTATTTAGAAATAACAGACATAAATCTGTTATGGAAAACAATAAACCCACTGCACATTTGATTCCAACATGTCATTGTCATTGTCAATGTCAAAATAAATATATCTAAATATAATATTTTTCCACAGAGAGCAAGCTGTCTACAAAAGACTCTATGGTCCACAATATTTATATCTTTCCGTTTAGTTGTGTATGACTCACAGACATAAAAGAAGAGAGAAGAGAATTATGATGAATCCTTCAGCAATCGGTAATCCCCCCTGCTAGATTTCCTTAACTCCACCATTGCGCATACAAGAGAGGGCCAGGTGGCCCACCCCAGATTGTACGGTGACTACCCCAGTGCGGTAGGTTTCAAACTGAAACTCTAGTACAGATCGCGCAGTCTATGATGGCCGGACTGAACATAGCGTCTCCGAATTGTTGCGCATGTACAGTCTGTCAGTCAATACGGATTGCATCCCGCCCCCGCCCCCTGTCACCAAAGAGACCTAAAACTTACAACTGCGACGCCACTCGCGCAATGTTCAGACCGGCCATCATACAGTCCGCGATCTATATGTATCAATATGTATCAAGACTCGCAGACAGGGAAGGCCAAGGCCCACCTTGAAATATAATCCCGAGATCTCAATGCCTGTTATCGGTATTAAGAAACGCAACAACTAGGACTTCAAAGCTCGAAAGTTAGATGGATGTAACAAAATGTGCGGCATCAACAGCTTGACAGGCCAGAGCCGCTTACCTAACATAGACGTCGACAGGGTAGCGCAGAAAGGTGTCCTGCGCATTCTAGTATAACCTGGATAGTATGAATTTAAATAGGAATGTAAATTATAATATTATAATATTCTACTTTCACACAACACCATCGACCCCAAACTAAGCTAAGCTTGTACTATGGGTACTAGTACTAATGGATAAACATACATACATACTTTTTTTTTTGTAAATACATACGTATTATACATAGAAACGCCCAGACCAAGACAAACATCCATGTTCATGCACACAAAGGTTTGACTTGTGCGGGAATCGAACCCGCGACCTTAGGCGTGGTGATTTACACTTACCTTTGTACCTTGGTAGGTTAGGTAGGTAGCTTAGGTGGTTCTAAGCTAACATTGTCAAATGTACAAAATATATTGTGTATTGAGTATATTTTGTAACATGTCTTTGTAACATCATTTATATATGTATGTATATAGCCAAAATGATGCCAGTTTACATATAATATTTAGTAACACTCTACTAGTTAGTCTAGTAACTGACTCACGCAACTTTGTCTATTTCAAATAAGAGAATTTTGCCCATCTTTGCAACATTTTACATTGATGCTCGGCTCCTATTAGTCGTAACGTGATGTTAGCCTTCATCGATAAAAAGGCTACCCAACCCAACACTAAAAGAATTTTCATTTCGAACCCGTAGTTCCTGAGATTAGCGCGTTTAACCAAACAAACTCTTCAGTTTTATAATTTTAAGTATAGATTAGATAATTAGATATTAGATTAGATATAATAATATGTCGGTAAAGTTTTGCTAAAACATTTCGAATATAAACTCTGTTATTCTGAAAGTATAAAAATTTTAATATTGTATTCCAGTTTGTTCAAATTTGTTCTGAAATTACTTTGGTTTTCGCTCTGTAGTCTTCAACTACAATCAGGAAAATCCATTAATTAATACTGTGACAGTGGTTTTTATTCTAATAATAATTTATAGTGCATTCAATCACTCTACAATGATAGGTGTATTTTTATAAATTTCTAGTACAGGGTCAGATGAAGTGTTCTGTGACCAGATGTCAACACTGTCATTATTACGGCTGTCCAGCCTGTCATAAGATTTTTAGATGTTGTTTTGTCAGACTTTCAGATTAATAAATTAATTTAAACAATGATCTTCAAAATGATCATTACTTCTAACAAATAAACGAAACATGGTTGGAAAGATATGTACTGTATGCAGAAGATGTTCTTATGTCGATAAGGAACTGTCATTTTTTACTTATCCCGGCGATGCACTAAGGTAGGGAATTTATTTAATAAAAATCTCACTCACTTTCTCTCTTTTTAAATCATTGAGCAATATAAAGCGTCTATTAAAGTAATTAATCAAACAGAAGATTATTTATGTTCAATGCACTCATTATTTATGTGTTATGTGGTATTATATTCAGAAAGTAATATAGTTTCAGGTCAACACAACAAAAATGTCTTGTATATACAGATAATTAAAAAATATATTTATGGGCAGGTTAATCTATATAAATTATAAAAAAATATCTTGTTTAATTTATTCAGTTTAGTTTAGATAGCTTTGTGGTAGATATATTTGTGTATATATATATACATATATATATATATATATATATATTTCGGAGAAACTTAATTTAGTATAAATATTCATTAAAATTAAGGTTTTTTTTTTCAAAACTACTGGCAATAGTTTTTATTTCAATGCCTAAAATAACTTTGTAGTTGAAAAAGTATTTAAATCTATTACTGCAATTCTAGGAGACATGAATGGCTAATAGCTGTAGATCGATTGGACTTGATGGATAAATTAGACAATCACAAAACTCGAGGTAACCACAGAATATGTGAAGCACACTTTGAAAGAAAGTTTGTTAGAAGATCCAAAATAAGTGAAGGAAGAAAATTTTTGAGCAAGGATGCATTTCCTACTCTGTGTCTTGACTCACCAAGTATGATTGTGCCTATGACAAGTGAAAATTTTCTTAAACCACCCAGCCCTCTTATGCATACACGGAATATGTGGAGAGAGAGACACACTGCCAGACCAGAAGCTAGTATAAAACAAGCCCCAACTACTTCCAAATATAATCTTAGGTCTATTAAACAAGAAAACAGGTTGGTTAAACAGGAAGAGCTACCCATAAAGAATAAGGTTCACTATAAAAACTTTACAAATGAAGTGTACATTAAAATAAAGAAAGCACCAAGTCCTCCATTTTACGGAGATGCATCACAGTTCTGTGAAAGTATAATCAAAGTGTCACAGAGTACTCAAACTCCTAGAATATCTGTGATAAATGCAGAAAACAATAAAAGAAAATTGGAGGACCTTCAAGATGTTAAAAAGGCAAGAACAGAAGAGGCATCAAATAATGATAAAACATTTCTACAAATGTGTTCACAATTTTTATCTCCTAGTCTATTTAAGCTTGTCAAATGGAATTTAAGTACTGCTAATGATAAACATCACATTAATTTTACGTTATTTGCGCTTAATTTATATTATTCTAGTAATTTATATAACTTATTAAGAGATATGCTAAGTCTTCCACCAAGAGAGTCTTTAAAGTATTTTCTACTGCCGAAAACTACGAGATTAAGTGAGAATTTTTTAAATGCATTCAGATGTAAGATTAGTCACATGTCAACTAAAGAAAGAATATGTAGTTTCTCTGTAGGGAGCATCTTGCTGAAACCTAATCTATACTATGATATTAAATGTGATAGGATTATTGGATTACATGACATTAATGGTGTACAAAATATTTATATGGCGAAATACGTGATACTTCTTATGGTTCAGGGGATTTTGGCGGACTGGCGACAGCCAATTGCATATGCTTTCATTTCCGAATATGATAATAGTCCAGCTATATCTTTGTGGATAGATGAGGTATTGAGTACTCTCATTGACATAGGTTTAGATGTCCGAGCATTTGTTGCTGACCCAAGATCTGAATTCCTTTATGCATCAGAATCAAGGTTTGTTACTGCAGAAAAAACATATTTCACTATAAACGGGACGTCTATCTTTTATACCTACGACTCCTCTCAGCTACTTAAAATCGTAAAAAATAATTTAAAATCTTGTGATTTCTATTATGGGTCAAATTTGCAATCATGTTGTAATGACGAATTCTTTAGAGAAATAAATAATCTTTGCAATCAATTGAACGCGACATCTCGATATTCTAAACATCAATACAAAAGAGCATTTTCAAATAAAACGTATCAGAATTATTTCCTGAAACATATGGGGCAATTATTTCACAATTTAAAGGTGAGACGTAAAACCGATGGAGTAGATGTTACAGAGAACATGAAATTCATAGAGGGCTTCCAAATAACAATCAATTCAGTTTTACAATTATTTGAGGAGTTGAACTTCTTGGGCGTTCAGTATTTACTTACTAGTCGTTTAAATCTCAATTGCCTCAAGAGATTCTTTGCTAATTTGAAACAAACCGATTGTAAGGATGAATGTACTCCAAGACAATTCAACAAAAGTTTCGTGAGAAGCTTGGTGTTCAATATGCTAAAAAGGCCTGCAACTGGTAGTAATATGGAAAACTCGTTGGATACCGAGGACTTTTCACAACAACTTCTCGACGAAGAATTTCAGGAAGTTGACAGTATCAGCAACCAGCCCGTGTTAGTCCATACGACAGATTACAGACAAAATTTGCCTGAGAAGAATGCATTCGTTTACGTGTGTGGGTATTGCTATCTGAAATGCATCCAAGTACATAGTTGTGACACATTTCAGTTTTATCAGGACTGCTACAAAAGGAAACAAGAGAAGGACGACGATACGTTTCTTTGTAGCGTCAGTTTAGATTTGAACGTGCACAATTGTAAAATGCTGCCGCCAGATGAATTCACGGAGTTTTTGATGCTACTAGAAAGTAAATTTCAAGAATATTTAAAGCGTAATGTCGAAGTACGTAGCATAGGTCAGGAAATATTGCAAGAGTTTGAACAATACGGCTTCGGAATGCCGTGCCCGTGCTTTCCTATAGATTACTTGAAAGCACTCTTTCTTAGAGTGAGATTGTTTTATACTATTAGAAAGAATAATAAATTGTTAAAGAAAAAGAAAGGTGTAAAATCGTTGAAGATTTTTAGTTTATAAAATAAGTAGATAAGGCTGTGTGAGCTGGACTGAAAGTAATTTAAAACTAACTGCGGCTTGTGGCGGGCATCGCCATCTTTCTTGTCATTTAATCTCGATACCTAACTATTTTCAGACATAAGTCAATTATACTACTTAGTTTTATTTCAGTTAAGTATATCTGTAAACAAAATTGTGTCTTTTGTGTGTCTTCATAAACAGAGTTTTCCATTTATTTAGTAATCGGAATAGTATGTCCAGAATGGGACATTGCTAATGTAAAAAGAAATGCATGACGTACGTAATTTTGTAAGTCAGTGTTAATAATTATGTTACAATATAGGCACGATTACTGGCACTGCGTCTGAAAACGTGCCTACACTTAAGATAAGGGGTTTCTAAACCTGTATGATATGTACTGCAATGTGCGATAATAATATTATACTGGCGAGCAATAACAGGCTATAGTTTGACCAAAACCGCTGTACCGCGCCTTAGGTATGTGCGCGGCGAGACGGGCGGGGGATTGCCGTGAGCGTTGACGAATGACAGCGGCCTGTTAGGCTGCGTTGTCCCCCCTCCCCCCTCGCTCCCGCGCACATGCCTAAGGCGCGGTACAGGGGTTTCGGTCAAATGAATTCAAATGCTTCGAGCTGGCCGGCTATAGGAAAAAACATCGTAGCCACATATTGCAGTAACTATGAAGTGTGAATTAATGTGGCCGATTTTTTTCTGTTTTCTTTATAGACTCCCAAAAACGATTGTTGTCTAAATCTAGTCCAAATATGATTACATAAATATATTAGGTAGCATTTTGAATGTGTATACAGAACACTTCCAAAAAGGTCAAACTCGCAAAAACTATATAGTTATATACTTAGTGAAATTATTTCTTAAACAGCTGTAAAACAGTGCATTAAAAAATATGTAATCTCATCAAATATTGCCATAATAATTTATTATGTTTTAAGTGATTTTATACATTATTAACAAATTAGATAGTAAAATTCAAAAATAAAGAACTGTTATAAATTTATTTAGATGTAGAGTAAGTAAATGTATCCAGAGACATTTCTCATATAACACTATGCAACACAAAAAAATTCACCGATGGCCCAAGTGATGATTCGTTTTAGGTATACTTAGTAAACAACTCATATTTAGATATCACGTCCCAAATCATAAATAACGGCAATTTTACGTTGCATACTTTCCGAAACACTTGTTCGAGGATAATTAAATTAAACAAGGTTTTTTCATCAGTCCTGACATAAGAAAATTAATCAATGGTCTCACATTTTTATTTAGACTCAGTCACATTAAAAAAAATACATGAGGCAAATGATTTCCATGACAAAATTAAACTAATGCTGGATGCGTATCACAAACTAGGACAATAAATATATTAACACTAATATGACGTTGTCACACTCTCATTTAAGTTTCTTGCCCGATAACATGAGTATAGTAAGTGATGAACACAATGAAATATTTTATCAAGCAATTCCAGCGTATGAGAGAGTTATCAGGGTAGATAGGAGCCAGTTATGCTTGCAGACTACTGTTGGAGCATCCAGAGGGATAACTCCACTACTAGCTACAAGAGGAAAGACAATCGTTTCAAAGAAATCAAGGCTTTTTAATGTAGAATAACAATTTATGTCAATACTTCATACAATTTTAAGTAAAGTCAGAAATGCGTTACTCTACTACACTTGACGTGATGAAACAATTTTATTTATGTTTTTCAAATAGTTTTAGGGAGGCGAATCATAATTTCAAAAAAGTATTTACTTTGTTGCATAGTGTTATTATTAGTAGATTTCAGTCGTTATGATATATTGAGCTTCGGCGCACATTTGGTTCGGCGTGGCGTCGAGCGTTTTCACTATCAAATTTAATGGAATTAATTATGTAGTGTTGAAATAATATTTAGAACTATGAACACAACCGCTTCTTGAGCACCTGTATGACTAGCGGCGCAAGGTGACAAACAGTAACGTAATTTTTCAACACTTAACAGAGTCTATAATGGTGTTGCAGTGAAAATCGATCTGGCGCTATTTACCAGATGTGCGCCGACGCTTTGAGTATTATTAATTATCTTAAGACTTGTTTATTATTTTACTTTTATTGATATAATATTTAAATTATGATGTGTAAATAAAACAACGCTTTTTAAATATGTAATATTTTATTCATAATTATTATTACCTATTTTCACAGTTATTTATAAAGTTATATTAATATCAAGTATTACACTAATTTTGTTTTACGAATTTCTAATGATTGCTCCATTTAGAAAATTTGATTTCCACATCAATCATCAGATTTGACCGCTTAAACTAATATATGACAAAATGGTGAGGTCTATGTACAGTACGATACCAATTCCCTAAAAAAATTGACAAATTCACAATAACAAAAAGGTCAAAAAAAACAAAATCTTTAAAATAATCCATTCGCTACGAATCTCGCCTTATCAACAAACTGTACAAAATATTACGAGTGGTTTCTTTAAAACGTGCTCCATTATACATCGGCAATGTGGGCAAATAATTAACGGTATTCGATACTACATCGAGTATATGTACAAAATGTCCTTTTACAAAACAAAATAATAAACTATATACAACATCATTAAATATTCTCAAATGCTGTAACACATTTAAAACATTTCATATTTAACTAGGCATAATTCAGTTAAGTGGCGGGCGGGCCGCATCTACAATTAAATAATTTATGCATACCGCGTACGGCTGCGCACGCGCATTACATACAAAACACATGTACAAATTGCCTACCATCACTTGACAATACAAAAAATAATTAGGTACAAAGCAACAAAAAATAATTTACAATCTGATTTCTGATAATTTGTTCAATACGAAAAACTGATTTAAGATATTTTTTTGATTTTTCCGAACTCAGTCCACAGAAATAAGATTAAAAATGGAATATAGCAATAAAAAATGAGTAATACACGATCCAAACCACGCATCGGACATATTTACAGATTTGTTTTCACAGCACACCTCCCTACGCTTACACTTTAATAATATATTAAAATAGAAAATTTTCATTATATCTACTAAACTGTCGGAGATTCGACGTATCAACGCGCTCTTCTGTTGTTTCAAATGGCTCCATTTTTAATATTTTTGTTATAAAACGATAATGTCTAATTATACAAATGCTACTTCGAACAGGATCTAGGGGGCTCTCTTTATCTATATTTTATTTTAACTATCCATAAACTATTGGTGTTACTAATTAGTTTCCAATCAAATGTATTTTTCATTATCATAAGACAAATATTTTCTAGCAAATCTGTTCTTATAGAATGTGTTACCGACATCACACTGACACCATTGCTTGATAACAATAATGAATTACTTTGAATTACTTAATTTGAACATTGTGTTTCTACTAGAATGTCGGTGCAACGCGGTACGCGTATGAAGCAATGTTAAGTTTTTGTTCCCTCACATCAAAACTGTACAGAATTACATACCCCAAGATTTATGTCAATGGTCAATTTATCTAATACATTTGTCCCTAGAGATTGCAATCAACGTGATTTATCAACTAAATCATACTGGAATTATTGTATAATAGAAAATAAATTATGTTAAAGAAAAGCCTACAAAAATAATTTGAATGAACAAGTTGACTATTGTCATTACAATAAAGGAGATGTTTTGATGGACGATTTCAGTCACGTCAGTAAAAAAATATCTAAAACACTATACATATCTAACTCCTTTGGTAATTCATACCGGTTTATTAAAATAACGAAAAATTACAAAAAATATACATTTACATTAACACATACAGTGCATCAAAGACACTTGTAAATATTGTGACATCATACTCATTAAAACAAAATGCTTGATGTGTCGCAGGATGAAGATATAATGCTCATTACAACTGTGTGATGTCTTATTAAACTTGTGGTTTGTAGCTAGGAAAATTATAACTTTGAATACAGAGAAGGAAATTATTAAACTTGCTGATTTTAAAACAAAACAAAATTTGTAAACACATAAAGGAAAAAGCTAGCACTGGTAAACCATCCTAAGTTTGATAATTAGTCAAAATACAGATTTGAATGTAAGCTAAATATGATCAAAAATCTTAACTCTTTACTAAAAGTTACTTGAAAACATGCAAACTTTATTTTGCAAATCATTTAATACTAGCTACATTTATAATCGACGGGAAGTTCATGTCGAGTGTGAAAAATATTTGAGGTAATAGAGAGAAAACGGATATTGTAAGCAATTAACTATCTAATTAATTACAACACTCCCACATATAATCTTTATTTAGTTGAATTGAATGTCAGAGCTTTAGTGTAAAATTTAATTTTCTAGTTCTATAATCTCATTTGTAAGATTTTATCGTAATGATGTCTAAAACAATGGTTGCTACAGAAAATGAGGTTCATATTCGATTCTGGAATGAGAGATCAGGAGAAGTATATCTTACTGACAAGACTGTATGGAAGATTTTTCTTAGGTAAAGGAAATGTGTGATGCAAACAACTGAATACTAAATGAGCTGTTTAAGGAAAGTGGTAGAACTTATTTGTTAACACTATCTTATAACACTTTGCATCACAAGTAAAACAAAAAGAGTAAAATTTACACTATTACTGTAAATTGAATTCTCAAATTGCGTTCCAAAGGCAATAAGAAAATCTGGCCTAGCTTTAAATATAAATTAAAATTCAGTTTTATATTGGTTTACAAAATTTGAAATCTATTGTCCATAGGATTTGACAATTTTAATTAGTATAATTGCAATGAAAATGAAATGCCTTTTTTTAACACAATGCGTGATACATTTATAAAACATTTACTACCAAATTGGACCATATTTTGTGATCAAACTTATAAAGACCTAGATTCCCGGCTTACCTAACTTGTATTTTTTTACTTTTCTAGTAATTTATTTATAACATTTTTGATATTTTCATTTAGAAGTTTGTGTGCGGTAAAGCTAGTAACTTTATTCACTCTGTTTGGTAATAGGTATCCTCAATAACAGGAAAATAATAGACAATAGCGTGATGCCTCAAATACCGTATTTACTATCTTTATAAGATTAACAAATTATCAAACAGAGTAATTAACATCCCAATATCCTATGTGTAACCAACCCTAACATCTGTAGGGTGACCGCACCAACACTTGATAACAATAACATATCATAACGAGGCCTGAACTTACACTCCCTACTTTAATTTATCTAAGTACTGCCATCAACTACATCTCTACCCTACGCTGCCTTTTAGTCATTTACCTTATCTTAACTTATAATGTAGAATGGGTAACACTGTTACTATCAATACTGGTCATGTAACTGTTCTGGAGAACTTCACACAGAAAACCATTTTCCATTTAATTTAGCAGGATATTTAGTAATAATATTACCCAAACCATCATTAACAAGTACCTTCCAAATATCAACATTAATAAATTACTTGAATAAATAGTATAGGCAGACGCATGACAATGTCGCGATATTGTGACATTTCGGCAACTGGTGCCATTTCTAAAAGGGTTTGATGAACAAGCATAATTTTTAGATTGGCGACATTAGTAATATGTCAAATACATTGTCAGGAAAATTTATGTGTTACCCCAACAGGTAATAATACTAGGAACTCTATAGCCACATCCTGATAGGCTTTAGTCTCTACTCTTATGTAATTTTATATTACTTAATGTTGAACATAAATGCATTTCAACACAATACTAGACAACAATTAAAGAGGAATTCTGGCTTATATATGTTTTATTTTTGACAAATCCACAACTCTGCTTGTTTGCCCAAAAGGTGTAACCATAAATGCATAAGCATCATTTGTATTTATTGGTCACTAATAAAAATTATAGTTGTTAACAAACCCTTTACTATTATATACGAAAAACATTACATAAAAAATCTCTGATTATCTATTAATAGAAAATCATTGGTGGTATAACTATGATGTAAAAGGTTACCTGCACGCGTGTGCATGTTTATTCTGCCGAACAGCTCCGCCATCACGTCACAAGCGCGCGACTCACTACAGAATGATGGACACGATCACGGTACACTTCACTTTCGCACTTCCCTGTCACTGATTGAGACACTTAACAGCATATGACCGGGATCTTGCAAACCATGGTACATATATGACTGAATGGTCACACGACACTATCACACTTTTCAGCCATGTATCAGGTACTGGCAGTCAGGTTGTGCAGTCGTCTAGCCGAGCGCGGCTGCAGTGTGGTACAACTGCATGAGAACTTGCACGTGTAGCGGTAGACACGAAAGCCGGTCGTGTGTGTTGCCGTCCAGTGCCAGCCATGACAACGCGTTGTATCCCTCCAACACGTATCTGAAAGTGAAATATAGATTTTAGACCATATATAATTCATAATCATATAGGTTGAAATATGTGGATGTTGGTTTGTATATATATTATATAGATACACTAGCTGTCCCGAAAGACGTTGCCATGTACACAGGAAGAAAAAAAAACCCAAATCTAAACCATCCTCGAATCCACATGAACACACACAATTTTTTTTATCAAAGTCGGTTAAGCCGTTTAGGAGTTCAGTGACATACACATGTACAGTAGAATTATATATATAAAGATATGCAAGACAGAATGGTGGAAATTGAATCTTATGAAAGTGAAAGCGGCATATAATTTTAGGCTTATTTTGGTTGTTGATGATTCGCTAACAAATACAAGTATCGAATGTGTGACGCCATAGGGAAGGGCTAGTTACCGCAGCACGTCGGTGGTGGTCTGCGAGTCGAGCGGGTGCGTGTTGTTGTCGCGGCGCTGCGTGAGGCTGGTGTAGTCGTCGGCGGCCTGCAGCGAGCCGGCGTGCAGGTGCAGCGCGTTCTTGAGGAAGGCGGGGCACGCGTCGCGCAGGTGCGCGCAGCCCGCCCACCACCAGCCCGGCATCGAGCCCAGCGGCGCCGTGGACACCATGTAGCCCAGCGCCAGCGGCTGCTGCAGCAGCGCGCCCACCTGCTCCTGCACACACACGCCACGCGTCTTGTTAATAAACGCACTTTAAATATGCTAATATTAGAGAACTGGCGAATTTATTTGTTTGAAAGCTCTAATCTCAGGCATTACCAAATTGATGTAAAATATTTTATTACTTTGAACGCACCTATAGGTTGCACATTATGATCAAACTACAAATCAAAGTAAAAGAGGAATACCATTAATGTCATATAACTTTAGCAAAACCGAGAAGAATAGCCAATAAATAAATATGAGTAGACTAACAGTAGCATTTTCATCTTGATGGTGATACGATGCCTGGTGGTGATGATGAGCCTGCGGACTGGTGGCCGGGTCGTCGTCCGTCCTGCGGGGGCTGCCGGCGGGCCCGCCCCACATGTTGTTGAACATGTCGCCTATGAGAAGGTCCGCCATATTGTCCTCTCCCATCTCCTCATCGCCCATATCTACGTTCAGGAACATCATGTCGCTGTCCTCGCCGTTCGCCATCGGTGGTTCGAATGGATTCTGGTTCGACTGTAAACAAACGATAAAGGGTTGTACAAAAAAAAATGTATAATATATAGACTAGCAAGTATTTGAGGCCAAACATCGCATGTCGGAAAAACAAAAGTAAGTCGGTAACACCTGCCTAACCTAACTTGCTATAGCCTAAATAATATTATAAGGCGAATGTGAGTTTGTTTGTTATGCTTTTACGCTTTAACTACTCGATCGATCATCTTGAAATTTTGCATACACATTGTCAGGGGAACAGAAAAGGACACAGAGTACCTATCATCCAAAAAAAAGTACTAACCTATATTTACACGAGCGAAGTCGTGGGCAAAATCTCGTTTTAGAGTTGGAAAAAACTCTTATACAACAGCTTTGTCTGTCCGTCCGTCTGTTATACAACTTTCAACTCGAGAACCGTAAGAGCTAGAGACTCTCGATCAACGCGATTCGACTCAGCATATACCCTCGAAATGACTATGACCTCTGATTTCTGATCACGTGACCTTTGTATATGGTTCAAATAGAACCATTTTTTCGATTTACGGCAATTCATTGCCGATTCTCACTTGTTTATATATTTATAAACATGACCAGTATGATAAGAGTTGACTCGCGACATACCTGCGTAGTAGCCGAGGTGGGGAAGACGAGTATATGCGTGGCGGTGACGTCCCGCGGCGTGTGCAGGTGGGACTGTATGGAGGCCTGCGAGAAGCGCTCGTCGGGCGTGAAGCGGTCCGCCATGAGCCGCAGGCACGAGTCGGGCTCCGTGGACACGAGGCACGCCGACAGGATGCAGGGCACGGCGGCCGGGTACAGCACGGAGCAGCTGCCGCAGATGTCGCGCAGCATGGCCGACGCGCGCACCAGGTGCTTGCGCGACAGCAGCCAGCTCCAGCCTGCCAAACATCATATTCAATTATTGAGCCACAATGTCTAATATCATCTATACATTTTACTTTTTTATCATAGACCACTTTAAAAATTTAGCAAGTTCCGGTGGACCCCCTGCAGCAATATTTCTACTATATTCCTTGGCATTCGTATATTTATGTTTTAAAATTTAATTTCTATATATTAAAATTTTTTATCAAATCTCTGCGAGCTGACCTCTTTTTTTTTAAATTCTCGGCACTGAACCTTCCACGGTAGGTGGGATGAGTCTTCTTGATTTCTTTTTTGTTTTTTTTAGAAATTCTTTATCGAAAAATCGGTAGGTTCGAGACCACTGGTACTGAATATGGAATATGCAAGTTTTTACTAGTAACAGTCGCTGGGCTGCTTTATTTTAGTTCTTCCCTATCGGAAGCAAATAAATTTTCGTGGACCCCGCTTACGAATTGTGGACCTCCATTTTTTTGTCACGCCAACTTAGACCCTCGTCGACTCTCCCTTGGACCTCTGGGGGTCCACCTGGACCACTTTGGGAACTAATGATCTATACTAATATTATAAAGAGAAATGATTTAATGTTTTGTTTGTAAGGATTAAACTCATAAATTACTCGACCGATTTTAAATATTCTTTCACTATTATCAACGAGTAACATCGGCAATAATTAATTTAAAAAAAAAATTACTGTTACTAACGTAACCTAACCTACTTGTAAACGAGCGAAGCCGCGAACAAAAGCTAGTATTGAATAATTTAGTTATGGTGTGTATAAGTCATAATAAATACGTCGTGTGTTTCACGCCTATAACCCTGAACAGATAGGCAAAGGTCTGTTATACTTATATTTAATTATTTACCTATGATTTTAGCTTCTATGTAATAAGGGACGAGCCTTTTGCTGCCTATGAGCATTTCATGTTTACTGAAAAATCTTGATATTACAACGACCGGCAATGAATCCGAGATCTCATGCACAGTAGTATAAGTGCAATGTACCTTTGAGTTCGCCGTGTCCGATTCTCCCGACTCGTCCGACCACAAGCCTCCAGGGCTGCGCCGCCTGGCTCATGACGCCCAGCGTGAAGTCCATTAGCTTGGTCAGACCGAGGCGCCGCGCTGGACCGCTCCGTCGTCGTCGAGATCTGCAACAAAATAGTTTACTTTTAGGATTGTGCCTATAACCTTACTAAAATTATAAACGCAAATGTGAGTTTGTTTGTTTGTTACGCTTTCTCGCCTTAACTACTCGACCGATCATTATGAAATTTTGCATACACGTTGTCAGGGAAACAGAAAAGGACATGTTACTAACCTATCCTACATTTAGGTGAGCGCAAAATCTAGTATTTAATACATTTTGTATATCTTTAGCATCGATCAATGAAGAGAAACGAGTTCTGTAAGTGTAAAGATAGTTAGTAGCGTAATGTGGGTAGTGTGCGTAGTGTTGGTAGTCTGCGTAATGTGCGTAGTAATAATAATAATAATAATATTTATTTTCTCACACAATATAACAAAATACATACATATTAAATTATCAGTATCAGACTAATGCCTAAACTAAGCTCAAGCTTGTATTTCAGCCAGGCCTCCGCCCTTTTACAAAGTGATACAATTTATTTTGTTATGTACTTGTACATTGAAAATCTAAAAAAGAAATAAAAAAAGAGAAAAAGCAACATCATAAGAAAATGTTCTTATGATGTTGCTTTTTCTCTTTTTTTATTTCTTTTTTAGATTTTCACTAATGAGAGCCACTAATGAGTGGCTCGAGTGAAATTAGTGTGGGTAGTGTGCGTACCTGTGCGGCACGTGTATGTTGATGGCGGCAGTGTCGAGGAGTTCGCCGCGCGCATCGGTGGCGGCGGCCAGCAGCCAGCGCTGGTCGTGCGACAGGCAGTAGGACAGGAACAGCACGGCTCCTTGGTCGCCGCCGCCCTGCCCCCACGTTTCCGCCACCTCTTTCAGCGCGCGAGGCGCCGCCAGCACCCACGCGGGTGAGAACAGCTTGTAGGGCTCGCGGTTTTTCTCCTGTACACACACGTCATTCAAATCATAATACAAAAATTAATAATAGAATTTTCAATATCGACACGTTTTTGATTATAATTTTTTGATGGTAGACGAGACAGTGGCACCTCAGTCTCATGGCTACCATTAACATTTCTGTATAATATTTCTCATAGCTGCATGCTGCTCCTGAACTTGTATTATGTCAAGCGACCGCTCGAAAGTTGCATCGCTACCTCGAAAAACAGTGGTTATATAGAAGAGTCACCTGAATTGCTACCAGACAGGTTACTATCAGGATAGCTTTTTCATTGTATATATAAATTGTATATTATTTTAGGTCTCGTAATGACGTTATATTATCAAACAATGTATTTTTTTCCCTTTTTTGTTGACTGTCATAATAACTACACTCCACCTGATATAGTTCACGAGCAGAGCCCTCCCACGACACATCCTCACGCGAAGTTGTACTGAGGTCTCTATTTCGATGGCCTAAGACCAATGCATGTTATGCATATGCCTGAGGTTGTCAAATAATATTATAAACTCTAAAGTAATTCTGTCCGTCTGTCTGTTACCATTTCACGGCTAAACCACTCAACCGTTTTAGATGAAATTTGATTTTATTGATTTAGGTAGCAAGCGGGCAGAGCCGCGAGTAGAAGCTAGTAGGTAATAAATCCCTCAATAATGGAGTACTCACATCTTTGGACTGCAAGAACAGGTTGGCGTCAGCGGCGGTGCCGAAGCCGGTGAGCGACTTGCCGTTGGCGCTGTGCGCCAGCAGGCGGCGCGCGCCGCTGAACACGCTGAAGGCCAGCGCGCGCACGTCCTGCGCCGCGCCCTCCGCGCACGCGCGCGCGCCCAGCCCCCAGCGCTCGCACACGCTCTCTAGCGACACGATCTGCACACACCCACATACTGACGCTGCGTGCTTTGTCTCACTTATACTAGTTGACGGTACATCAACTATGTTGCTTTTATAAACAGTTGTAGCAATACAAAGCCCCAACATAATAAAACGAATTGAGGACCAACATTACTACATCATGAAATCAGATATATCGAGGATGAAATGTAGTAAAAGGCAAAATACTACTTTCAAGGAGAGAAAATACCAAGAAACTCAGTTTTAACTTTCTCTTCAGTTTTTTTGGTATTTTTGTTTTGGTATGTATAGCTTTTTTAGCTCTTTATGTTCTATAATTATAAATTATATATTTACAGCATTTGTGGTGAATTAAAATATTATTTTCACCATTATTTTTGAAATAAAAGGTTTATCATGCGGAATTTTCTGAGTAGTAAAACCATTTTTTTTGCGAATATCATCATTCTAAATATACAAATCGATGCAATTCGAAAAACTGAATAAGGTTACATCAACCAAATATCGTCAAAATGACTCTTACAACATTTCACTCTCAAAGGATCGATACGATTAAAAAAAACTTGAGGAGCTTATAATAAAACATACTTCGCAACTGACCTTAACAAGTGGATTATGATGATGTAAGTGGTCCATAGTCCTAGCTGCTAAACGTAACAACGCATGCAGCGCAAGGGCTCGATGAGCGTGCGTCGCGGGGGGCTCCACCACGTACACCACAAGGGCGGGCGCTCCGCCCTCCTCCTCGTCCCACGAGGTACCAGCCACGGGAGGTGCAGACGGATTCCCACTAGCAGCATTACTACCAGTGGAGGTGTCGTTGTCAGGTTCGGAAGCTGTCGTCGGCGTAGCGGGGTGGTCAGGAGTCGAAGGTGGGCGCATGTGTTCGCTAGGCCGCTCAGCGTCCAGTAACGTACGGTCTAACGTCAAGGCGGACAACTGCGGCACTAGTGACGTCCGTAGCGTGTGAGCGTATGACCGAAGATAGTCTCCGAGACGACCGGTAGGTAAAGGTCCGGTCCACTCGTCTCGCTGTTCTCGTTGACCGTCCCGTCGTTCGAGGGGCGCGCTGCGGACGATGCCGTCCCTCGCGATTCGACCGACAGGTTGATGCCTGCCGAGCCGACAGGACTCGTACGCGGTTGATAGTTCGCGGAAGAACGAACGCAAAGGATCCGCCAGCGCCTCCTGGTCTGCTGCTAATACGACGTAGGCGACGTCTCGGGAGTAGGAATATGGTTCTAGGGCGAGTCTCTCCCAGTGTCGTAAAGCGTAGGGAGAAAGAGAGATCCAGTCTCGATCGTGTCCGACGAGTAAGGGCGGGACGGGCTGCGGCTCGCACAGGTCCTCGTTGCCTCGCCCTGCCAGACGGTGGAACTGCCGCCAGGTGAGAGGGCCGGTGACGCCGTCCCACATACGCGCGCCACAACAACGCTTCTGTATGGCGTCCTGGAGTAACGGTCGGAGGCGACGCATTAATCTGTGTAACAGATTACTAGTGTTAGATAGATTTAGTGTAAAGGTGTTGCGGAAAATTATCATTTAGTTATACAATGTCAGAGTGATAGGTGTAAGTTGAATGTAATCGACTGATCTTTAAGTAATTATGCATTAATAACGTAGAGTTCTACCTGACTACGTCGCGTGAGGAGCGCGGTGCGCGGGCGCCGATGAAGGGCCAGCGATGCACGGCGGCGGGGCCGGCGGCGCTCGGGCCCGGGCCGGCGCTCGGGCCCGGGCCGGCGCTCGGGCCCGGGCCGGCGCTCGGGCCCGGGCCGGCGCTCGGGCCCGGGCCGGCGCCAGGGCCCGGGCCCGCGCTCACCGCCGCGCGTAGCGCCCGCGCCGCTGCCGTGCCACCGTCCGTGTATCTACGTATAATTATCGGAACATGGTAATTCTTTTTCAATATGCAGATAGAAATTTTCTAAAGTATGTTGGAGTATAAATATGTAAGTAAAAACATTGTGTGGAATCTTGCATGTTTGAGAGCTCCCCATAATGTTCTCGAAAATATGTGAAGTCTGCCAATTCACAATGGGCCAGCGTGGTGGACTATGGCCTATTCCTTCTCACACTGAGAAGAGGCCCGTACCTAGCAGTGGGATGATTGAATGCAGGGCTGATATCATATTTTTCCTTATTCTATTTTACTTTTTAATATCTTTTTGGAACTTTTATACACAGCGTATGTCAGTTCCATCGTAACCTAAACATAATGCTACACATATCAAACTATCTGAAAACATCCGACCTTCATTCGAATCTTTGCGTCATTGCCATTTAGTTTTGATAAAATTTTATTAAACATCCCTACGTCAGCTCCATTCAAATTCAAGTCTACTAACTATTTCTGCTAGACTCTGATAGATATCTAACACACTTCATCAACAAATGGAGTTTGTCTTTCACAATTCCACATTTCTCACAATCAGGCGGTAGTTTTTCATCATGTAAAGAAATGTATTGCATGGAGTGTGTCCAGATCTGAGTTTATAGACAATAACAATTAATTTGGTAGTTAAAGTACTATTCATGCAGCAGGGCACACGAGGAGGCATATTCTTATATATTGTAAGAGTGAAGCACTGCACACGCACTCGAGGAGGTTGAGGCGCAGGTGCGGGTCGGGGTGGCGCGCCGCCACGGCCAGCGCGGCCCGCGCCAGCGCCGACGCGCTGCCGCCCGCCAGCGCCGCGCTCTGCGCCACCACGACGCCCGCCACCTCCGCCAGGCCGCCGTGCGCCTGCGCCCCGCCGCCGGGGGGCTCCGCTAAGCCCGTGATCTCCATCTCGTCCTGTACACCGTTAATATTAATATGGACTAAGTCGACAACAGGAGTCGCTTGGTAATTATTGATAACATATATTTTAGGCCAACGATATCAACCGTTTAAATAAAATATGCATTCGAAGTTTTATATTGAATAACATTATTACTTTCATAACATAATATCCCAGGGCAGACATCTCTGAGTTTTCGAAGTTATGTGCGTATTAATTAGTTAATTATCGCTCGCTTTAATATCATGAAACAACCTGTATGTCATTTTACTAAAATACAACAATGTAATTAAATCGTCGTGATTAAAACAGATCTGCTGTTTATGCGCGCGCAGCGCAGAGGTCATTCCCCGGTCCCATCATGCGCCGACGCGCGGCGCGGTTTGTTGTATTGGTAGCAATCTGTTGCGTACCGCGTAATAATATTAATCAATATGAAATATTAATATTACGTTTTAGAATTCGAAAAACTTTTATACAACAGCTTTGTCCGTCCGTCCGAACTCAAAAACCATAAGGCTAAAGACTCGTGGTCAACGCCATTCAACTCAGCATAGTCGATATACCTCAGAAATTACTATGCCCTTTGATCTCTGACCTCAAAGTCACGTGATACCATTTTTCGAACTCTGAGATTTATGGCAATTCATAGCCGTTTTTCACTTGTTTATGATTAATATAAATTTGCGTCGAGATATATGCCTATAGAAAGACGTCGAGCTAAGGTTTTCGGTACGTCGCGCGTCGTCCCTTACAGGCAGCGCAGGGCTGCTTCATGTTACCTCGTAGAAGAGTCCGGCGCGGTGCGCGAGGCGGCGGTTGAGTATGGCGCTGAAGCCGCAGGTGCAGTGCGCGGGCTCGTCGTCGGGCGCGGGCGGCGCCGGCGACTCCCAGCCGCGCGCCTGCGCCTCCGCGCCGCCCGCGCCCGCGCCGCCCATGCCCGAGCACCCCGTCAGGTACGTCGCTGCGTCTGCGCCGCGGATGTTGCCCACCACCTATAACGTACGTACGAATGTTGTAGCATATTTGCTATTCAATTATGTTACAAATATAACATGCATCTACTACTTTACTGGGCTATTTTGTTTTTATGTTATGGGCTACAAACGAGCAGATGGATCGCCTGATGGTAAGCGATTACCACCGCCCATGGACACCCGCAACACCAGAGGAGTCGCAAGTGCGTTGCCAGCCTTTTAAATTTCCCCCTCCTTCCCAGAGGAGGGAAGGGTTGGGCCTCCGGCCCCCTTACTCACTCAACGAAACACAACGCAAGCGCTATTTCACGCCGGTTTTCTGTGAGGCCGTGGTATCACTCCGGTCGAGCCGGCCCACTCGTGCCGAAGCGTGGCTCTCCCACGGATTAACTTTGTGATATTAGTATAAATTTTGACAAAATTAATCACGTTTCGTATAAGTGAATGAACGAGATGTCGCCGACCACCTACGATGTACATACACCAATATTATAAATATATATGGGTTAAAGTACATTACAAATATAAAACGTATAACTTTACTATCAACTGTAAAAAATATTGTTACGAAAGATATAAACATACAAGAAAGTTTACTAATGGTGACAATGTATAATTTGCCTGCTTGGTGCAACGGTAATGAGTGCAATCGCATGAGATATCGGTGTCGAATTCCGAATTAGGCCAACAAAAAATTATTGGGTCTTTATTTGTTAAGAAATTTCAATAGCAGCCAGGAGTTAGGAAGTTGGCGGTGTTAGACATTTTCGTATTTCGGAACACAGGTAATGTTGTTAATCTTGCACTTGATATTTTTAGAATTCGAAGAATCTCTTATACAACATCTTTGTCCGTCCGTCCGTCTGTCTGTTATACAACTTTCAACTCAAGTACCGTAAGAGCTAGAGACTTGCGGTCAACGCCATTCGACTCAGCATAGTCGATATACACCCGAAATTACTATGACCTTTGACCTCAAAGTCACGTGGTATCACGTAACCTTTGCATATTACTTGCGCCATTTTTTCGAACTCTAAGATTTACGGCAATTCATTGCCGATTCTCACTTGTTTTTGGTTGTGTCAGATTGTCGTTCCATTGGATTATTAAAGTTCGGAACCAGAGAGTGTACTTCATGCTTGTGCACTATAATATCTGCGTAGATGGTTAGTCTCCGTTAAAATTGGCCGTCGTGACCGAAATTCGGTCTAGAGGACATTATTATAATAGTCTTAAAGCAATACCAGTTTTGTTACTTAGATATAATAGTAAATATTATAATCATCTCAAAAGCACTTTTTATGAGAATACTAGCTTTTGCGCGTAGTTTCGCTCGCGTGGTACTTACATCAATAAAAAGTAAAGAAAACCCTTCCCCAGGTTTTAAACTATATCTGTACCAAATTTCATCTAAATCGGTTGAGTGGTATAGCCATGAAAAGTTAACAGACAGACAGGTGGACAGACGAGTTACTTTCGAATTTATAATATTAGTAAGGAAAACTATGTTTTGGACAGTCGTGTATAATGAGTGTAACACGTACCTTAGGGCCCGCATTGCAGACGCAGAGCGTGCAGCTATCAAAGTTGTGGTCGCGGAACACATTGAGCACGGTATCAGCCAGCAGCACGTTGAGCATGAGCGGGCACGCGGCGTGCTGCGCGCTGGCGACGGGCGGCGCGGGCTCGGGCGCTAGCGGCGCGGGCGGCGCGGCCGAGCCAGGGCCGGAGCCCGGGCCGGGGCCGGAGCCCGGGCCGGCGCCGCCGCCGCCGCCCGCGCCCGCGCTGCTGCTGGCGTCGCGCCGCCGCGTCTCGCCGCGACACTCACTCGCGGGGGACGCTGAACGTTTCACACCTGCAAGTAAAATATTATTTGATTACCTATCTTCTCCAAATCAGGTCAATACTATTTTTGTTTTACTGAACAATTATTTACTTTGTACATAAATTTCTGTGGATATTCTAATGTACTGCAAAATCTGTTGAAATAAAAAACCCAAAATTTTTAAATTTATTTAATTCTGTCGTCCGTCTTATCTACTACTATAAATAGAAAATAAATAGTTGTATTTTTGTTTGAAATGAATGAACTCTGAAACTAATACAATTACAATTAGCGACATAAATAGCAAAACATTAAACAAATCTGTTACAGCATTTTATGAAAATTTACTAATTAAATGTAATAAAAAAATGAGAAAATATCATTATTATGTATAATAAAGCAATTAATAATTTCACAAATGTTCATTGACTTATGTACTTGACTGTACTTTATCCAGAAGTAATATATTCTATATCACATTACCCTTTAGTAATCATCAGTGGTCAGCGTAGATAATGCCATTTAGGATGAATGACCTCAAATGTATATGTTAACATGTATATACCCCGGGATTCCGGAATTTTAAAATTATCGAGTTTATATATTTATCATAAAGTACTATTTCTTAATACTAAATTATTGATGTTACGAATATTACCACCAAAAACCTGCGATTAAAGAGTTACATGAGATATTATCTTATTCTGAAAATTTACAAACACAATTGATTTATATAGAGGAAATCTTTAAAATCATTCATTTAGCCCTAGCAAACTTGCAAAAGCTAAACCTGTCTATTACGGAAGCTTTAAAGTTTTTGACGAAATGAGAGCAGTCATTAATTGGACGAGAACTCCTAAATCCGCATATTCAAGATAAAATTTGATAATATTGTCTTCTATTTACGCGAATATTATTCATTGAAATTAAATTGATTGAAATTAATATACGGATTTTATCGCGTTGTTTATTTGACACTTTATTACAAAATTTTGAAAATTGTTACACTACTACTACTATTAAACTTTACCAATTTTTAAAGATAGTTTAATTTGTTAAAACATGAGTGTACAAAGCAATTTGTGTTGCAGTGCAAGATCTTAAAATATAAAGAATACATTTCCTCCATGTTTTGCCTCATATTGTGGCATACAAAAACAAATTTGAACTTAAACTAAAAAAATTACAATGAAAGAAACTCAATTGCTAGAATTACAATCACATCAAAAATAAAATTTCCATTATAAAGTATATTAGAATAACAACATTAAAATTTTCAACATAATAATTAGAATTAAACAAAAATATAACAATATTAGGAACAAAATTAGGAATCATTTAAAAAATCACTTATACTATAGAAACATTTATTTAACAAATATTTTTTTTTAGGCTAAATTTAAATTGTTTAATATTTAATTCTTTTATTAATTTAGCTATCCTATTATATATAACAGGTGCCATACATATAATGCTCTTGTGCATAAGTGCGGTGTTTTTTTTTTTTTTTTTTTTTTTTACGTGGGGGAATGCTTTGACGCATACCTCTCCGCGGGGCGACGGAGAGGTTATGTCGGGCTCACCGGGGAAAAGATACCCCGGTAATACCGACTAAACCTACCACGGTGTTCCTCGACATAACCATAGACGGCGAGGCCGCGCGAATCGCTATCACATGCAATCGCGACCCCGCCGTGGTTTCGGCCCGCCGTGTGAAACGGCAGGCCACTGCGCGAAGTATATTTCCTCCACCATCCCCCTGAGCGGGGGGGACAAAGACACGATACAGAGGCGCACGTGGGAACACGCACGCCGCCTCTCGGACCTGGTGCTGATCGGGTGGCGAACAGGCCCACGCAGCCCACCACCCCCAGGTCAAACTTCAAGGTGGCTGGAGGTCATCTCGCGCCCTCCGGCGCCCGGTTCTGCGGTTGGGGAGAGGGTTTAAGCGCTCCCTCTCCCGCTCCGCCGCCTCCTTGATGGAAATTACTTCCTCACAGAAGGAGGCGACGGCGTTCCACGATCTCTCACTCCGGACCATAGACTGAACCACGGCCGGGAGTGAGAGGGCAACCAGTCCGACTGCCGCGATCAACTCACGGCGCTGCAATGCCCAGGCGGGGCAATCCACCAAAGTGTGCAGCGCCGAAGTGCGGTGTTTGCCCTCACCATACATAACCTGTCATTGTGTCTACGACTGCGATTGCTGACTTCCGAGAGATGTTTAAATAATGTAGGATTACACTTAACAAAAACAGCCACTTCGTATATATATAAGGAACATAAAGTTAATATGTTATATTTTACAAAATATGGTTTACAGCTATCAGTGGTTTTTAAATTAAACATTGCTCGGATGCATCTTTTTTGTGATTTAAATAATATTTCTTTATTGGTCGAATTGCCCCAAAAAAATAACTCCAAATCTCAGAAGGGACTCTACCATGCCATGGTAAGCCATAACAAGTGCCTCACAGTTTATAACTAATGATAGTTTATAGAGGCCATAGGCAGAAGAACAAATTTTTTTGTTGAGTGTTTCAGTATGTGCCTTCCAAGTAATACTTTTATCTAGTATGACACCTAAAAATTTTGTATTATCTACTTTATTGAGATTGGTCCCTAAGTAGCTAACATTTATGTTTGGTGTAGCTACACGTTGACTAAACCACATTATTTTTGTCTTGGCTAGATTTATTTTCAGGTTATTATCATTCATCCAATTAATTAATGATTCTATAGTATTGTTTATATCTCTTTCATAAGTATTTACGTCTTTGGAATTTATTATAACTGTGCTGTCATCTGCAAATAGGGTCATAGGATATTTTGTTATCTTTGGCAAGTCATTTATATATATGATAAACAACAAAGGTCCTAGCACGCTTCCTTGGGGAACCCCGTAAGTTACCATGCGTCTGACTGAATTAAATGTTTCTTCCCTTTTCTTAGCAAAGTTTATTCTGGTTATCTTGGTATATTGCATTCTGTTTTTTAAATATGTTTCCATGAGTTTTAGAAGATTTCCTCTTATACCATATGCATCTAATTTACTTAGTAATTTATCATGGTTTACGTGATCAAATGCTTGAGACATATCGCAATATATAGCGCAAACGGGAATTTTACTATCTACATTAATTGTAATATTTTTAATTAGATCAAAAATTGCCATATTGATACTTTTATTCTTGCGGAAACCTTTTTGCTCGTTTGCAAACAAGTTCTGTTTTTCTAAAAACATATACATTTGGTCACAAATGTATTTTTCTAATATTTTCGAAAACACTGATAATAGCGCAATTGGTCTATAGCATTCTAAAAGTTCCTTATTGCCTTTTTTAAAAAGGGGTTTGATTACGGAAATTTTTAGACTATCTGGGAACATACCCGTAGAAATAGACATGTTTAGGATATGACTTATATGATCACAGATTACATATGCTACATATTTTAAAATTTGTGTTGATATCTCATCGTGACCAACACTGCTAGTATTTTTCAGAGATCTTATAATATTTAAAATATCATTAGGTGAGCTTGGTAACATGAACATAGATTTATATGATTTATCTATTTTTAAGCTTGTTATGTTAATTAAATTATTATTAAACTATTTAGATTTAATTTATTTTTACACTTTCCCCAACGTTTCGGTTGCTTTTCAGCAGCCATGGTCACGGGGAGACTAAGATGGCAGTTGTCTCAATGTAGTAGTAGTGTAACAATTTTCAAAATTTTGTAATAAAGTGTCAAATAAACAACGCGATAAAATCCGTATATATAGCAGTTTAATTTCAATAAAATTTGATTTTTCATTATAGTATAAATGGTAATAATATTTTAATCCTAAAATATAAAATCCCATGCAGCGATATTCGTTCACGCTAATCTCCGAAACCACTCAACTGAGACTCTCAGCACCAAATAGAGAGATAGAATAGTTGTAATCCCGGTTCGGGAGGATTTTTTTGAAAGTACAAAGCGCGGGAGTCCCTGGAATAAGCTAGTATTAGTTTAGATTTACGCACTTTTGACCCGTTGTCAAAAATAATAAGTATAAGAAGTGTATATATCACGAAAGTTTAAAAACAATGTTTTTGTACAGGTAGTAACGAGTCGTAACGCTGTAGCAATTTGGTTGATTTTTATGAAACGGCTGTTTTATAAAAAAACAAAAAAGGATATGTACCTATAGTTCAAAAACAGTAGAGACACTTTTAGGGTGCGGATTTCTAAATTTTATATCGGTAATATTTCATCGAAGGTGAATCTTTAAAATCCCGGGATTTTCAAATGAGAGGGTATGTCCATGTTATGCCACGATTGACGAATCCCACGAAGTGGCACTACCTACGCCGACCACTGGTAATCATAAACATAAATAAAACCGCAAGAGACAGCTAGTTACAAAATTAACTGCAAATAGTTTCAGCTAAACTCACCAGTCCGATGCATATCAGTGTCCGTCTCCAGTTCCCTTTTGATCGATTCATGATCCTGTTCAGGCTCCGGCTGCCGTCTCGGCCGGTACACGGCGTGCGGCGGCAGCGTCACCGACGGTAACATCTGACTCGGTAACGTCGCCAGGGGAGCGTACTTAGACGAACCCACGTATTTGCAAACAGTGGGTGGTTTGAACACATATGACCAGTCCTGTTGATGACATTATACGAGTATTTTAATATTCAATGATATTATACAATATTATATTAATATATTATTATATGGATTGTGTATAAATACAATTATAGTATTAACACTTGATTTTTAATGACAAATTAACATAAATGTTTGTTAATCGGCAGTAAAATCCCCTCATGATCAGAAGGTCTAAGTAGCTAAATGTCCAACAGCGCGTTTGTTTTAACGTCTAATGAGCAGTAAATCTAATTAGCAAAATGTCTATGTAGCAAAACGTCCAACTATCAGATGGTCTATATAGTAGAACATCTATTTAGCAAAAGTCCGTTTTTAAACGTGTACACTCTTGATAGAAAGTGAAAGTCATTTGTAAATTAAAATAAAGGTCATTGGGCGTAATCTGACCCGGTTTGTGAAAACATGCGTACAAAAACCAAACTAGATTTAAATTGTTAAGTTATACCCCACTTTTAATTTCATGTGCTTTTGTTATTTTTGTTGTGGTGTTAAACATTAGTACTTAATTCAATAAAAAAACGAATTTTATGCGAGATATCCTTACACGACACTCTCAATTATGAATTAAATCATTCGGCATTCTGTTAATACCTGCTACGTGCTCTGCGGTACATACCGTAATATGTGATTCAGAAGCTTTTTTATTTTTTATTAGCCTATAGTGGCTCACACTGCTGGGCAAAGACCTTCCTCATATCCTTCAAGACACTCTTTTCTTGCGTCATTTCAACCCAGCCTTCGCGACGTGCGTCCAAGACGTTAATTATTATTAAAAAATATTATATAGATCATACACATAGAAAAATACATTTTTTTCTGCTGACAGACTATACCCACAGTAATGCAACCCATACTATCGTAAACTAGAGACATTAATCTGTCTATTCTACCCTATTTTGTTTCTGTACAGCGTGGGTATAGTTTCCATACTAAGGTGCCCATTGAACTTTATTTCACAAAATGCTGATATTAGATGCACAAATTCCTCTGCATTTATTCACCCAATATCCTTTTGATTTGAGATTTATCAAAAATTCAAAAGGACTAACTTTTTGATCCTCAAGTTTTTGCAGCTCTCTTTTGTATTTGGCATTGAACAGAATAGCGATCTTTCTTCTATTATTTCCTTAAAATATATTCTATATATCTTTGAATCTTGCCAAAGCGCTTCTTTTTTAAGAGCTTTACGTATTTTATATTCGTGTTTAGCCGCCGGTGCCAACCTTCGAGTGCAATGTTTGTGCGAAAATTATAATTGCTAGGACAATTTATTATATCTGCCAGAGACTCTGGCCATTGTCTTTTAAAGTAGTTTAAAAAAACCACCATTTCGTCGTTTTTCATAGCCTTTTCAACAATGCTAGTCCATCATTCGGTAATGTACGGAGAAGGTAGCAGAAATAAATTGGTACAATGTTTTTGCACTCTCTGTTTTCAGGAAGACCCTATGAAGATGATAATAGCAGCCCGGTATTTGAGTGTTCAGAAAAGCTTCTTTAATTCCATTGATAAGCGCTATCTCATAATCGCATTTAATGACCATCATATCTATTTCAAAATGCTGCTTGACGAGGCCAAATAAGTGTTTGTAGGTTTCTTGTCTCTTGTCTGGTAGTAATGCGTATATATATATAACTCCCATAACAGAAGTTAAATCATCACAGCTATTCAAATCAACATGAACTGATAACAGCTGGTAAAATGGCTTGGGTGCAGCTTTAAATGTTCCATCAATAAAATACATTTTATTTATCAATATCTTAATGCATTGTTTACTAACAGGTGTTGAAAATATTAAAATATTATTATTGTCACATCATCCATCTTCACAAACAAGGAAATTGTCGGCCATTATTTGTGGAATTGGAATTACAAACATTTAAATATTTGGTACGAGCCCTGAATAGTCTTGTTTTTTAAGTTAAAATCTGGTATCTGTTGAATCTCATCCACTGTTCCGAATTCATCTCAAAAATTTTCTGGACTGGTGTTGCGTTTTGGCGAACTAATTTCTTGTATTTGTCCATCACTATGTCAGTCCTGTTTTTATCGAAATTAGCTTTACAAGTATGCTCATTCAACTAACGAATTATCTCGTTTTCGTCTTTATTAATTGTAACAGATGCACTACACTCATTGAGCTGGGAGCATCTCCATAGAGTTGACACTCCCTTATTTGTGATATTTAAATTGTATCTGTTACCATTCAGCAGCAGCACACGTTTCTTCTTTTGACTTTCGATGAAAGTAAATGTTTATTCTCCATATATTTTTAGAATTAAGAAGCTAGAACTATTGTATTTGTAATGAATAGCAATCGATACAGGAAAAAGGAAATGAATAATGCTAATCAAATAGCATGACAATAAGTGTCAGTCACCATGTAAAAGGATATGATATACGCTACGACATAGAGCAAAGAGTCTGTATGTACAGTGCCGTGTCAGTTTCCCTCCCAATGCAATTTCTGTGTTGAATTTTGTGCCTGAGTATCCAGTCATTATGAGAAACGGACTTTTTGCTAAATAGATGTTCTGCTATACAGGCCATCTGATAGTTGGACGTTTTGCTGCATAGACAATTAGCTACTTAGAGCTTCTGATCAGGAGGGTTAAAATCCATGTTAACTGCTGGGATTGGCTGATTGATTAACGATAGTGTAGTCAAATAACTTGACATGTCATTAATTTTGAATAAAATTATATGAAGTTTGTTAATCTGTCAAGTTTTGAAATGACACAATGAAAAGTGTATTGTGTCTGGTTGTAGGTGCGACGCTACGACTTAAGTGCAGTATGTGGGGACGGATAACGTGATGGCCATAGGCTGTCTTTGCTGCGTGACATTTAACGTACGTATAGTGCCTGTTGCGCTGGCTATGGTTGCCAAGATTCCAATATGTGTAATTTGTTACGCGGTATCACATTTGTTGCGTAAAATTATTCGACGATTATTATTAGTTAAAACTATTTAATTACTTTGAACGAATTCGACTGTGACATCGAGTTGGGATTGCATAAATTGACTGTTCACACTAGTATAATAAATGTACATATGACGCTATGCATCTATGAGACTACGTGATGTTTGTTGTATTAGAATGGATCGCTTCGAACACGAAATGGCATACGTGTCGGCTGTAGTTCCAGGTCCCACAGTGTCGTACGTACCTCGATAGCGTGGTCGGGCGGCGGCGAGCCGGCGCCGGGCGCGGGCGGCGGCGCGAGCGCGTGTCGCAGCGGCGTGGCGTCGTCGGGCAGCGAGAAGCCGGGCGACGCCTGCGCGTGCGCCTCCATGCTGGGCGGTGCCACAGTGTCGTACGTACCTCGATAGCGTGGTCGGGCGGCGGCGAGCCGGCGCCGGGCGCGGGCGGCGGCGCGAGCGCGTGTCGCAGCGGCGTGGCGTCGTCGGGCAGCGAGAAGCCGGGCGACGCCTGCGCGTGCGCCTCCATGCTGGGCGGCGTGGGGAACATCTTGCTGAGCTCCTCGGCGCGCGGGCACCCGCGCCCGCCGCACCTGGACTCCTCGCCTGACTTGTTGGAGTCGGGCGGCGTCGACACCTGCAGCTGAACACAACACACTCGGTTACACTCACGGTACAAACTCACACGCACACATTTGTACTAACTACTTGTCTGGGGAGTAGCAAGAGACTCCTTGATACTCACACGAAACATTTATGTATCTAAAACACCATATCAATTGCCTACAGAACAAGTTTTAAGCCAAGTATTTTAAGAAAAACAAGCCATTAGATATTTTTAGATAATATCAATAAATTATTTATAAAAAAATACTATGTACTGAAATTATCTAAAATAACAAATCCAACTATTTTGTAAATTATATCCTTATTTCAATAGATATATTTTTAAAAGAATGTCTTTATTTTATATGGTATAACCACAAAATTACAAAAAATATAATTTTCAATCAATTATAAACACATTACAAGAAAAATAATTATACCATCAACCATTCCTCTATTGAGGGTCTAAGTATAGTAATATTAGTAACAAATATAAACAAGGGTACACTCACAAGTCTTACCGTCTCATCACCGCTGGCCGCGTCGTCCGAGTTGTCGAAGATCTGCTCCAGGTCTTTGAACGTGGGGTACAGCCCGTCCGACGTGAATAGGTTCTTGTACTCTTTTGAGTCGTCCTATCAGCAAACGTAAAAAAAATGTACTTCTCTTCTTTTCGAATATCCTTACATTCGTAACTAGAGAACAATTACTGCTTAGATAAAAAGCAGTATCAAGATATGCACTCTTGCCGTTACTTATCTTCGTTGATATAACCTCATCAGGTACAATTATATTATTATATCAACTACTGATATTTTGTGCTACTTTTAGAGTCCAACTTTTAAAAGCGTACTCGTAAATCAATCTAGAGGCAAGCTCGATACATAGCATTTACTCGCATGTGCATATCTCGGAGTAATTCTACGGACGACAAAGTGGTTCTTTGGCATCTACAATATCTCTTCTTACCCATTTCTGAAAACGGGGTACTTTTGTCAGCTATATTTTTATGTTGCATATCCTATAGCCAGCAGTGCATAATAAATAAAAAAATAGGCATGGTCATATCTGACAACCTAGCAGTATCAATATCAGTCATAATAACCAAACAACAAACAAATCGTAATCGATATTGTGATGAACGTACTTAAGCGTTTTTTACATAAACAAAACTTTCACTTCAAGAAAAGCACTAATGTTGTGTCCTATATTTGTACAATTACCTTAAAAATTGTTTAGTGATTTGCTTAGTTCTTTAAACCAAATAAAAAAATAACTACTGTTTCTTAGTATTGTTTGTCTCTGCAATAAAATCAAGTAAGCATGTCACGGTCACTTACATTATGGTCTTGCTTCTCCTGCTTGATGTCAAGCTGCGTATGATCAAGCATGGCGCCGAGCTTGGTATGGTCGTGTCCCGCGTACAGGTCGCCGCCCGCGCCCGCGCCCAGCGCCATCTCCTCGCGGAAACTGTTCTCTTCAGACTTGAAGCGTTTGACTGGGTGTTCCAGCCTGTGGGACAAATCAAACTCAAATAATTTATTTGCAAGCTAAGTGTACATACATTAGATCTTAAGTCCTACTAATATTATACATGTGAAAGTTTGTGATGATGGATGGATTGATGAATGGATGGATCGATGGATAGATAGATGGATAAATGGATGGATGGATAGATGAATGAATGAATGGATGAAAAGATGGATGTTTGTTACTCTTTCACGCAAACGAACTTTTTACTGAACGTATTTTGATAAACTTTACAGTATTTATTGTTTAAACATGAGAATAACATATAAGCTACTAAAAACTCTACCTCAACATAAATCTACATAAACGCGAGCGAAGCCTCGGGCAAAATCTAGTATTTTATAATAATTGTCTAAAACTTGGCGGGCTTTTACAGCCTTATATTATCACATAAGCAGAACATTTAAACGATTTTAAATGCAATTCTGCCCTAGAATAAATGATTATAACAGCTGGCTTCTGAAAGAAAAAATCAATACAAATAGTTGTCAGAAGGTCAAACGCATTAGCCTAATCTAGCAGTTGAACTGGATTGGGCTAGCCGAATTAGCAATAGCCAATCAAATAACTTGACATTGGTAATCCTTTACAGAAACCGAGTAGGCAGTATGTCTTATTAGAATACAGGAAAAGCTGTGTGAAAAAAATGTGTGTATCACTTAAAGGCTGTATTTCAAGCCACGCATTTATGTTTATAGTTTTAGGACAATCTATTTATGTACACTAACTTTACAATATTATGCATCACTGGTCATTCAAAAAGCATTGCCATCTTCAGTGTTATTTAGTCATACTTGCCGACGGTTTATTTTTAATCTTTTGTTTTGTAAAGACTTATTTATTGAATAAAAAAGAAATATTAATTTATTTTGTCATTTATTTGAATAACTCTACCACATAAAAAGATAACAATTTCAACTCCTCATTTTGAGTAATTTTTAAATAGTTACGGCAAATGAAATGTTTATACGAATGTCACCGAGTATTGAACACTATAATCAAAGGCTGTGATGATATCGATGCGCAAACCGGCTGACAATGTAGCGAGTATTAAGATTCACATCGAACTGTACTTGAGTCAATGTGGCCGTGTTAACTCGCATGGAATTAAAATTGTGGATTTCCTTGCATACATTTTTTTTTGTTCTTTATATTTAAATAATCGATTGCAATTTGTATTACACGTTACTATTATTTAGCTGGCATTTGTCTTAAGAATGGGTTCATGTCGATCTCCCAACCGCAAAATGTCTTATCGATCCAATATTTTATTTTGAAAAGCAGCGAAATTATACGGATCTTTTGTTTTAAAACTTTCTGTAAATTGGATTGTATTCAGTGTAATTATTAAATACATCTGTGCTATTGTTGAGAGGTAAACAGACACGAAATTAGAAATTTATTTTTTCTTATTTCTTTCAACTAATTAATTAGAACGGTTACATTACTAATTACAAAAAATTATATAAAAAAACAATTGAAATAACGATGTCACGTTAAATAAGCATGTCGTAAAATAAGCATATGCTATGTATAATATTGCTATGTATAATATGTATGTATTTACAAAAAGAAATGTATATATGTATGTTTATCCATAGTCTAGAACCCATAGTACAAGCTCTGCTTAGTTTGGGCTAGATGGTGTCGTGTATATGTGGTAGAATATTATATTAAGCATGTCGTACAACATGCATGTCGTAAAATAAGCATGTTGTAGCATGTCTAGTGTGGAGTGCGTAGGTGGTACATACCAAGCGTAGACGGTGGAGTAGTCGTAGAGCATGTGCAGCGAGTGCTCGTCCTCGAGCGGGTCGAGGCGCGGCGCCGCCGCCGGCAGCACCGGCCGCCGCGACACCTCGCAGCCCGCGCCAGACTCGCCCTGACACAACACATACATGATATTAACATACTTAATAAATATACAAACGGATACTAAATAAACATATATTTATTGTTTCTTGTTTTTTTGTTATAATTAACTACTTAAAAATTAGAAAAAGACAGCACCCATATACGAGTATTTTCTGTATCGTGGGGATTATAAAAAGGAATTTATGTCAAGTCTTAGCTTTACATTTTTGAAGTAGTGTAGTGGGGTTTGTATTGGACATAACCGGATTGACACATACAATATAGTATAAAATCCTTAAAAAGAGATTTTACAATTAAAGTAAAGTTATATGTAACTTAGAACATAAAAATAAAATTGTTTTCCAGCAAACACCACCAGGCCTCAATATCAAACTATAGACCGGTCTCGATACTGTCTTAGTTTGGAAAGGTTCTAGAGTCAGTGGTACATAATAAGATATTCTGGCACGTCAAACAAATTATACATCCATCACAACACGGATTTCCACCAAAAAGTCTACCACCTCTAATCGAATAAATTTTGTGAGTGACGTTGCCCTAGCATTGCATTGTGGCGGAGAGTTACATGCTATATATACACAGATTATAGCAAAGCATTCGATGTTATAGATCACAATATTTTGCTTGACAAAATTCATCGTATGGTTATCCACGGATCGTTATTTCGTTGCTGCGAATCATATTTGCGAAATAGGTCTCAATTTGTGGCTGTCAGTGCTTTCGAGTCACTAAGCTATGATATTCCATCAGGCGTTCCACAGGGCTCGCATCTAGAGCCACTGTTTTTCTTAATATTTATAGACGATTTAGCAAAGATATTGAAGTGAAAGTTCCAGCTATACGCTGATGACCTAAAATTGTATACAACTGTCAAAACAAATTCTGATATACACAAATTGCAGGCTGAATTTAACTATCTAAGCAGCTGGTGTAATAACAACCACATGGTCTAAAATCAAAATAAATATTCCGTGATAACATTTTCAAAAAGAGAGAAACCGTTTATTAGTACTTAAAAATTAATGGTTTAGAGCTGAGTGAGGTATCGACCGTTCGTGATCTCGAAGTTACATTGGATGCACATCTTAGTTTTAGAGAACATATAGATTCTGTGGTTAAGAGAGCCAACCAAATGACGGGATTCATATCAAGACAACTCAGATCTTATAAGGACCTTAAAGCTATATAATAAACCCGTATATAATTGTATTGTGCGAAGTATCCTTGAATACGCAAGCTCTGTTTGGAATCCAGCGTATGTTGTTCATGCAAATAGAATCGAACAAGTCCAAAAGAAGTTTTTGTATCATCTTATCGCACTCTTAATAAAACAGCGACTTAACTCGAAATTTGAAAGCAAGGCAATTTGGACTCTAATTGTATATGCTAAATTCTAATATTATGTTTGTGTTAAATCATTGCAATAGAGTCCAAATTTGTTTAATCCAAAATATTGAGATAAGTCTCTGTTTTATTAAGAGTGCGTTATGTTCACAAATAACATGTGTAGAATATTAATCTTCTATCAATCTAAACTCGAATATTGCAAAATGTCATCTTTGTATTCGCAGCGAAAGGCATTTGACATTATATTCCTTTATAAAATTATTAATAAATAAATACATTGACTGTGAGGAGATCTTGGCAAACATACACTTTGTCGTCACGCGTCCGGGAAGCCGCCTTTGCAACCAAAAAACTATTTCGCTTCCAAGAGCTCGAACTAATGTGGGTAGTCTCAGTCCTCTGTATAGAATGGGAAAATTCTATAATGACATTCGCGCTAATTTCGATATCTTCACAAGTTTGTTAGCCTCAGCAAGGAGGGAAATACATAAAGCGATTAATAACCGAAACTGTTCTTAAACTTTAAATTTGTAATTATTTTTATTTTTGATGAAGCTTCTTAAGAACTTCTCGTTTTCTGATCTTTGTATATTTTATTTTTGTTATTGTAGTGTATATTATTTTCAAAATGTGTATTTAAAATAGTGAGCACAGCACTCACATATACTCTGCAGTATATGTGAGTGCTGTGCTCACTATTTTAGAGGGCATACAATGTAATGATTTTGGTTTATAGCTATTTATTAAGTTTTTTTAAGTATGCTTTCAGTTTGTGAGCCTAATAAAAAAATATTAAAAAAAAATTGTATACTCACTACTCACATTTTACAAAAGACTTGGTTTTCCTAGATATATATATTGTTGAGGTTTACGATGTAAACATGCGTGCGTTACCTGCGTGTAGGTCTTGGGCGGCGGCAGCGAAGGCGGCGCGGGCGTGGGCGGCGCCAGCGGGTCAGGCGTCGGCGCCGGCGTGTGAAGCGTCGTCGGTACTCCGCTCGCGGACTGCACATACACATCATCGCATTAGGTTGTAATATTATAGCTGGGTCGATTTTTGTTTACCCGTTGAACAGGTAGCAGTAAGTAGAGTAGACGAGTGCAGTTACCTGATGGTTGGCGGAGGGCGCGTGGTGGTGCGGCGAGGCGGGCGGCGCGCCGGCCGAGGGCGGCGCCGAGCCCGCCGCCGCCGGCGACGCGCCGCCGCAGCAGTAAGTAGAGTAGACGAGTGCAGTTACCTGATGGTTGGCGGAGGGCGCGTGGTGGTGCGGCGAGGCGGGCGGCGCGCCGGCCGAGGGCGGCGCCGAGCCCGCCGCCGCCGGCGACGCGCCGCCGCAGCAGTAAGTAGAGTAGACGAGTGCAGTTACCTGATGGTTGGCGGAGGGCGCGTGGTGGTGCGGCGAGGCGGGCGGCGCGCCGGCCGAGGGCGGCGCCGAGCCCGCCGCCGCCGGCGACGCGCCGCCGCAGCAGTAAGTAGAGTAGACGAGTGCAGTTACCTGATGGTTGGCGGAGGGCGCGTGGTGGTGCGGCGAGGCGGGCGGCGCGCCGGCCGAGGGCGGCGCCGAGCCCGCCGCCGCCGGCGACGCGCCGCCGCAGCAGTAAGTAGAGTAGACGAGTGCAGTTACCTGATGGTTGGCGGAGGGCGCGTGGTGGTGCGGCGAGGCGGGCGGCGCGCCGGCCGAGGGCGGCGCCGAGCCCGCCGCCGCCGGCGACGCGCCGCCGCAGCAGTAAGTAGAGTAGACGAGTGCAGTTACCTGATGGTTGGCGGAGGGCGCGTGGTGGTGCGGCGAGGCGGGCGGCGCGCCGGCCGAGGGCGGCGCCGAGCCCGCCGCCGCCGGCGACGCGCCGCCGCAGCAGTAAGTAGAGTAGACGAGTGCAGTTACCTGATGGTTGGCGGAGGGCGCGTGGTGGTGCGGCGAGGCGGGCGGCGCGCCGGCCGAGGGCGGCGCCGAGCCCGCCGCCGCCGGCGACGCGCCGCCGCAGCAGTAAGTAGAGTAGACGAGTGCAGTTACCTGATGGTTGGCGGAGGGCGCGTGGTGGTGCGGCGAGGCGGGCGGCGCGCCGGCCGAGGGCGGCGCCGAGCCCGCCGCCGCCGGCGACGCGCCGCCGCAGCAGTAAGTAGAGTAGACGAGTGCAGTTACCTGATGGTTGGCGGAGGGCGCGTGGTGGTGCGGCGAGGCGGGCGGCGCGCCGGCCGAGGGCGGCGCCGAGCCCGCCGCCGCCGGCGACGCGCCGCCGCAGCAGTAAGTAGAGTAGACGAGTGCAGTTACCTGATGGTTGGCGGAGGGCGCGTGGGGGGGACCCCCATAGTGCTTGCGTCCTCGTCGCGTCCCCTGGTAACGACCCGGTTCTGTCACCGTAACGGAGTGTCAGACCGGTGTTCGGCTAAAGTGCACTTGCGTGCCGGTTCATTGTTCGAGTCTGTCTATTTGTTTGTCTGTCCCTATCTCTTCGCTTACGGCCATGCCCAACCAACAGCGAGATACGCGTGGGAGGTTTAAAAAAGGCCCTTATCAGGGCCACCAAAAAGGCCCTTCTCAGGGCCACCAAAATGGCGCTTCTCAGGGCCACTCCGAGCAGGAGAGTGCTCCTGAGGATATCTCGGACGTGGAGTCTTTTGACTCTCGTGCCGAAGTGGTGGCGGAGGCCACCTCCAGGAAGGTAGGCAGCCGAAAGCGGCCGTCCACTTCGTTCTCCGTGCCTGGGTATTTAGACTCAGACACGGAGACCGAAGGGACGGCGGCCGCCAAGGTGCCCACTGCCAGCAGAGGGCGGGGGCGAGCGGTGAAGGGGGCACCCTCCAGGGAGGAGTTTCTCAGGCCCGCTTCGGTGCAGCCGAATGCGGAGTTTGAGGCGGCGCTGCGCGAAAGGCGCCTTGGGAAGGGGCCGGCTGCTGTTGCCGCCGACTTGATCAGCAGTGAGTCTGATTCGACCCCATTGGTTGACGACTTGAGCGACCTAAATGCCCAAGAATTAAGGGCGCGGGCGGGCGAGAAGCTCGCCTGCATCTTGGAGGTGGCCCGAAAGTCGGGCAACTTAAAGGGCGAGTTTGTCGGTCGCCTGAAGCGGTCGGCGTCACTGCTGAGGGAGGTGGTGGACACCTTGGCAGGCCGCAGCGAGGCGGAGGAGACGCGGCGGCTGAGGGCCGACAACTCCCGCCTGCGTCTCGAGGGAGAGGCGCTCAAGGCGGAGGTAAAGGCGCTCCGTCGGGGCTTCGCTGAGGCAAAGACGGAGGCCGCCGCGGCGACGACTGCCGCCACCGCCGCCGCTGCCGCCGCCGCCGCTACCGCTACTGTGGAGACGCGGGCAGCCCCTGCCGCCCCCCAGGTGGGTCTCGAGCTGATGGAGGAGCTTAAGCGCTCCCTTACCATCACGCTCGGGACGATGTTGAGCGCCCGCCTCGCGGGACTTGAGGACCGCCTTCTGCCGGCACCGACGGTCCGCCCGCCACTGAGAGCGGATGCCAGGAGGGCGGGGTCAGGCGCCACGCCACCCACACCGGGGACTCAGCCGGTTGCCCCCAAGGTGGGCAAGAGGGGCAAGCAGGCCCCCAAAGCTGCCGCCACTCCTGCAGCGGCACCGACCGCGGGTCCCTCTAGCTCTAAGGGGACCCAAAACGCTAGTGGAGTTGCCCCTGCCGCCGCCGTCCCTCAGGAAACATGGGTGACGGTGGTAGGGAAGGGAAAGGGGAAGGGCAAGGGGAGGAGCAAGGGGAAGGGAAAGTCCTGCCCCCCTTCCACTGCATCTGCGCCTGCTCAGGTGGCCCGTGCCTCCGCCGCCAAAGCCCGGCCTGCTGCCCCCAAGAGTGTGGCGACAGCACTGAGGTCCCCAAAATCCTCGGCAGTCGTGCTGTCGTTGCAGCCCGACGCCGCGGCAAAGGGGATTACTTACGCTGCCGCCATCAGGGCGGCACAGGAAAAAGTCGACCTAAAGGAGCTGGGTATCGACCAGCTCCGCTTCCGCCAGACAGCTACGGGAGCCAGGATTTTAGAGATTCCTGGCTCCCAAAGCGGAGAAAAGGCGGATAGGCTCGCGGAGAAACTCCGCGATGCCCTGTCCGCAGTGGCCAGCGTCACCAGGCCCGTAAAGTCTACAGACTTGCGGATTGCGGGCCTGGACGATGCTGCCACAAAGGAAAAGGTGGCGGCGGCGGTCGCGGCGGCGGGCGATTGCGAGGTGCGGCTCGTTAAGGTCGGGGAGATCCGCCCCGGCTTTGATGGCGCCGGCTCCACCCTTGTGGCCTGCCCTGTCTCGGCAGCCAAAGTGCTGCTGAGCAGGGGCAGGCTTCTCATCGGGTGGAGCTCGGTGAAGGTGGTTGCGCTGGGAGAGCGCCCCATGCGCTGCTTCAGGTGCATGGGGCTGGGGCACACGCGGCCCCAGTGTCCCGCCGCGGCCGACAGGAGTGACCTGTGCTTCCGTTGTGGAGACGCAGGTCACCGGGCAGCAGACTGTGGCAAGGCCGGGCTGCGCTGCGCCATTTGTGCAGAGGCGGGCAAGCCCTCGGGGCACGTTATGGGGGGGCGCAGCTGCAACCCCCCAAAGACGAAGGGAAAAGCCCCTGGGACCCGGGCCGCCCCTGCGGCCACCAGTCAGGCCGCCCCTGAGGCAGCGCGTCGCGAAGCAGTGGCCGGCGGGGAGGTTGTGATGTCTGATTAGTATGGGTCAGGTCGGACATCACAACTTCCTGCAGGCGAATCTGAACCACTGCGCCGGGGCCCAAGACCTGCTCATGCAGACCCTGGCGCAGTGGGAAATCGGTGTGGCCGTCGCCGCGGAGCCGTATTTCATCCCCCCCAGTCCCTATTGGGCTGGGGACTTAAACGGCTCCGTGGCCATCATTGGGAGGGTTGGCGGCCCCCTCCTCTCAGTTAAAGAGAGAGGGGCGGGGTATGTGGTGGCCAGGTGGGAGAGGTATGCGATCGTCGGCGCATACTTCTCCCCCAACAGAACCGCCGCGGAGCTGGAGGTCTTCATGGACCTCCTGGCCGCGGTGGTGAGAAGGCAGGCGCCACATCAGGTCCTCCTAATGGGGGATCTGAACGCCAAGGCCCGGGAATGGGGCAACCGCTCCACTGACACTCGAGGGGAGATAGTCAGGGAGTGGGCGGTTGCCACAGGACTGACTCTCCTCAATAGAGGGTCGGTCCACACGTGCGTGCGATGGTGTGGGGGGTCCGTGGTGGACCTAACGTTCACCAGCCCCGCTGTCGCGGCACGTGCCCGGGCCTGGAGGGTGATGTCGGAGGTGGAGACGCTCTCGGACCACAAATACATAAGGTTCGAGATCTCCGCCTCCGACAGTCAGGGGGGGTCCCGGCGCGTGGTACGGGCGGATTTTCCGCGCTGGTCGGTGAGTCGCCTCGACGGTGAACTGGCGGAAGAGGCGGCCATCGTCCGGGCGTGGCTTGCCACCCCCACGCGCCCGGTGGAGGTAGACGTCGCGGCCGGCCGTTTTCGCGAAGCGGTCACGGCCGTCTGCGACGCGGCCATGCCGAGGGCCCGCCGCCGCCCCAGCCGCCGAGAAGTGTACTGGTGGAGCTCGGAGATCGCAAATCTCCGAGCCGCCTGCTCGGCGGCGCGGCGGCCCTACACGCGGTGTAGGCGGCGGCGGCATGGCCGGACGAACGACCAGCTGTCGGCCGAAGAACTGCAGGCCGAGCTCCGGCTGTACGGTGAGTACCGTGCAGCCAAAAAGGAGCTGCAGCTGGCCGTCGGCCAGGCCAAGTCCCGAGCCTGGGGTGAGGCCCTGGAGGGCCTGGATAGGGACCCTTGGGGGCGTCCGTACAGGGCTGCCCGAAACAAGTTCCGGGGCCCGACGCCCCCCGTCGCGGCGTCCCTGGAGCCGGAGCTCCTGGGCAGGGTGCTGGTGGGGCTCTTTCCCGAACGGAACCCCCACCACACCCCTCCGACGATGGCGCCGTCCTTCCCGGAGGAATTGGACCCGGCCTCCATCCCGCTTGTATCGGAGGCGGAGATGGAGGCGGCCGTCAGCCGCTTACGGGGCAAGAGGACGGCACCGGGTCCTGACGGGATCCCGGGGCGGGTCCTGCGGATCGCTCTCAGAGAGATGGGCGATCTGCTTCGGGAGCTGTTCGACGCGTGCCTCACGTCTGGACGGTTCCCTAAGTTGTGGAAGGACGGCCGATTGTGCCTGTTGCGGAAGGAAGGGCGAGACACAACCTCGCCTGCCGCATACAGGCCAATCGTGTTGCTGGATGACACGGGAAAACTGCTAGAGAGAGTGGTGGCTGCCCGTGTCATCCAACACTTGGAGGGGACTGGGCCGGCGCTATCGCAGGCCCAGTATGGGTTCAGAGCGGGGCGGTCCACGATAGACGCCCTGCTCTGGCTCAAAGACTGGACGCAGGAAGCGGTCGGTGGGGGGAATAAGGCGTTGGCTGTCTCGCTGGACATTGCCAACGCCTTCAACAGCCTCCCGCATGGAACAGTACAGGAGGCGCTCCGGTATCACGGAGTGCCCCTGTATTTGCGGAGGCTGTTAGCCGACTACCTCCAGGACCGCGAGGTCCTGGTGGAGGGACGCGACGGTTTGAGGCGCCGTCGCGTATCCTGCGGGGTTCCACAGGGGTCGGTGCTGGGACCGCTCCTGTGGAACGTTGGCTACGACTGGGTGCTTCGGGGCACGCTTCCCGCGAGTATGCGGGTGGCGTGCTATGCCGATGACACCTTGGTCGTAGTCAAGGGGAGGGATCTCGGGGAGGCGGTGCGGTTGGCCGCGGTGGGAGCTGCCCTAGTGGTCGACCGTATCCGCGCCCTGGGATTGGAGGTTGCCCTCTCCAAGACCGAGGCCCTATTGTTCCATGGGCCTCGGGGAGGACCTCCTCCAGGTACGCGAGTGGCACTGGACGGGGTCCTGGTCCGGGTTGGGACCCAAATGAGGTACTTGGGTCTCATCCTGGATGGGAGGTGGACTTTTGGGGCACACTTCACCCAGCTGGCCCCAAGAGTCCTGGGAGCGGCGGCCGCCCTGGGGAGGCTGCTGCCCAACGTGGGTGGCCCGAGTGCCACCTGTCGCCGGCTGTACTCCGGAGTGATCCGGAGTATGGCCCTTTACGGGGCACCGGTCTGGGCGGACGCCCTTAGTCGCGACAATAAGACCCTGCTGCGACGTCCGCAGCGGGTCGTCGCGACGAGGGCCATACGCGGTTACCGGACGGTGTCCTGGACGGCGGCTTGCGTGCTGGCCAGTGACCCCCCCTGGGAGCTACAAGCGGAGGTCCTCGCCGAAGTTTACCACTTCGTGGCGGCGAGGAGGTCCCGCGGGGAGTCCCCGGGGTGGGAGGAGGTCGCACGCATGCGGCGACAGGCGCGGGTCGCCCTATTGAGGCGATGGACGGAGGACCTGGCTCCACCGGCCCCGGGCCAGTGGACGGTGGAGGCCATTCGCCCGGTCCTCCGGGGGTGGATAGGGCGGCGATTTGGGTCGCTGACCTTCCGACTGGTGCAGGTGCTTTCCGGGCACGGATGCTTTGGAAGGTATTTGCACCAGATCGCGAGACGGGAGGCGACCCCGGCCTGCCACGAGTGTGGAGCGCCGGAAGACACGGCGCTTCACACGCTGGAGGCGTGTGCCGCGTGGGGGCCGCAGCGGCACACGCTTTCGGCCATAATAGGCGGAGATCTCTCCCTGCCGAGCGTGATCAACGCCATGCTCGGCGGCGAGAGGTCGTGGCAGGCAGTGGTCTCCTTCTGCGAAGCTGTCATAGCGCAGAAGGAGACCGCGGAGAGGGTCAGGGAGAACAACCTCCTCGCTGACCCTCTCCGGCGCAGACGGACGGGAGCGAGAAGGAGGCGATTTGCCCGCCTTTTCGCTCCTGTATAGTGGGGTCACTGGTACAGAGTCGGGGGACTCTCTACCGGCTTGCACGGCCCCACACGTCTGGGGGATGGTCTTGGTGAGCAAGGCCTTCCCTCCATAGGTGCTGAGGCCCGGTCACCATCAGCTGGGCCAACCGCCAGGGCGGGATGGTGATTGCTAACGCGACCCCATCCCGCCCCACTCCGTTGGCGGAGGGACTGCTCACCCCAGGTTTTTAGTGTGTATACCGACCCCCTTCAGGGGCGGAGAGTCTCACATAACCACCCTTCCCCCCCCGGGGGAGGGGGTATCCATAAAGGATTTTCCTGGGTCAAAAAAAAAAAAAAAAAAAAAAAGGGCGCGTGGTGGGGCGGCGAGGCGGGCGGCGCGCCGGCCGAGGGGGGCGCCGAGCCCGCCGCCGCCGGCGACGCGCCGCCGCAGCAGTAAGTAGAGTAGACGAGTGCAGTTACCTGATGGTTGGCGGAGGGCGCGTGGTGGTGCGGCGAGGCGGGCGGCGCGCCGGCCGAGGGCGGCGCCGAGCCCGCCGCCGCCGGCGACGCGCCGCCGCAGCAGTAAGTAGAGTAGACGAGTGCAGTTACCTGATGGTTGGCGGAGGGCGCGTGGTGGTGCGGCGAGGCGGGCGGCGCGCCGGCCGAGGGCGGCGCGCCGGCCGAGGGCGGCGCCGAGCCCGCCGCCGCCGGCGACGCGCCGCCGCAGCAGTAAGTAGAGTAGACGAGTGCAGTTACCTGATGGTTGGCGGAGGGCGCGTGGTGGTGCGGCGAGGCGGGCGGCGCGCCGGCCGAGGGCGGCGCCGAGCCCGCCGCCGCCGGCGACGCGCCGCCGCAGCAGTAAGTAGAGTAGACGAGTGCAGTTACCTGATGGTTGGCGGAGGGCGCGTGGTGGTGCGGCGAGGCGGGCGGCGCGCCGGCCGAGGGCGGCGCGCCGGCCGAGGGCGGCGCCGAGCCCGCCGCCGCCGGCGACGCGCCGCCGCAGCAGTAAGTAGAGTAGACGAGTGCAGTTACCTGATGGTTGGCGGAGGGCGCGTGGTGGTGCGGCGAGGCGGGCGGCGCGCCGGCCGAGGGCGGCGCCGAGCCCGCCGCCGCCGGCGACGCGCCGCCGCAGCAGTAAGTAGAGTAGACGAGTGCAGTTACCTGATGGTTGGCGGAGGGCGCGTGGTGGTGCGGCGAGGCGGGCGGCGCGCCGGCCGAGGGCGGCGCCGAGCCCGCCGCCGCCGGCGACGCGCCGCCGCAGCAGTAAGTAGAGTAGACGAGTGCAGTTACCTGATGGTTGGCGGAGGGCGCGTGGTGGTGCGGCGAGGCGGGCGGCGCGCCGGCCGAGGGCGGCGCCGAGCCCGCCGCCGCCGGCGACGCGCCGCCGCAGCAGTAAGTAGAGTAGACGAGTGCAGTTACCTGATGGTTGGCGGAGGGCGCGTGGTGGTGCGGCGAGGCGGGCGGCGCGCCGGCCGAGGGCGGCGCCGAGCCCGCCGCCGCCGGCGACGCGCCGCCGCAGCAGTAAGTAGAGTAGACGAGTGCAGTTACCTGATGGTTGGCGGAGGGCGCGTGGTGGTGCGGCGAGGCGGGCGGCGCGCCGGCCGAGGGCGGCGCGCCGGCCGAGGGCGGCGCCGAGCCCGCCGCCGCCGGCGACGCGCCGCCGCAGCAGTAAGTAGAGTAGACGAGTGCAGTTACCTGATGGTTGGCGGAGGGCGCGTGGTGGTGCGGCGAGGCGGGCGGCGCGCCGGCCGAGGGCGGCGCCGAGCCCGCCGCCGCCGGCGACGCGCCGCCGCAGCAGTAAGTAGAGTAGACGAGTGCAGTTACCTGATGGTTGGCGGAGGGCGCGTGGTGGTGCGGCGAGGCGGGCGGCGCGCCGGCCGAGGGCGGCGCCGAGCCCGCCGCCGCCGGCGACGCGCCGCCGCAGCAGTAAGTAGAGTAGACGAGTGCAGTTACCTGATGGTTGGCGGAGGGCGCGTGGTGGTGCGGCGAGGCGGGCGGCGCGCCGGCCGAGGGCGGCGCGCCGGCCGAGGGCGGCGCCGAGCCCGCCGCCGCCGGCGACGCGCCGCCGCAGCAGTAAGTAGAGTAGACGAGTGCAGTTACCTGATGGTTGGCGGAGGGCGCGTGGTGGTGCGGCGAGGCGGGCGGCGCGCCGGCCGAGGGCGGCGCCGAGCCCGCCGCCGCCGGCGACGCGCCGCCGCAGCAGTAAGTAGAGTAGACGAGTGCAGTTACCTGATGGTTGGCGGAGGGCGCGTGGTGGTGCGGCGAGGCGGGCGGCGCGCCGGCCGAGGGCGGCGCGCCGGCCGAGGGCGGCGCCGAGCCCGCCGCCGCCGGCGACGCGCCGCCGCAGCAGTAAGTAGAGTAGACGAGTGCAGTTACCTGATGGTTGGCGGAGGGCGCGTGGTGGTGCGGCGAGGCGGGCGGCGCGCCGGCCGAGGGCGGCGCGCCGGCCGAGGGCGGCGCCGAGCCCGCCGCCGCCGGCGACGCGCCGCCGCAGCAGTAAGTAGAGTAGACGAGTGCAGTTACCTGATGGTTGGCGGAGGGCGCGTGGTGGTGCGGCGAGGCGGGCGGCGCGCCGGCCGAGGGCGGCGCCGAGCCCGCCGCCGCCGGCGACGCGCCGCCGCAGCAGTAAGTAGAGTAGACGAGTGCAGTTACCTGATGGTTGGCGGAGGGCGCGTGGTGGTGCGGCGAGGCGGGCGGCGCGCCGGCCGAGGGCGGCGCCGAGCCCGCCGCCGCCGGCGACGCGCCGCCGCAGCAGTAAGTAGAGTAGACGAGTGCAGTTACCTGATGGTTGGCGGAGGGCGCGTGGTGGTGCGGCGAGGCGGGCGGCGCGCCGGCCGAGGGCGGCGCCGAGCCCGCCGCCGCCGGCGACGCGCCGCCGCAGCAGTAAGTAGAGTAGACGAGTGCAGTTACCTGATGGTTGGCGGAGGGCGCGTGGTGGTGCGGCGAGGCGGGCGGCGCGCCGGCCGAGGGCGGCGCCGAGCCCGCCGCCGCCGGCGACGCGCCGCCGCAGCAGTAAGTAGAGTAGACGAGTGCAGTTACCTGATGGTTGGCGGAGGGCGCGTGGTGGTGCGGCGAGGCGGGCGGCGCGCCGGCCGAGGGCGGCGCGCCGGCCGAGGGCGGCGCCGAGCCCGCCGCCGCCGGCGACGCGCCGCCGCAGCAGTAAGTAGAGTAGACGAGTGCAGTTACCTGATGGTTGGCGGAGGGCGCGTGGTGGTGCGGCGAGGCGGGCGGCGCGCCGGCCGAGGGCGGCGCCGAGCCCGCCGCCGCCGGCGACGCGCCGCCGCAGCAGTAAGTAGAGTAGACGAGTGCAGTTACCTGATGGTTGGCGGAGGGCGCGTGGTGGTGCGGCGAGGCGGGCGGCGCGCCGGCCGAGGGCGGCGCCGAGCCCGCCGCCGCCGGCGACGCGCCGCCGCAGCAGTAAGTAGAGTAGACGAGTGCAGTTACCTGATGGTTGGCGGAGGGCGCGTGGTGGTGCGGCGAGGCGGGCGGCGCGCCGGCCGAGGGCGGCGCGCCGGCCGAGGGCGGCGCCGAGCCCGCCGCCGCCGGCGACGCGCCGCCGCAGCAGTAAGTAGAGTAGACGAGTGCAGTTACCTGATGGTTGGCGGAGGGCGCGTGGTGGTGCGGCGAGGCGGGCGGCGCGCCGGCCGAGGGCGGCGCCGAGCCCGCCGCCGCCGGCGACGCGCCGCCGCAGCAGTAAGTAGAGTAGACGAGTGCAGTTACCTGATGGTTGGCGGAGGGCGCGTGGTGGTGCGGCGAGGCGGGCGGCGCGCCGGCCGAGGGCGGCGCGCCGGCCGAGGGCGGCGCCGAGCCCGCCGCCGCCGGCGACGCGCCGCCGCAGCAGTAAGTAGAGTAGACGAGTGCAGTTACCTGATGGTTGGCGGAGGGCGCGTGGTGGTGCGGCGAGGCGGGCGGCGCGCCGGCCGAGGGCGGCGAGGCGGGCGGCGCGCCGGCCGAGGGCGGCGCGCCGGCCGAGGGCGGCGCCGAGCCCGCCGCCGCCGGCGACGCGCCGCCGCAGCAGTAAGTAGAGTAGACGAGTGCAGTTACCTGATGGTTGGCGGAGGGCGCGTGGTGGTGCGGCGAGGCGGGCGGCGCGCCGGCCGAGGGCGGCGCCGAGCCCGCCGCCGCCGGCGACGCGCCGCCGCAGCAGTAAGTAGAGTAGACGAGTGCAGTTACCTGATGGTTGGCGGAGGGCGCGTGGTGGTGCGGCGAGGCGGGCGGCGCGCCGGCCGAGGGCGGCGCCGAGCCCGCCGCCGCCGGCGACGCGCCGCCGCAGCAGTAAGTAGAGTAGACGAGTGCAGTTACCTGATGGTTGGCGGAGGGCGCGTGGTGGTGCGGCGAGGCGGGCGGCGCGCCGGCCGAGGGCGGCGCGCCGGCCGAGGGCGGCGCCGAGCCCGCCGCCGCCGGCGACGCGCCGCCGCAGCAGTAAGTAGAGTAGACGAGTGCAGTTACCTGATGGTTGGCGGAGGGCGCGTGGTGGTGCGGCGAGGCGGGCGGCGCGCCGGCCGAGGGCGGCGCCGAGCCCGCCGCCGCCGGCGACGCGCCGCCGCAGCAGTAAGTAGAGTAGACGAGTGCAGTTACCTGATGGTTGGCGGAGGGCGCGTGGTGGTGCGGCGAGGCGGGCGGCGCGCCGGCCGAGGGCGGCGCCGAGCCCGCCGCCGCCGGCGACGCGCCGCCGCAGCAGTAAGTAGAGTAGACGAGTGCAGTTACCTGATGGTTGGCGGAGGGCGCGTGGTGGTGCGGCGAGGCGGGCGGCGCGCCGGCCGAGGGCGGCGCCGAGCCCGCCGCCGCCGGCGACGCGCCGCCGCAGCAGTAAGTAGAGTAGACGAGTGCAGTTACCTGATGGTTGGCGGAGGGCGCGTGGTGGTGCGGCGAGGCGGGCGGCGCGCCGGCCGAGGGCGGCGCCGAGCCCGCCGCCGCCGGCGACGCGCCGCCGCAGCAGTAAGTAGAGTAGACGAGTGCAGTTACCTGATGGTTGGCGGAGGGCGCGTGGTGGTGCGGCGAGGCGGGCGGCGCGCCGGCCGAGGGCGGCGCCGAGCCCGCCGCCGCCGGCGACGCGCCGCCGCAGCAGTAAGTAGAGTAGACGAGTGCAGTTACCTGATGGTTGGCGGAGGGCGCGTGGTGGTGCGGCGAGGCGGGCGGCGCGCCGGCCGAGGGCGGCGCCGAGCCCGCCGCCGCCGGCGACGCGCCGCCGCAGCAGTAAGTAGAGTAGACGAGTGCAGTTACCTGATGGTTGGCGGAGGGCGCGTGGTGGTGCGGCGAGGCGGGCGGCGCGCCGGCCGAGGGCGGCGCCGAGCCCGCCGCCGCCGGCGACGCGCCGCCGCAGCAGTAAGTAGAGTAGACGAGTGCAGTTACCTGATGGTTGGCGGAGGGCGCGTGGTGGTGCGGCGAGGCGGGCGGCGCGCCGGCCGAGGGCGGCGCCGAGCCCGCCGCCGCCGGCGACGCGCCGCCGCAGCAGTAAGTAGAGTAGACGAGTGCAGTTACCTGATGGTTGGCGGAGGGCGCGTGGTGGTGCGGCGAGGCGGGCGGCGCGCCGGCCGAGGGCGGCGCCGAGCCCGCCGCCGCCGGCGACGCGCCGCCGCAGCAGTAAGTAGAGTAGACGAGTGCAGTTACCTGATGGTTGGCGGAGGGCGCGTGGTGGTGCGGCGAGGCGGGCGGCGCGCCGGCCGAGGGCGGCGCCGAGCCCGCCGCCGCCGGCGACGCGCCGCCGCAGCAGTAAGTAGAGTAGACGAGTGCAGTTACCTGATGGTTGGCGGAGGGCGCGTGGTGGTGCGGCGAGGCGGGCGGCGCGCCGGCCGAGGGCGGCGCCGAGCCCGCCGCCGCCGGCGACGCGCCGCCGCAGCAGTAAGTAGAGTAGACGAGTGCAGTTACCTGATGGTTGGCGGAGGGCGCGTGGTGGTGCGGCGAGGCGGGCGGCGCGCCGGCCGAGGGCGGCGCCGAGCCCGCCGCCGCCGGCGACGCGCCGCCACAGCTGCCCGGCGAGCACGCACCGCCGCCTGCGCCCGCGCCCGTTCCCGTGCCCGCTCTGTACAACACACTCGTTATTCTCATGTTCGCACGCGCTATTTGACAAATTGCGATCATGACATACGGTACATAATACATTAAATTAATTATAGGCACATGTGATATATTACCTATATTTTAAAACCACGTTTGACAATCTATGTATTTATATCACATCTTCGAAAATCGATATTAAAATTTTCTCGGATATATCGGATATATTTCTCGGATATCTTAATTTATTTCCCAATACCCATCAACTATATGTACTGTATATCATAGCCGCCGACTCGTATTTATCACAGACAAATGAATGAAAACCCCACATGAGTGACACATCCCATGGACTAACCGTTATGATGCACGAGTTAGAGCCTCAAATGAAAGGTAGATGTTATTATGTGTACCGCAACTTGTTGCTCACATTGTATATCACCACTTGTAAAATATTAAGCTTCGTTCACACTTGCCGATGCGGATATACTCGGATACAATTGCTTTCTTAGTGCTTTCGTTACTTTAATATAAACAAAGCTTAATTTGGTAACAATTTAAAATTATTTACATCTGTAATATATAGATTTTAATATATTGTTTCTTTACAATTTTATTATAAGCAATTAAATTAATTTACAAGCGATGATAATTTATAGCAAATATTATAAATTGTGAAGGGAACCAATGATTTTTTTTATACTTATGAAGGTCGTTTAATCGTAATGATGTAGGAAGATGATTTGGTGACAAAACATTTGTGATATTGCCCCGCCTGTACTTCCATGATCATAACAATTGACAACATTATTACTTAGCTTATAATAACATTTTATAAACCCCATTGGACAGATTCATAACAAGAAAGCACTTCGCAATAGCAACATTTCTCGTATAAATTTATCCGAGTTAACATATGTAGGTAGACTATGACAGAAATATTAGTTTATTATTATTATTATTCTGAAAATGGCTAAGGTATTTAGAGGTTACCGCATCATTATTAGTGTAGAACCTGAGCTTATAATAAGGTTGTCAAATGTAAAAACATAGTTTGATATTAGACACGACTATGGCGTAACACTCGATAGACACAAAACATGCAATCGTATGACAAGGTCCAACATTCTATAACATATTCATGCAATCAGCTACGATATAATAAAATAAATTATAATAGATAATTATAGGCATAAAAACATGCGTTATTCAAGCAGCATTGCATTATTTGTGGCTCGATATCCTATTAAACATGTTGTGTAAAATTGTGTTATAGTTTTGTCGAAAGATTTAAATCGTTAAGAAATATATATACAAATGAATGATTGCACAGTATTATGCAATATTATATGATGAGGCTCTGAGTAAGCTGCAGCTGGTCGCGAGCGTGTGTGTGTGTGGGCGTGTGTGCGGTACTCACAGGCGCTGTGGCGGGTGGCAGTGGGGCCTGGCGGGGAGTGGCAGTGCGCGCGAGGGGCGCAGCGCGCGGCGGTGGAAGGGCGGCGGGCGCGGGCCGCGGCGCCGCCGCCACCTGCACCACGCACAACACACGATAGCCACACGCCACCGCCCGAGCCCGACGCGCGACGTCGGCGAGGCCCCAGCGACCGTCACATCTCTACCCCGACTACCCCCTCTACATGCGAGCATGGTCCTCCGTCAGCCTTGCCATGCGCACTCGACTCTATTTGGTATTCCAACGGGTGGCTTTCATATCGTGGACCCCAGCGGCAAATCGCGCCCATACGACATCTCTATCTTAGCTACCCTGCGATCTAACTTTACTCCATCGGTATCTTTTGTCCCCGTTAGTAACCCTGACTTACTCTTTGCTGTATCTACCTGCTTTATTTACATGGCGAGTAGATTTTTATTACAGTGATGTGAGTCCCCACTCACTCGAAATCTCTAAATAACTCGAGATTTTAGCCCGTACTTTGTTAGCAATATGTATTAGAACATCAGAGATAATAATACTTCCGTTGTAATGTTTATGGAGCCCCAAACAACTAAATATAGTACCGCGATAAGTAGACAAACTAAATAAAAGATAAACCGCTGTTCTAGAGATATCAGTGTGACAAGACTCGCCGCGTGTCGTGACGAATGAGTTCAAAAGATAAACGACCGTTCTGTATCGTTTTAAGGTTTGAATTCCTTCGTCACAAGCACCGGTGAACACAAACGTGTCCACCGGTGAAGCTGTACCCTCTACTGCTTATATAACTACTATTCATTATATTATAGCTATATAAAAAATAAAACATTCACATACATAACATCTACCTATCAATCTACACCCTGTTAAGTCGTTTACTATAGTTTTCTACACATGTTGTCCACCGTTCAGTTGGTCCTTATCGTTTATACAATAAGTACCAATGTGCGCGGTGAACAACCGTCTTGAAATTCTCATTCAAATGCAAAGATACAGAAAAATAATAAAAATTATACTCTCATACATATATCATACGTATTAAAAATATAGATGCATACACACAATTTGGTACAACTACCGCTATATACTGCTCCTATCTACTTTGTATATAATAATTTATATTAGCATTTGCTTAGTATATGCGCAAGAAAACAGATTTATTAAATAGAATTCCAAACTCCATTCTCATATATAATTTTCACAAACGTAGACGAAGGATTTTTGTTTCACATCGAATGCGAACTATATAATAAAATACATTCATAATTGCGACGATGCGGCCTGGCCACTTAAACGCGCGACGAATGTTGTCAATGATTTATTTTAAGTAATAAAAAGAAACAATCCATTGTCTATGTTATTCCTAACAAATTGAGTCGGTTCTATTTTCAAAACGTCTTGTCACGCGTATACGTCACAAACACGCATCAATACGTATACACGTATACGCGATATAACAGCACTACAGTATGTACGAGTAAGGCGGCGGTACTCACTTTGCGCAGGTACATGGAGTCTTTCTGGTGGGATCGATGAAGTCTTCGCACTTTTCTGCCGTCTCGCCGTAGCAGATCTCGGCAGCCTGGAATTTACGTACTTTATCAGTATTTTAGTGTTAAACAGGTGTCTTAACTATACTTAATGAGACTTGCCGAGTAGATGAACCCATCATATGCTTGCAGATCTAAGAGAGTGTTTAAAATTTCAGCAAACATCAGGTCAGTAGTTGAAATCACAGGCATATACCAGGGTAGGCTGTTTGCGAATTCAAGATTACACATATTTTTTTGACAGTCAACAAGGCAAATTGCACAATATTTTCTGTAGAATTTGCATTATTTATGATCGTTAAATCGCCATAGCTCTATCGTAAGGTAGGACTGATACACCTAAAAAAAAAAGTGTATTGGCTATAAATATATTTATTATTATTTAAATGTAATGTTAGAATAGTAGCTTTGCCGTCATTTTTAACTGAAAAATGACTCATGTAATGTTATTCTATGTTTATATAGGAAGTATTAACTCGGACCAGTCTCAATAAATAAAAGACCGTTCTGTTTCCACCTTCCATTGTTATATTAATTAAGCATGCAATGTCTCGCTGGTTTAGTGTTTGTACTTTGGTTTTAAAGTTGAAAGTTGTATTCAAACTATTAACTGTATGTGGTTAGTAAAATGATAGTATATTTATTATTTAAGTATAGGTATGTTAATAGATTTCGTCTTTAAATCACTATTTGTTTCCAGTAAATACGTTATGAAATAGGAAATAATAGTATTATGGAATACTTGGTAGTGTTTGTTTTTTATATAGAGTCTTGTTAACTTGGCATCCCTGTGTGTTAATTTATGAGTTATAAATGGGTGAATGTGTGTAAGATTTTGTAAATAATGTTGGCCTGTTATTTTACTGTATTAGTGGTGGTATTAGCCATTGCACTTCAAATATTAGTGAGTTATATATCCATTAGAATGTAGGAGTACAAGATGTACTCTGCCATGACATATTGTTAGGCAGTACGTGAATGTTTACGAGCGAGTATTGGTCAGGCACCTGGTGCGGCAGCGGCGTGGTGAGCGCGGTGAGCGCGCGGTGCGCCAGCGGCGGGCGCGGCGCGGCGGCGGGCGCCTGCATGCGCGTGAGCAGCACGTAGGGCACGGGGTAGCGCATGCGCGCGCCGCCGCACGCCACCTGCAACCGGACACTGCGTTACAACACCACCTACACTCTGTCTGCATACTAACATCTGTATTTTAGCAGTGTACTAGTAGTAGTGTGCAGTACAGTACTACATTTGCAACCGCACTAATATTAAACGTCGTTGAGCATAGGTATTGATTTTGTACGAAACTTTGATATCATTGCTCTATAAGACTTTCCAGTATTATGTAATGTTTTCATTTCAAATATGTACTATAAAAATACAATCCATTAACACGGGTTATTGGTTGTTTCGCAAGAATCTGTTCGCACGAACAGTGCGAAACAACGACTTGAGATGTCGATAAGTACACCTTCTTTTTAGATCGATTCGTTTCGCACTCAAATAATATAAATGTGTGCAAATTGACACTTCAATGAATAATGTTTTAATAAGTGTTATTCCGCACAATTTTTGCAAACAGATTCGTGCGAAACAACCTATAAGACAATAACACTACTATTTTTTATACTGACATTTAAATACAAAACTTTTTGTAATTTTCTAATAATTACCTCAACAGCACCACAGCCTTGTTCGAGCGGATAAAGCTGTCGCCAAGCGTCGAGGAGTCGTACAGTGGTCGCATCGCTGTCGTTCCAATCGCGGCCCGTTAACGTACCCTCCAGACCGAACGGTGACAGGATCACTACAAAACAATACAAAAATCATATTTAGTGTAAAAACTGTTCAAGTGTGCACACGTAAGATACTGTATCATCGTACAAAATATAATACTATATACTTTTTTATTATTATTTTTGTGATAGCGGCAATAGAAATACACTAAAATATAATTCTCACTCTTAATAAAACAAAGACTTATCTCAGTATTTTGGATTAAACAAATTTGAACTCTATTGCAATGATTTAACACAAAAATAATATTAGAATTTAGCATATACAATTAGAGTCCAAATTGCCTTACTCTCAAATTTCGAGTTAAGTCGCTGTTTTATTAAGAGTGCGATAAGATGATACAAAGACTTCTTTTGGACTTGTTCGATTCTATTTGCATGAACAACATACGCTGGATTCCAAACAGAGCTTGCGTATTCAAGGATACTTCGCACAATACAATTATATACGGGTTTATTATATAGCTTTAAGGTCCTTATAAGATCTGAGTTGTCTTGATATGAATCCCGTCATTTGGTTGGCTCTCTTAACCACAGAATCTATATGTTCTCTAAAACTAAGATGTGCATCCAATGTAACTTCGAGATCACGAACGGTCGATACCTCACTAAGCTCTAAACCATTAATTTTTAAGTACTAATAAACGGTTTCTCTCTTTTTGAAAATGTTATCACGGAATATTTATTTTGATTTTAGACCATGTGGTTGTTATTACACCAGCTGCTTAGATAGTTAAATTCAGCCTGCAATTTGTGTATATCAGAATTTGTTTTGACAGTTGTATACAATTTTAGGTCATAATCCCGTTAGCACAAGTCGGATACGGCACCTTAAATACTAAAATTTACGTTTCGTTTCGTATTTTATTTAATGTTTGATAAATGTTCGAAGGGGAACGAAGTTCTGCTCATATGTCTCGTGGAGCACAACACAGAGTTCTTCGATTCAATCTAGGAAGTGTACGCTGTGTTTTACCACGGCTTATTTGGAAACAACCCATTAAGAATTGCCCCAAATTGAACTTCCATATCCTTAAAAAGGTAATATTACAGCCATGTTGTCAAAATACAGTACATATACAATAAACATTCAGTGTTAAAGTTTAACATATGAATCCGCACTGGCACTGGGACATAACATATCACAGAAGGGCCTAGCAGTGGGTCACATTAGATACGGGTAGTGCCTGCTTGCTTTTTCTTACATCAGACTACAAAAGGTTCAGGTTCACAAATTACTATAACCACAGATCATAAAAAAAAATATGGCCTTACATTTATGCTACTAAAGGCTCACTGATCCTATTCTATACAACTTACATGTTTCAGACAAACGATACAAATATGACACTTGTTTTTCTAACTGATCGAGTTGTTGGCGCATAGCGCCTTCGTCTGTCATCTATCTTTTGACACGAATATTATGTTTAGTTTAGTCTCTACTAGAAGCAGTATGTCGTGCTCTGCGACGATAACGAATAACTGTATTGCGATGTTACACGCTACTTACTTCATAACAGAAAACTTGAGTACAGCTTGATTATAGTCTAACGCCTATACGTCTGAAGAGTTAGGCAGAGATCTATTACACCTGGAATTTTCCAGCTATGGCTTTGAGCAGGCCTATTAGCGTCTACCGGACACCACGCTACTACTTATTTCAATTGTATTCCTTGACATATAAACTCAAACATTTTCTTATATATCTTCAATATCGGTCGGTCTTGGTGGCGTAGTGGTCAGTGTAACCGACTGCCAGGCCTGAGGTCATAAACTGTATAAACATACATATATATATTTTTTATATATATGTATGTTTATCCATTGTCTAGTACCCATAATACAAGTTCTGCTTAGTTTGGGCTAGATGGTGTTGTGTGTATGTGATAGTATAATAGTATAATATATCTGAGTACGAAAATATCACTTTCTACGACCCGGGTATCGAAACCTCAGGCATAGCAGTCGCGTACTCTATTGCTATGCTATTAAGACAGCCTTTTCAGGGGTGCAGTTCCACTCTGGGCAGTTACCTTTAGCATCGGTCTGGTTGTCAGGCGCGTTGATCTTGGCGAGGCGCTTGGCGGTCAGCGTGCGCACGGGCGGGTGCTGGCGCACGTCTACCGACGCGCACACCGTGCTCTCGCCGTGCAGGAAGAACGCGAACGAAAACGACAGGTGCCATGGACTGGAAACAATGAGATAACATAACATTAGTTAATACGCTGTACCATTTAGGGTTATGTAAGCCTTTGCTGTCCCGTGATAAACAATTGAAAATCTATATGTAATTGATGAATCTGAACCTGTTAAGTGTGCCTTAGTTCAGAGTTCTAGGAACTATGATTGTCATCAAGGAATTAATGGATGAATTAAGCACTGTTTATTTTTGCATCAAGTAATTTATCATAGCAACAACGTGTCTAGCAGATAGCAATAGGCAAGTTTTCTCAGATTGAGATATCAAAAAGAATAAACTATTACTACAAAGTTAAGTTTTAGCATCATCAACTTTTCGATTGACAGAAAATTTTATTTCAGTATGAATTTATCAATTTAATCGCAATATTATATAAAATTACAGCCCTCATTTTTATTAATATTCGTCTGCCTCGATGGCGTAGTGGTTAGTGTAACCGACTGCCACGCCTGAGGTCGCGGGTTCGATTCCCGCACAAGTCAAACATTTGTATGCATGAACCTGGCTGTTTGTCTTGGTCTGGGTGTTTCTATGTATAATATGTATGTATATTCTAAAATAAAATAAAAAAAGAGATGTATATATGTATGTATCCATTGTCTAGTACCCATAGTACAAGCTCTGCTTAGTTTGGGCTAGATGGTGTTGTGTGTATGTGGTAGAATATTATTATTATTTTCTTTATTAAAATTAATTATAGGCTAGGAGTACACTGAACCATTTAATAGTCAAATAAAAGTAAATGACGTTTACCTTGTAATCAGGCATATTATTATATAAATGATATACTTAAATCATTTTAGTTTTCATGAACTTATACAAAAACTTGATATCGTCCATAGTTACAGTAGTCATTACATAACTGAAAACAAGTTGGGTGTGTGTGAAATACAACTAGCTCGCAAAAATGTCAGATGACGGATACTTTATGAGAGAGAGGCCGAAAGCCGCACGATGCAAGCCTCGGTCGGGACACCGCGATATGTGGGCCATAACACATAGGTATACCGTAGATATGCGCCGTAATATCTCGCCAACGCGGGGACTGGAATTGAGATCGATCGTAACATACTGAAGGAAAATGTATGTACATCAAAATATGGGTTAGAAATTCGAGAGACCACGTAAAAGAGGCGTGATATTTTTTCGACACAGTTGTAATGCGTAACAATTTGGAATAAAGGTTTTATGAGATGAATAAGACAACAAATTGAGATGTTTTTGGAAATATGTTATGCGTGATACTTTGTGCATTCGCTTATAGACTTATTTCCCTAGAATATTTAGTCAGTAATTTATGGAATGGTTTCTGGTACTTGTAATGACGCCAAAATTTCATGCGTAGTTATTCTTTGGAACTAAGGTACAGATTTGATGTTGTAACAGAAACTAGTCATATTTAAACATTTAATAAAAGAAAAGTATTTTCTATGTATAATATGTATGTATTTACAAAAAAAAGTATATAATATGTATGTATATCCATTGTCTAGAACCCATAGTACAAGCTCTGCTTAGTTTGGGCTAGATGGTGTTGTGTGTATGTGGTAGAATATTATTATTATTATTATTATTATTATCATGTTTTTAAATTGCTACTTACACGAAAGTACCAAATCTCAGTTGTAGGTACTATTACTTAGGTATATTTGCAACTATGATGTGAAACATAAAAAAATGTTCGAAGGGGAACGAAGTTCCGCTCTTGTGTCTCGTGGAGCACAACACAGAGTTCTTCGAGTCAATCTAGGAAGTGTTAAGCTGTGTTTTACCACAACTTATTTGAAAACAACCCATTAAGAATTGCCCCAAATTGAACTTCCATAATATATTATTCATTACTTTTACAGCCTCGTCACGTATCAAATAATATTATGTAGATATACGAAAATAAATTACGATGATATGATGTCATCTCTACTTGTGAAACACTTAGGGATAATTTTATTCATATTAGAAGAGTACAGATAACACAGAATAATAGATAAGAGGCTAAATTAATCATAGGTGGCAATGTAAGTAATCAAATACTAATAATAGTTCAAGATATAAGCTAAAGAAAATGTAACTAGACTAAGTAGCTATATGATGTCCGTTAATTTAAAAAACAACACAACATAAATGGCCGTAGCTGTCAGACATTTGCTTTCATTGATACTAGCGCCCCTACCGCTAGAAATTTGCGATTGCATCTTATATTGTATAGAACTAGTAATTATATCAGCGCATACGCTTAGATCTGTCAATGTTTTCAGATACAGTTTTGAAATTAAATATTATTTTTGTTGTTCAAAATGTTTGTTACATAGGTTGGTTCGTTCGTAACATGCAAATATATTATGTCTGTATAGAATCAACTAAGCCATACTTATAATTCCAACTGAATGTGTTCGGAATTCAATCGTGAAACGCACCAAGCCGACAACCTACAAAAAGTAGGTCCAACCTATACCACCTCAATCATACAATTAAAATTTTCAACAGATACCAACATCTAGTAATTAGCTAACATGTAACGTTAGCACGCAAAACATAAGCGTGTCAAATCGTAACTTGGACTTTCACTATCAAACGCGGCTGTTTAGTGAAATAAATACTTATATCTTGAACAATAGAGTTGGATATGCAATGTACCTCTTGCCGACGTCCTCTTCGTCGCCGTCGTACGGTTGGACGAACCATTTGCCGAGCCGCACGAAGTCCCGCGATAGAAGACATCTGAAATGCAACATTGTATCATTAGTGAAGTGTCTGAAGACTAATGTATCCAATCAACATTGGTTTTGTATGGATGCAAAAGATATTTGTCTGTTTGTTACGTTTACACGTTAAGGTGACAGAATTTTCTTTTATTTTTTTTAAAATCTGTTCCTGGATCCTCCGACAGGCAAAATACTGCTCTATAAAGCAGCCTAACCTTGTATTGTGAGCTTGCGGTAAGCAAAATTTGTATTTCATGGTCTTTAATTTCCTAGCGTTTGGGTCAAATTGTGTCGACCGCTGTGCCCGTAACCATAATTCGGTCAAAACGCTGGAAAAGCGAAGGTATTTCTCTTTAAAATGGCGTATACTGTTGCGACTTCGTAGCCTTTGCTTATAGCTATGTGTTTGATTCTTGGGAATGCATATAGTGTCATATGCCTTTTTCAGTAAGAAATTCCTCCGTAGTAACTCGTCATCTAGGGTTGTCCCAGCAGTGGGCACTTGATTTACCTCCTATTAGTAACACAAAAGCAGCTAGATTTTTTATTGAAATATCTGCTATATTCTATACCGGCAAATTATTATCGCTCTTGGTATTATGCCATCCATATGCAATTTTGATTTTCCATACCGCAGGACACAACTTCACACGTTGCTAAAACTACAACGCATTCAATTGGTAAATATACACAGTGTTTTTTCTAAGGAATTATCAAGGGCGATAAAAATCAGCATAAAACCTAGTTAAGCATCCATGAAATAAAGGATCTCTTGTCGGTTAACGATGGGTGTTACTATCGGAAGCCTTTGAGGTCTAATACTGGCAGAGGTCACACGGATCCACAGTATCCATTATTATACAAGGTCAATTGTAACCCCAAATCCCGGAGTTGTTTTGTCGCCTTACTTTCTACTATCAACGCCTTAATGCCGATCAAGGGTTCAATCTTCATATATGACAAAATGTACCACAGATATTTGTTACGAGTTTAAATCATCTTCCGTGGCATATATTGAACCTAGTGTGGATGTATCACAATCCATAAGAAAAACCCTGTTCACTGCGAGAACACGACACAAGACTATTTTGACTGCGATATACTGGAGAATGAAGCCTCCCCAGAAATGCACTGCACCCCTTCTTCTCTAATTCCTGTACAGTATTGTAATAAATACTTAATAACTTCGCGTTCTTATGATGAAGGAAAACATCATGTCTACTGGTCTATAGAATATTCTCGAATATATGAGTGAAGTAGGCCAACTTGCAAAGCCAGTGTGGCGGGCTATGGCCACATACTCTTATGCAGAGAAGAGGCCCGTGCGAGCACGGGGGTAATTCAAACATGGCTGTTATTCTTGTATTAGCATGCTGTCTGCGCCGGGCCTTATGTAGTGACGCCTACAATAAGTTTACAATTTCACAGCTCGACTGGTCCGAACATGAGATCTGCAACGTTTCGCCACTTTACGAGTGTATCACGTTTCTTTTATTGGCATACCGCTTCGACTATAAAATACAACCAATATAACATTTGTATACGCCATTTTGTAAATATATGTCACAATCTTTTGGTTAAATCATGCAGGTTGTGGCAGACAAATCATTTTATACGGCATTTTCAAATGCCTGTGGATTTACTGCTATATGGACGGACTGGCTTCTACTTGACCTATACAACCCAAGTAAACAGTTGCTAGAGTAAATAATAGCGGCCGATATCATTACTGTTATAGATGCGGTTGGATGATTACGTGTTTGTCTAGGCATTCCGTGACATAGTATAACTTTTCTTAATAGATTATTTTGACCACGATAGTTATGTTGCAGTTTTGGAGTCGAGCCTATCAGTGTGTTTGTTTATACATATGTACGTAGACCTTGCTAAGCACGACGAGGCAGGGCGAAAATACCTACAAAATATACGTAGAACCCATAAGTGTTTATTTCAAACACTTCAAAAGATGAGAACATCTATTTTACCTGTCAGCTAAACCATATTGAGACAATTTGATATAAGCATAATGTAGGACGGCGTCGTCCGTACGCCAATGGACGAATTAAGTGTACGCGAGCACAAGTATAAAATAAACTGAATCAAAATCCGAACAAATTGTAGCTTCCTCACCGAGTATATGTTACACACAAACAAAGATACAGTTGTTTATGCGAATCGCAGACAAACAAACCGACTCGCCTCATAACAGCGTACACACGACTGACACTAATATTTGTGCCCAATACTATCTAACTTAACTATTTACTACGCTCAATAGTGCTGAATAGCGTCAACAAGGTACTATTACGCTAAGCTTGTGTATTAACACCGTCAATGAATATTGAACATCTGATATTTTTCTCGGAAGGGAATTCTAGTTAGATTTCTGGTCTATTTTGAAGTTTCGAGCGTTATGGGTTACAAATAAAAAAAGTGTTCCGTGTGTGTTTACGTCGATACTGTAACGGGTGGGCTTTGAAAGTACAAGCTCTTGATATTGCTATATTCATTGGGTTACCCCCACTGTTACTTGAGATGGCCTAGAAATATACGGCCTGCTTTGTAGTAAGCAACTATCACCCGCGTCTTCAAAGTATATGATGTGTTATCTAATAGCACAGCAAATCAAAGTAAGGGGCATCATATTAGGTTCCCTGGTAACAGCACACTATGTCTTTAAGGAGCCTGGGAACTCAGCTCATCATAGTACTACAATGAAAGTTTGCTTGTTTGTTGTAGTGCAAAGATAGTTCCCCAATCATTCAGCACTAGATTGCGCAAAATCATAGGTTTTAGTGGAGTCCTAGCTGTGCGCTATTTCTCATAACTGCATCCCTTCCCCTTCCCATCCCCTTTCTCTGGTCTCGAAAATATTCCCAGGCGAACTCTTCGTTCGAGGTAGGAAGTCATTGCTTATGCGACAAGATTTTCGATATTCGAGATTTTCACTATTTATAGCATAGTCGGTTTAGGCTACTTTTAATTAAACTGTTTGATCAGTTCCCTTATTGTCCTATTAATGTGAAAACTTTGTAAATCATAATTTTGTCCATATTTCTGCGAGGCTAAACTGTCAAAGTAGACCATTTTAAAGACTTTTTAGATGCTGCCTAGCCTTCTATGATAAAGACGAAAGCCTATCTATTAGAGAGTAGGTCATAACAGTTAAAGAGACGCTGCGGCATTTAGCCTAAACACAATAATATAAATATAACAGAGAGGAATTCGAAGCAAACATAAGCAGTATAGACGCGGTGTGCGGCCATGTCGTAACCGCTCGGCTATCGATTATACTACCGTGGCGAATATTATTGTGTCACCGACACAACTCACGAGCACTGCTAGTAACAAGGAGTAGTGAGAATAACGTAATGGAAAATCATGTTTTATTTTGTTATTTGTAGTAAGTAGCCATGCTACGGATAATCTGTGTGACGCAGAGGACTTTGCTAACAAATCAAACAACTGAAAGGACATCCAGATACGGCACAGCTATCTGTCGATTTCATAAATTTGTGTATGATGGTGTATACTTTATAATTCGTCACACAAATTTGAGATTATACGCCTGATTTCAACCATAGCTCTAAAGCAATGAATTAAACTTTATATTATTTTCGGTACTTCTAATTATGTTCATCTAGCCAGAACTGTAGCACGCTAATGGCAAATAGGTATGTCGCTACTTCCGTGTTCATTATTCCGTGGCCAGTACAAAGTTTATGCGAAAGGCGTGAAGAATAATCACCCTTGTTCTTGACTGTCACGGAATGCAGTATAATAATATCGGTGTAAAATATATGAAGCGTATTTAATATACATTGAAAATGAAAACAATTTAACAAGTGCTGTAATATGTCCAGTTGATTCAATTTAAGTTTACACTCGCGTGTTTACTGCTGATGATGAGATATAGCATTGGACTCCCTTTTTTTTTTTGACAGAACTTGTTCTGGTGTTTCTCGTCAATTTTTACGTGAGACTAACACAGAGCTAACGAAATGAGGATGTCCTATAACCTTGTCTAGGCCTTTCCCGTACTAACGCCCAAGGGTATGATACCCTTGAGCGCTCCTTGTTGATAAGGATAATCAGCATGCCAATCTACGAATGGTTTGTTTACGGTGCTATATAATATACTGATCATCTTCTACATGCTAAGCGCCAAACTAAATAAGCCTTATTCCGACAGAACGAGCTAATATTTTTTAATACAAACAGTACTATTACACATATAATCTTGTAAATGAGGAAGAACATTATCAGTGAATTCAGAAATCTGAAAGGTTTATTGTTGATAAAAATTAGAAGTACTTCCTAATACGACTGTTAGATTTACTATTTCTCGGCGATATCAAACAGTTACTAGAAAAGTAAAGACATCATTCCAGTCATTGAAATTGCTTAACCTATTGAGTTGCAGCGGCACACTGGTGGCCAGACACAATAGATTTTAATTATGGCTGGTATTCTAAGACTTGACATACTACGAAGCATGGTTTTTTTGACACCCTTGATACTTTTGCACGTCCCGGTCAGAGCCCAGGAGGGTAGGTACTACCTGCTACCACTTCAGTAGATTATTCATTTCAACTTGCAAGTTTCTTAGGAGAGACATGAAGGCAGGTTACCTTTATTTCCGTAACCATATTATTTTTAACACCAACGCCTAGACATATTAGATTTTAAATTATGCCTGGCATAGTAAATTTTTAACGTTATTAACATTGGACATAAAGAACACCACGTATTACAATGTTAAACGCAATTATGACAGCGAAAAGGTGACATTCAAACCGTCACCGCTGTATCCGTTGTATGGCTAAATACTTTTAGAAGGTGTCTAGTTCATTCCTCTCTAGTCCTAGAGCCGTCAGAGCTACGTCATCCTATCACAGCTGATTTAAGAGTAAATATGTATGTAATCAACGTATGCATACTTGATAGAAAGAGGCGCAAATTATTTTTATATATATAATTTTTATTGCTGTTCCAAAATTAAGTTGGTCTGGCGACTCTGTGATTTTGCAATAATTAGAATGTAAGATGCTTCTGTGGTTCAAAAGATTAACACTGCTATTCTTGAAGCTTATTATACAGCAGATTGAGAACTGACTACGTAAATAAAGAGTTACGACGTTTACCAATAACCTATCTACCTGTGTTTGCCGTACAAGATATAATATAAATGGGATATAAGCTTTATATAAATGTTATCACCAGTAAGGGAAACCATAGATCAATTATTGGGAACCGCCGTTAGTGGTGCGCGCGCAGGTGTTCGATCGTGGTCGCACAATACGCACGCCGCAGGAATGCGCTCGCGATCGTTTCGAATACGCATCGAACAGGTGCCGATTTGTTTTTCGCATTTTGAGAAACTATATCATGTGGGTGGGAGTACAAAATATACGAGGAACGCACGTGTTCAATACCGATGTACGGATTGTAATTAAACATAGAAAGCTGCATGTACTGTTGTATGTAATCCATCTACGGTAATATAGGTTTGGTAAATACGTTTTTAGTTTTATTCAAAAATACACCTCTAACATTAGGACTAATTCCTTTATCGCGGGATCTTTACAAACATTTAAACAACAAACTTAGGAAACCTAGACCAATTTGTGGATCACAAATTTTGTGTGGTCTTCGAACCCACAATACTTGGCGCGACGGCAGTAACTAGGCGATCATGTAAATCACCGAGCAGTCACTGAAATTTTGTACATTCTAATGTTCTTTTAATATACATCAGAACATATCAGTGTTTACAACAGAATCAAAGCGCATATCATTAAAAATGCAACTCACATATCAAAGAAAGAAAGAAAGAAAATAATTTTATTTGTTCCACGCTCATAATATAATGTAACAGAAAACACAACCAAAAGTACCTATAGAACAAATAAGGTCCTGCGTCAGCAATGTTGCAGAATATCCATCCACAACGCTGGTATTCTCGCAGAGCCTGAATGATTTCGGTGCATGTAGGCAGTAACATACATACATACAACTCAATTAAAAACAAAATATCAAAAAACAAAAAGAGTAATTTAAATAAATTAGGCAGAAGAACGCAGCGATAGCTCAGTGGGGAGACCAACAGACTGCAATGCAGAGGGTCTCGGGTTCGAACCCACGTCGCGCACCTCTGACTTTCGGAAGTTATATGACTTTTCGAAATTATGTGCGTATTGATTGACAATTATCGCCTGCTCCGTGCCTCGGAGAGCACGTTAAGCCGTCGGTCCCGGCTACCATGAACATCTATGGCAGTCGTTACTGGGAAAGTCAGTACCCTCTAATATCCTGACACTGGTCTAGCCTGAGGGTATCGTTAGCCTTCGGGTTGCGGAGGTCAGGTGGCAGCCGCTCTGTGTAAAAACTGATATCCAGTCAAATCCGGTTAGACCAGAAAAGCCGACCCCAAGTGACTTGGGAATAATAAAGGCTAAGAGAGAAGACTATCAGTCATAGTTTCAGATTCCATCTCATGAATGGCGATTCTATTTCCGTCAAAAATACTCAGAATCTCTTGACAGAAAAACCGCATAACACTTTGTCACCGAGGTAGAATAATCCCAACTAATATAATATTTGTAAATATCAATGTTAGTTTGTTTGTTTATTACGCTTTCACGATTCAACAACTCGACCGATTATCATGAATATGATATACACTTTGTAAGGGGTTCAAAAGAAAATAAATCTATGTCGGGCTAAAGCTAGCAAATTAATATTTTGAATTCGCTTACTGTACTCATTCTCTATACGGTATTGTAGAAGCTACGAGGGAACATGAATATACCCATATACGGGGATGCCATAGTGGGTAAAAAGACGAGTAAGGATCAGTGCAGACTGACAGAGCAGCGGTGAAGCGAATAATTCGATAACAAGGGCTGCATACGGCTGAAATTGGTAGAATGAAAGCGCTGCGCGGCGCTTCGAGCCACCTACCACTATTAGTTTTTGCATCATACCAATTTAAACCGTATATGCTAGTTATAAAGTTGTGTTTCATTTGATATCAAATAACAGCCTTGCTTATGAGCAGCTTGTAAATATATAAAGGACAGCTTACTTTTAAATAGCCACTAATTATAAAAATCTCACCAATAATTTTACTAGAACAAAGCAACTTAGTGTTGAGCGTCAATTGAGTAAATGGAGTAATAGACGGGCCGTTTTTCAAAAGTTAATCATTGATCAAGGACTTGTGAGCTATTCTCTTGACAGGTAAAGTTATCACTTGTATAATAGTTGAGCAACAGTGTCGTGCCAATGATCAAAAGATAATCGTTGATTAAGGACTTAAGAACTGTTCAGTTGACAGGTAAGGAAGTACTAGAGATATTTTAAGTACGGCATTTAGTCGCTACGGCAACACCGAGCCCGTCTACGCTAACCCTAACACATCTTTATCGTGGTAATACTTTTAAACGTTTCTCGAGAACGCCTCGAGCTACACATATAAAATTCGCGTAGCTCAAACGAGATAATAGCTATGCAGAATTAACTGCAAAATCTCAATAGCTTTGTTAGAAACTATATTTAAATAAAATAATATAATTATTGTATTTTAAAATATACACAAAGTTTCGTCTACATCCCTGCGAAATTGCAGCAGGTATGTCGCTACAACCCGCATTTCAGAACCAACATAATAATTATGTTAAGATGTTGTGCCATAGAGATCATCTTCTATGACTTCTATTAGTGGCGATAGGTCTACCGGGCACAGCTCAATAAACTATACAGCTATTGCGAATTTACTTACTAAGAATCCGACGGACACTAGTAAAACGAAATTGTCACTAAAAATATCAATTGTTTCTAATATTACATTCGAATGTCCATTTATGCGTTGAATGTTCGAATATTCAAATTACTATTTAATGACAGATTGATAAGATTTTAGTCTGGCGTGTACAACGCATTCGAATAGCGATCGATAAATCGAATACTTGTGAGATAGTCGAAAATATAATCAATAATCACTCAGTTTCAGAATGCTTGATCCGAGCCTCGAATCCTTGGCTGTAGAAGACAAGGTTCACTACGGCACCGAGGCAGTCAATTAGAGTTATGTTAAGAATCAATTTTAAACCCGAGTAAGGTGTCTTCAGTGAGTCAAGTAATGCCGTCGGTTGTAAAACGAACATAAAACGCCGACTAAATCGCAGCGCCTTGACGAGCCTAACGCAAAACCTTTGCGTTTTTATTTTTATTGCGCACTTAAAACTGACTACATGCTACTTTGGGAGTTGTATTTCATTTTTACTTTTTCAAAAATAGATGCGCGCCTTCGGACGCAAGGTGTTGTTTTGAAAACATAAACAGTTGTCTATTGATAGATAAGAACTTTGTTATCAATACTTTATCGCTGCAAAGTAACTATATGTGCGACAAGCAAAATATTTGTTGGTATGATAATAATTAGATAAAAAGTTTTTTGATTTTATTTTCACACCGCCTTTAATAAATGACCATGATATGGATCAACCAATTTATTTTCTTGATTTTATATTTATTTGTAGATGCTAGATGCGTATATTTTTATGCAGTTATTGCCAAAATGATCGGTAGTTCTATTAACATTGTCACAGTTTATCTGTATTCGCTCTATCAGTAAAGTTACAAATTGATATAATTAAATAATATAATATGTATTGGTTATCTACGTCAAAAACCATGAACTTCGCTGTGATATTAGAGCTCCACTTTATTCCTCTATTATTTTATTATCTTAATACGTGGGTATTGTAGAGACGTTTACAAAAATAATATATAATAATATTGTTCATAAATTATGATCCAGTTTACGATTCCATATAATTGCGTTAGCATGCTAATGACACAGTTGTCAGATAAATTGACAGGCTTTGCTTCATACACGCACTGGTATAAGCGCGGTGGTGTGTGTGCGCGTGTGTGTGCGTAGTAAACGTTGTCGCGGTGTCGGGATCGCATCCCCGGTTCACCGCGACGCATTGTTTCTTTGACGCGCCGCCAGCCGCCACCCGGGGTCAACGACTCGTCTGGATTTCGTTCATACGCCGAGATTCCGTCGCTCACCGCTCCCGAGTCGCGTGATGGCTATGCATGCGCCACTTACGTCATACGTGCTTGTTACATACAAACTGTATCAACTATTACATTATTACTACTAAAAGAATCTTCTCAACTAAGATATTGATGATCGAAGAATAAGTCGTGACAATTGATTGACTTAAGTTGTAAATTTTATAATTGCCATGTAGCAAATCTGTCAGATACTAAAATGATCACAACGTTGTTAGTTAGACAAGTCGCTGAGGTTGATTAAAATACAAAACAAATTACAATTAGTTTATCAAAATCGTGTCCGTGTAACACCTCAAGGCTATGAACACCACAATAATACAAAGCTTGGATATAACATTCACAAGCTAAATAATACGCGTTATTAACGTTAAAATTAATCGTGGCAATATGTCACATTTTAATATTTTCAAATATATAAAAGGAATGTTTCTAATATAACTAATTAGAGTTTTAAAACTTAATAGTTACGAATCGCCGGATCTCGGCTATTAACAACGTCGTCGTCACGACACTATTTAAAATTAAAACTGAATTTTAACTTGATAGATATTGTCACCTTGACGATTCAATGATACCGAAATATATTGGAAAACAGAACGAATTATTATTTTAAGTTATTTCGAATATACTGATTGGTGGAGGATTTATTTAAACGAAACAGTTCATTATGTTCTTAACGCATAATTTGGTTCGTCCACAGACAATAATTATGGTAAGCGATTATGGTCACGACAGAGATTATAAAACAAGAACTGATGTTTGGAATGGCTGTCTGTCCACGGGGTGCATGCTCCGAGGCGGGAGGTACAAAAAACGACATTAGAACGTCCCTGTGCGATACGTCGACCTTCGCCGCCGACTCGCTACTCCGCTAGTACGATGCGCCCGCGCAACCAGGTGCAACATTCGGCGCGCAAATTGCATCTGAGTAAACGGCCGGTAATTAGCAGTCTCATTACATTTGTATTAATTAAGAAACTGTTTTGAAATATGATTGAGATTGGTGGTAGTTGAATGGTGCGTTTGTCACTGTTTCTATCTGTTTCTTTCTTGGCTGCATGGTACAATACGTATATTAACTCGATTGTGTGTCTATTAAGCATGCAGCGAATGGTAATAATAGAGATAATAGCTGTCGTAGAGAAAATAATTACATAACTCTGTGAACGTCAAGAATTTAAAATGAGTATTTTTTTAAATTTATTTTCATAACATCACTCTCGCTGAATTAGATAAATAGCTGTATCATAAAGCCCCTGCGTTTCCTTTATTACAAAGTCACACACACCATTATACGGTCGTTAAACTAATAAACTTATTTCTATAAAGGGTTCGTACAAAATCTCAGTAACAGTAATAAACTAGAATAGTAATATAACTATAGTTTTACTACCTCGAACTTGCAACACTTGGCTTACTTTTTATCGCAATGGCTTATAGATAATGTAAATTACCATTTACTAGAATAGATACAAGATACCTGTCACATTTCCAGATAATATAATTGGTTTATCGATTGTCTAATAAATTATTCTCAACAGTTTCCATTTAGAAACTGTCAGCTACTAGTCGTATAATTTAACAACTGTTAAAATAATTTACAGCTTAATTATAATTACAAATTAAACTTTCATTTGATTTGACAAGTAGAGAAAAGTGTAGTCAATGTAGGACCAAGTATAGCTCCTTGTGGTACGCCTAACGAGTACAGTACGGAATACAAAGAGCCTTTGTAAATACAAGTAGAATACGTACACCGAGCGGTCAATAGGAATGATTTCATAATAAATCACGGACAATTAGCTCGCGAGACGCATTGAAACAAAGTGCGCGAGCGACGTTCACAATATGAAATGCATCATCAAGTTCAAATTGTGTATTCGGTCGACAATGATTAACATGTTACTGATTTTTTATGCACTACACAAGTTTTTACTACTACGTTTCTATCTCGAGCAGCTATTTTATGTGTAAAGTTAAAGCCGGTCAACGTAAAGGTAGTGTAATACCTACGTACGTGTGTAGTAGATTGGTTAACTCTTCACACCTCACATATTGATAGACCAATGAGGTTCAAGTAGGTAGCGTATGTGATTTAAATATTTATAAAACTATGCTTTAACACGTTACCTTTCAATAAGATTATGAAGAGCCTTGAAGAGCAGCGAGCGACATTCGTACGAGAGTCCGCTTTCCCACGATCCTTGATCGCCTTCTGTAAATGAAAGAAAAACGTTGTAGTTACTAATTCCGATGAAATAAGATAATTAGGCAGTAAGCATTTGATCTCAAGGATTAATCCTAGCTAAGCATTAACCTTCACCTCAAGTAGTAGCTTAACCTTGTCATTGACCTACTTAATACATTTCCTTAAATCCTAAGGATGTGTGTAATTACAAAAAATGTAAACAAGCATGTAACGGCATCTTCAATTAATTACTATCCTAATAAATGTGTAGACAGACAGGCTCAAGGTCGATGACAATGAAAATGTCCACAATAGCGGAACGTTGTGCTAAGAAACGATAAAATCGGGTTGTTGCAATGTGGTAAGTGAAGCTAGAAATAGCTGTTGTTGCATTCGCAATCGGAAGATAAACTCGGCCTATCACCGACGTTAGATGCGAAAACAAAACGGCGCGCGCGACGTTGCCGCTCAGCACCAGTAGCGCCGTCCTTGTCTAGCTAGGAGGCGGGGCGGGGGCGACCCATGTGACGTCATGCGGTCGCTCGGCGCACGTGCTTGTGTTTGTAGCGCGCGCCGCACACGACACACATGCGAGCGTTGCTTAGCGGCCGCTAACAATTTAATTGACATTGAATTTTATATTCAAAACATTGTTTAGAATATAAGATGAACAAGTCAATTCTTCTAATGACATTAAAACTAGATAATAAAACACATATTAAAGTAGTGATCCACAGACGGTGCGTAGTAAGTACGTGTAAAACCAAACAAAACTGTAAAATTAATGAGTTATTACAGCGGGTTATCGTTCATGCGCATCGTAATAACTCGGTATCGTAATTGATAGTACACGACTGTGAATTTTCAGCGATTTTTCGGCGTTAGTTGTCTTACTGGAGAGTTTCCAAGCGGCCAGCCTTGACATTCGTGCTCCAGGTGTGTGCGCGTGCCATCTCGCTTCCGTCTCAATTGAACTAGTTTGGCCACAATTAAAATAATAATGGTATCAATTAATATTGTCTTACCAGTAGCTGCTTATCGCACGCTTAGTTTATCGGTTATAACAATAACAATGTGAAACGATTTTATGCAAGACGAATTATGAAATGTTTATTGGTCAATACAGCTGCATTACAGCCGTAAAATGGTTAAAATCGAACGGACAGTTCTGATTTAAATCTCATCAGTTAGTCATTCTAATTAAGAGAAAGATAACTAGTTTGGCAGTTCGTCTTTTAAAATAACTGGTCAAGGGCGTCGAGTGACGCTGTCGAACAAAAACTTGGTAGTACTAGTAACTGAACTAGAAGAAGAGAATCGTTTGATTTCTTGTTTCATGGTGCATAATCAAGGCCTGCAGTATATTGAAATTTAACATTTTTATACGGAGTTGTAGCTTTAGTATTATTTTTAGGGGGAAAACTTAAAAGTTACTAATCTTCGAACCTTTTTTAGCAGTATTTTATTTTTTTATTGCCGTCGGTGGCAGACGGTCAAGAGGTCCACCTGATGAAAAGTGGTAACCGCTGCTCATGGACTTCAGCAATGTTAGGGCACAGCAAAGCCGCTGCATACCGTACCGTTGTTACACGAACACACACTACTGCTTTGCATGCGTCAGTAAATCTTCCCATGATCAAGATCATACATTTTCTGTTTTGGTAAACAGAAAAACAGGTAAACAGAAAATGTAATGTAGGGTAATGTAGTATATAGTAATAGTAATGTAGGGTATGTTATGCTGGTTTGGGCATGTAGAAGGAATGGACAAGGAAAGACTGACTAAGAAAGTTTATAAGGCTAGTGTGAATGGAACAGTCGCAAGAGGAAGACCTAGGCGAACGTTTCTTGATCAGATCGGAGGCGTTCTGGACAAAGGCCAGGTTAAGAGCACCTTGAACCGACGGGCGTGTATGAGGAATGTGATGAAAGTGAATGAAGCCAGAGAAGTGTGTCAGGATCGTAGCAAATGGAAATCCGTAGTCTCTGCCTACCCCTCTGGGAAACAGGCGTGAATCTATGTATGTATGTAGAAAATGTAAACAAAATAAAGCGCCTATTAACGAAGATAATGTCTGAAGTAAAACTTAATCGCCGTATATTGAAGCCAGAACACTTCGCAGTCTTAATAAAACAGCGACTTAACTCGAAATTTGAAAGTAAGGCAATTTGGACTCTAATTGTATATGCTAAATTCTAATATTATGTTTGTATTAAATCATTGCAATAGATAATATTGTCTTCTATTTACGCGAATATTATTCATTGAAATTAAACTGCTATATACGGATTTTATCGCGTTGTTTATTTGACACTTTATTACAAAATTTTGAAAATTGTCACACTACTACTACTATTAAACTTTACTAATTTTTAAGCTAATTAAATTATTATTAAACTATTTAGATTTAATTTATTTTTACACTTTCCCCGACGTTTCGGTTGCTTTTCAGCAGCCATGGTCACGGGGAGATCATTGCAATAGAGTTCAAATTTGTTTAATCCAAAATACTGAGATAAGTGTCTGTTTTATTAAGGGTGCGACTTGTTCCACCGATAACAGAAAACATGCGAATAATAAACCTCTGGCTACTACGTTATGTGTAAAGATTCAGTGATAACCGCAGTAATTATCCAAGTACCGCTAATGCGTAGCTGTCGGACGAAGCTACGACTACCGGCAATGCAATTATTGAGCCGGTCGGTTCGGCACCATCGACTCCATCTCCCAAGGCCGTTAACGCAACAAACGGTACGTTTACAGCAAGTATACGAATACCGATATACTCGAATACCGGAGCGAGTCACGACTCGACCCGCTCATTGGTACCATCGCGATTCAGGTCCACCAAGGATTTCAGCATAGATCGATGGTGCTCCAACTACTGAAATTTCTAATGCGCCTTTTCATTGAATTTGTAGTATCGTGCAGCTATTGGTTCAAGAATATCCAAAATAATTATACGGCAACGCAAGTGATTTCGACATTACACTAATTTGTATAGCTTTTAACGTTATTTTGTAAGCGGTTACACCCTTCATTGGTAACGACATCATGCAACGTTCCAAAAAAGAGTTTGTTACATAATTGCTACTCAACTTTATTACCGTGTTAATTTCGTAGCGTTTGTTTGGTAGAGGTGTTTCTATTTATTCGTGTTACACGTTTTGTTTATTTAATGTGTGTGCGGGTTGTGTGGGGGGCGGTGCGAGGGTGGCAGGGGGGTGAGTGCACTCGTTTAGAGTGCAATAATGAAGATAGTTTAAGGTTCAAGGTCGCGTATTTTGTCGCGGTGTAACGTCGGTGGTTGGCACTAGCTGGCGCCGGGATCGATAGCGGGCGGACGACGCGCGCCGCCGCGCCGCTGCCCGCCTCCACGCCAATGTGAACGCAGTAATCGCCGCACGATTATCACTATTGTTGCCTAAGTACTGTTTGTTTGCTGCCGCGTTGCGGTTTAATGTCGCCGATAACGCGATAACACACGACGAGACTAACATTGAATGCGAACTGATAAGTGAATCACCTTGCGCCCGGTGAAACGTTTACCAGCGAGCGAGCTGAACGCGGCTAAAATAAAGTTTGGGACGTTAGATAAATTGAGCGTGTGAGAGTGTGAGGCAATAAATATGGTATTTAACGATTGGCTGGTAGACAGTGGAGCGGGAAAATTTATCGGGTGCGGTGACAGCGCAACAACATGATCGGTCGGCACGTGGGCCGGAGTGCAGCGTCTCTCTCGCACCGCCAATGTTTGGTACAATCTCCGTGTTCTACTAAATGCGAAATTTCGCAACATCACCGGCCGCATTCATTTTGCGCTACTGCGTAGTCACCTATATTCCTTTAAGAACTTTCAAATACCCTGAAGTGGCTGCTATAGTACTAAGTGAGGTACAATATAAGTTCTTGGCGAGTATGTACGTGAACATCCTCAGACAGCGTGTACGATTAGCTTGTAAGGCGCGAGCGCCGTGCCCGTGCATGTAAAACATGGAACGGGTACTTTGCTTTTTTTTTTATTACCTTTTGTCAGCTCAAACAGTTGAAGCACCGTGATTTACTTCAAGATATGATGAAAGGAAATAACATGAGTAAATATACAAATAAAATGAGTCTATTTATTAGGAGTAAGTAATATGGGACGTTGATACGTTTACTATGAGTAAAATGAATGAAAGCGGGATGGCAAAACGAAAAAGTTCAAAAGAGCAGCAGGTAGACGGAGAAAAATAGTAAACAATCAGTGACAGCTTCAAAGATAGGCGGTCGGAGCGACATGGCAACGTCGCGTTTGAATCGGCGCGCGCTTTGTTTACAACCCGCGGCACCGGCCGGCCGAGGTTAACCGCTGCGGTAACATTCGCCGTCGCGCACTGCGCTCGCTGCCGAGCACGGCAGCCCGCATCGCCGCCGCTCTGCCCGACATCCAGATAAGTGCGACTCAACACCGTTGCGGAACCGGTTGTTACAGCATCCGCACTAAGGATACCTAGCGTTCTACGACGCGAAACAATCGACCAAAGTTACAAAAGTGCTGTATAAAAGGGCGGGCGGTAGTACGATTGTATAGGCGGATACGGGCATTTAACCCGGTTCGGCGCTGCCTGATAATGTAATTCAAGATCGTATCGAGCGCGTGGAAATCTGTCAATTCGCGCGCGCCCTCTGCGGCGACGGGTCGGGCTCCGTCCCTCCTGTGTAGTGCTTGTGTTGTTGTCTCTGTCGCGCACGCCCACGTGCGCGCGTGACGTCACGCGCGCGTCGCCCTCTCGACGTCACAGACCGCCCGCGATAGCCCCGACACCGGCGACAAGGGAGTCTCACCACTACCCAACACTCCAAATTGTCACTACCCGGCAGTTAGCGCTAATTGTCGTACGGGCATTAACTTCCTTACTTTGAACGTAATAATAACAGTAAATATCTATATATACTCATATAAAACAATTCCAAGAATAATTGTGACATAAAAACATGAGGCAAATGAGATATTATCATAAGTCTCCTATTCAACGAAGGCAGCCACGCCTTAACTTGAGTAAAAAGGTTACGCTAGTGAAAACCCTTCAACTGATCTATCCACACAGCATCTCGTCTACATATTCCTGAAGGAGCAGGTAGAGTAGATGTCTTCCCCTAAATATTGCCGGGTTTATTTATTTTAGGTCCAACGTAAAAGGGGGCGAATCTATTGCCTCGCTGCTCGCCATATTCTGTTCTGCTACTTAAAACTGGCGAAACTGCCCCACGATCGCACGCAAATATATACGAGTACAACGCTGCAGCAAATAGATTTATATAACGAAAAGGAAACGTTAAAGTGAGATGAGGTTGGCATCGGTAGATATGTACCCCCATAACGTTTGACAAGTAAGTTGAACGGATCTGTCGCCATCTGCGCGGCCTCGGCACACGCAGCTGCACTGGCCCACCCTCTCCGCTTTTGTTTCTACTCGGTAGCCGACTGCCGACACACCACTTGATAGCTAATGGCTATGTCAAGACGAGTAACGACGCGAGCCGTGACGACGCGCCGAGGTGGGGATTTTGTACATGCCGACTCGTTTCCAACGTAGAAAATAGGTCATTATTCAATTCGACGCCGTCTTACTCTATAACTAAATCAGTAACAACACTATTTAGAATATTATGTAGAGGCGAAGGATCTTTTTCAATTGCAATAAAAATTAAAAAACAAACTTACAATACAATTTTAAGCTACATTTCTTTAGCAAAATAAGGTTATGGACGTGTGTAGTTCAAATTCTGCTAAGAGAATTGACCGAAAAGCCGAAAAGTGTGTGTGTGTTGATAATAAACGTAGAATCACAAATACACGTTGCGTTTGTCGCAACGCAACCTATAATGTACAACGCGCAATACTGTTATGGTGTCAGACATGACTTAACTGAGACGAATCGATAATAACGGTACGAACGAACCGAAGGCGGTACACTTAGACATTGGCCGTGTTTGTGTTTCAAATTGGAAAATAATAATGCGTCCGATAGAGAGAACCACCGATCGATACGCGAGGCTAGCGGGCGGTGCGCACGCGCATCAATAAATAGCCCGATCCGGTGCGCGCCCATCGATACACGTCACCAACATTTTATTAATAAAACGCCGAACAACGCGCGGTCGCACCAAACGTTCAACAACCCCGCGCCGAGCTTTTTACGCGCGCACTCTTTACATAGTTACATCATATACAACCATCTGACCTGGTCCACATTCACTATTGTTCAGCGCGCACTCGACTCGCACTACTCTCTACACCTACCGCGTTATTATAAACGCGCTTTTGCTTCCACAGATAACCCCACAAACGAATGTGGAGCACTACGTCTGGTGGTGACTGTAACACCGTTATAAATTATGACAAAGTTGCGTCTTGCAAACGCCAAGGAAGCTGCGTTTCCCACGGCCTCGGCACCGGCCCACGCAAATTGCAAAACCTGTGTACATCGACAACAACGCTATGAGTTGGCAACATTTGATTCGATACAAACACTCAATGGATGCGGTGCGTTACGGGTAGTGCTGGTAGTTGTGACGAAACGGTAACGGTAAGGCACAATCATCTCGAAATGTTTGTTGAGAATCAAGATGAATGAGCATTAGTCATGTTTGTGTGATCATAAAGTTTAATATACGAAATGTTCTATTTCTTGCATATCAAAATGTTAGTGTGCAGTTGGTAGAAAGCGGTAGGTGAGTGGAGTGCGTGCATTTCACTAGCAGAGCACTCTAGTCAATTCCCACAATAACCACGATGGCAGTGCGCGCGCGCATTCAACCCACGCGACCTTAACTACTAATTAATAAAACTAACGGCTCGTTTCCACACTCTCTTGATTTATTTGCTCAAGCAGAACGTTATGGTTATGTTAGCACAAAAACGATGCTTTGATTCTTATTTCTTTTTAGTTCAAACAAATATGTGTATGAAATGAATGCAGTCATATCTTTTAGATATCATAATCTTACATATTATAACAGGGACATGGAAGAAACCGTGACTATCAACACTAATCACTAACAGACCATCCGAGATGAGATAGTATTTGTATTAGATAACGGCGCCGAGTACTTGCATAAAGTATCTCTAAAATGAGACGATCCGGAAATAAAAGCTAGACGTATATTCCTAATACTCGTATACAAACATTGCACTAGACAACAGACTCATAAAAATGCGCCCATAGCAGCTACGTAAAACTATTACAAACCAAAAGTAAAAAAGTAAACGATAAAGTAGTCTATTTCGTGCGGGATTCAGCGATCACAAACCCTTGTTTGTGGAGGGCGTATCATGGGCATCGAACGGGTCAACGACTGCACTCGGGCCGCCGCCGATCGCGGTGAAATAATTCATCTAGTCCATTCGACACGGAGGCACGGGGAACCATCAGAGAATGCCCTGATATAGTGACCGTCACACACTAACAACATTACACGCATTCTTTGAGAAGTCTATGACGGATAATGGCATTGCTGAAAGGCTGAATATTGTTGACAGTACTTTTAGTGGAGTCGTGACTGAATCGCAATAATCGAACTCTCAAATCTCGCAACGTCTAGGACAACCTTTCATCCAAAATTGTATCATGTTGGTAGTTTCAAAATGTAGGAGAACAATAAATATAAAAAGTAACCGAAACCTGTTTAAGCACGTTCGGTTGAAATTTAAAACAGTAGAGTTCAGTGACAGGCCGACAACACGTAAACGGCCATCAACAGGCCCATTGTCAGGAATTCGGGCGACGAGCCGGCGCACGCGTACGATATACATTTATCGTTGGCCAATTATACCGAGCCTCGATTTAGAAATACTTCTGAAGCAATACGAGTTCGTAGTTGAAGAAGACATTTCAAACGTTGTGCAGAAATTGTTAAGCAAACGTCAAGCGGCGCGGCGCGCTACGAAACCAGCTCCCAAGTAGTCCTTGAACATCTGTCCACATAATGCGGTACACACGTACAAGGGACATGTGCAGCAAGGATCAGGTGTCGCGTCGCACTGACCGTGGGCAAACCCGGCCCAACGGGTTACCGTGCCGGTCGCTTCGTCGGTCCACCGACACGAGAAAGTAAAAACTAAAATATTTCGATACATCAAATGGAACCGATAATGTACGCAAAAACTATACGCCAATTATGTAGAACTTTAAAGATCGCTATCGGGAGACGGACACTGAACGACTAAAAAGAGAAGGACAGCAACGATGAGACAATTAGAATTAAAGTGAACAATGTTACATGAACAAAAAGATGTAGAGTGAAGCTCGTTACGGATAACGAGGCGTCCTCCGAGGCGAAGGCGAAAAGAAACGATTTAATTGCGTCCACAATTAGCCTACAAAACAACCTGTTGCGTTTGCATTACTGAACCGTTTAAATGAGAGAAACAAGTGCTGATTTATACTGACAACCGCCATCGATTTGTATTCATGCTGACGGTGCATAACAAACTATTAGCCTGATCATATTTGCCACATTAGATTTATGTACTGTCATCTGTCTTAATTAACTGGTATGCTCTGGTTGGCAAAGCAACCTCCACAATTATCTATCCTGTGTTCGTCTTTATCTTTAGAAACGAGATCACATTGGTAGTCCACTATTTTTCTACCTCCACTATCTAAAAATATTGTGTATCACCTACGCACCAATGAACTTTTCATTCCTATGCTAGTGCTTAGCAATTGTCTTTCTTTATACATGTTACATTAAAATTTGGGTTATAGTATACGGAGTTGTTATACTGGTTATCTATCGCAGTCGGAATGCGTGCACGGAACGTTGGGTTAATACAAAGCAACATGTCCCTACGAGCGGTAGCAGCAACGACGCAGGCTAGCGCGCATTAATCGGCTAATTAGCCAGCTCTCGTTACTCACGGCGTTACAACGTCTAGACGGATTCCGGCTTTGTTGCCAACTTAAGGGATTACGGGGAGCGGATTGATAGCGGTTTTAATATTATCATTTATATCCGCACAAAATAAAAAATATGCTATTAAGACATCCATTGACTGTTTTTTTACGCAAACATCTTGCCAAGTGTCAAAATTTTTAATAGTTACTAGAATATAGAAGTTCTTCTATTCAAGAGAAACGGAATATGTTATAAACTAAAACAATAGCAAACATTTAAGTGAAATCACCGTAGAAGTGCATGATAGAAAGTTTCAAAGAATATTGCTAAAAGTGGAGTTCGTATTGGACTACTCAATGAACTTGGGAAATTTTACTACTGGCTGGCAAATGTCCAAGAAAACATGATGGTTACGGGAGCAGATGGCAGATGGCGCGTATGATCGCTTGTGTGACACGACGAAGCTATAAAGGCTATGTAATCATTGATATATCGGTTATAATAACACTGTCTGTGGCGAGAGAGTTGATTGAGTCGGCTCCGCGGAATCGTTGTTAGTTTAAAAAGTTTGAAAGCTTTTCCTCGGCCGTCATAGGGTCGAAGCCGTTTAAATTTTTATATTCTTGCATAAATTGCAATATGAATTTTAACAGGTATTTGAGTAATGTCTTAATATAAGAACAAACACAATGAACTTGCTAAAGTGAAAGTAAAACCAAATTTCGTCTAAGTTGAATATGGCGTACTTTTACGTAATGTTTTCAAAACAATCTAGACTGGTTTCAACTTAAACTGAATGCGGAACTGGTACGCCAAGTATGAGAATATTTTCACGTTTGGGTAAAAGATTTGGAGTGTATGTAATGCGATCTAAAGATGAATATCAATAACCGTGTGTCTGCTGCGGGGTTGTACTCAAATCGGTGTGTAGAGAGCGGGGTCGTATCGATCAGCGTGCGGCGCGGAGGCGGTCGGCGCGGCACGAGCGGCGGCACCGGGCGGCAGAACAGAAGCGCGCGCCGGTGGATGCCACTTATCGCCGTCTTCACACCTAATTTATCGCGTGTCGCAATCGACGACCGTGTTTGTATACACCGCTATGATGCGCCCTCGCCTCCTTTATGTGTATGTTTTTATGTACTTTTATGACGCGATAAAATTATATCAGCTCATGAGTACTTAGTTGCTTTGAATGGATGCTACTGTAATGTAATAGGCTGAGTATTACATCGAGAGGATGACTATTTAATCAAACATAATACAGCTTGTTTCACAAAATACTTTATATTTATGACTTCATAGCTGTGAAAATTTATTTAAAAAAAAAAAAAACGAATGATGCGGACCTGGTCTTATATCACTAAGCATCGAAAGTATTGCAGGAATCCAAATTATTTATTTCAAGGATAACAAACACATAGCAACAATTAGGACGATCGTTCCATATTATGAGTAACGCACCTAGTTACCGCATTCTATTCCAAGGTATCACATTCACAATTTACACATTCGAAAAACACAAACCCTCGTATTTTTGTGTTTCCCTTTCACGAGTTTGATGAATTATTTAGACACTATTCATCATAGGTATTTGTATTATGTACACAATACTGACCAGTGGGGGTGCGGGTCCTTCACTAACTCAATGGTTAAGACATTAATAGGTCGATCCAGCACAATCTATCAAATAATTATTAAAATATTCGGCGGCACGTTTGGGGCTTACACGAGTCATATTTTCATACGAGTGCGTGTTACAACTATTTGTGTGGCCACGGTTCTGTGAAGGTCATCGGACACGTGGTCGACACGTAAATTAGACCGGGTGCTGGGGGAGGGCGGCCTGCGGGGGTTAGTGGCGACCAATAGGCGGACGGCGGGCGCGATCGATACCGCTGACCGCGCCCGCCTCCGCCTCCGTAACAGCTTCCGCTGTCACCGTGTCACCGGCCCATCAGTCTGCTTGACAACCCGTTCGTATTAATCCATTACTTCAAGTTGAAAGAAACCAGTTACTACAAGGAAATGTAACCTAGCAAGGTACCTTGACAAGGACCAATATTTTCAGTATTTACGCCAAGAGATTCATGCGTGCATAAAAGCTATTTACCGGATGTAACTAAACAAGCCCATTATCCTAAATAGTTTGTCCCTTCTATATAAGAATAGTTCCGATTCAAGACGAAACCTTCGTACAAATAAAGGCAAGTACATGGCTATTTACGTAAAACATTGTTATTGGGCGCCGAAATGGTGCGAAAAACCGACAGTTTGGACGGACATTATCGTGGCAATTGCGATATTGTCCGAATAAATGTCCGAGATACAAAAGCGTGTCGGTGTGATGAGGGCAGCGATAAAGTGGCTAGTATATCGTCGGTGTATTAATAATTAAGGCGAGGGCGGACCGCACAGGGTATACCTTGACACCCCTTGAACCCGACCCTCGCCCACCGCCCCGTGGCTATTTTCATGCGCCGCCAGGTGTTGAGATTTACCAGTAATTGATCGGTCAATTTGATTTCATAGAAATTATTGCGCTAAATTGTGCGGGAAACGAGTTCAATTTTCAACATATTGGTTTTACATAATGCTGGCGCAGTTAGTTGCAAATATGTGGAAAATATTCTCGTTTTACTGTAGTTACAGGTGGCAATACTCTTGGCGAAATTGTTGAGCAAGTTGCAATAACTAGTTCTGGTAGCTGGGTCGAAGTACAGCAACGTGAACCACAATAGTTAAGTACCGTGCTCATCGCGGACTGAATGCTTACTTAAGGACTGCCTCTAAATAAGCGAATTGTGGTTTTGCGACCTTTATTAATTTCATTAGCGTAGCGATAAAGCTGATCCCTCTGAGTCGCGAGCACGCCCACACAGGGTGGGTAACGTGACATTTCCACCCCTTCCCCTCGCACGCCGCGCCTCTACCCCCATTAGACCCACGTGCCTCACCCGAACAATGTACCAACTAGCCTTCGGGCGTCTTCGGGACCTAGTAATATTCATAGTAAACAATGAGTAACATTTTTGCGTCAAGTCTAGTAATCTGATTCTCCCTAGTAACGTGATCTAGAGTTGTTTACTTAATAATACCACAAAGGACCGTCGAATTCGAAATTTATTTACAGTGACATTTTACATTTATAGAAAGAAATTACGTAACTCCAGTCAAGGGAAATTGAATTTAAAATAGTTTCCTATGTATTTTGCACAGCCATTTTCGCTTTCCGACTTATCTTGGTTCCCTTTCGAAAAACGAAATTTCAACAGCGAAAAAAGGAAGGCTTGGGCTTCAGCGGCGCGTTCGCAGTTCCGCGTCCGCAATGGACCCCCTTGCATCCCCCGGCGGTGTCGAATCGGCGGGGTTGGCCTAAACAGATTATCCGCTGTCGCGTCCGCCCACGCCGGCGGGTCAGCCCGTTAATCTCCGCGCAAATAGGCTCACGTACGATGCGCCACGGTGGGACCCGCTAAAATTATAACCGCTGCTGGACGGTTATATATTAAAGGGCGATCGTAACGACCGATATGCACCCGAGACGTGTTAATCCCTGTTTTTATACGAGTCCGACGCGTGTTTCGGTGTACTTATTGCTAACTTGGAATCATGAATGTCATTATTTTTATGGTGTTGGTGAAAGTAAATTATCTACTAATTATTCATAGACTAAACATAATAGCATATAATAGATAATAGTTGATTACGACACATCTGCATCAAGCCGAATGGTATCTGAATATTTCACTCTTTATTAACCCATTACAGCATAACGTCCGATAAATCGGACGCTAGAAAATTCTATATATTGTAAACAATTAATTAAATTATTTGGCAGCTTTTGTTTTTGAACGAAAGTTTAGTATTTTTTTTACATTGGCACCCCTTTTTGTGATGATTGAATGACGTATATCACCTGTCATTTGTCATTCTCTAAAATGGCGGGACGCGGTCATTCTGTTGTGAGAAAAAGGTAAGATTTATTTCGATTTTCTTTTAGCTCATTATATCAAAAGTAATAAATAACATGTTGTATCTGTCTGAAATAATGCTGTCTATATAAATATAAGTTGCATTGCATGTCAAAGTTGTTACTTTTTTTCTTATACGTGTGTTTTTGATGGTGTCCGATATATCGAACGCTATGCATGGCGGTCTTTACAGTGGTGATGTTTGCTTGCTTTTACAGCTTGAAGGTGCATGACATTTTATCAGCTTTAGAATGCGAAGATGATTATGAAGATACGGAGCGGGTTATTTATGTTGAACCACCTATAGAACAAAGTGGTCAGGCAACGGATGAGGACAGTGACAAGTCAGACGAGGAGCATGATGGCAACCTAAATCACTTGGGACGCAAATTACTTCAAAGTGGATGTGAACTACGGCGTTTTCAAGCTAATAGGGATGATGCTTTGCCATCTACATCTTCAGGTCTCCTATCATCACAGGTTGAAGTTTTGCAGGCCAATTCATCGAGTGAAGAAAGCGACGATGAAGATAATGAACCACTTTCTCATGTAAAAGCGCGCAAGAATCTTTCGAAAAAGTCTCAGGCTAAGAAGAAAAGGACGACGTTGTGGAAAAAGCAATTACCTAACTTTTCATGCCCAGAATTCAGCCCACAATCGTCATCAATAGAAAGTCAAAGTTGTAAGGACCCCTTAGATTATTTCAAACTTTTTTTCCACAACGATTTAGTAAGATTCATTGTAGACCAAACAAATCTTTACGCAGGCCAGAAAAATAAACCACTGGTGGTTACAGAAGATGAAATTTATGCTATTTTGGGAGCTATGTTGTTGTCCGGTTATGCCAAGTTACCAAATAAAAGACTCTATTTCTCTAAAAGCAACGATGTACCGAAAATTCTCGCAGAAAGTATAAGATGTAATAGATTTGAGTCGATACTTCAACATCTACATTTGAATGATAACACAAATTTATTGGCTTCTTCTGATAAGTTGTATAAGTTGCGGCCGCTGCTAGATAGTCTCAATGAATCTTTTCAAAAACATTACGGGATGGACGAGCACTACAGCGTCGACGAAAGCATGATTCCGTACTATGGGAAACATTACGCCAAGCAGTTTATCAGAGGAAAGCCGATAAGATTTGGTTATAAAAATTGGGCTTTGTGTACTAGCACTAGTTATATGGTGGCTTTTAGTGTTTATACCGGCAAAAGTTCAGAAAAAAAAGATTTTGGGTTAGGCGGGGATGTAGTTCTCAATCTAATAGAACAAGCAAAGTTGCCAGCCAAAAGTGGTATAAAAGTATATTTCGACAACTTTTTCACTTCGTTGCCATTGATGAGACATCTGGGAGAGTTAGGATATTATGCGACTGGAACAATACGGGCTAACCGTGTTGAGAATTGTCCGCTAAAAGACATCAATCAGTTCAAGAGAGAAGAACGAGGCTCCAGCGATTACAGAGTGTCTGAAGATGTGTTTGTGTGTCGTTGGAATGACAACAATGTGGTCACTGTGGCAACCAATTTTGAAAACTGGGCCTTGACATCTGCTACTCGATGGTCTCATGAAAAAAAAGCAAAAGTTTCGATCCCGCAACCGTCAGTGATTGCCAGCTACAATAAGCACATGGGTGGGGTGGATAAATGTGATCAAGCAGTTGCGAATCTTCGGACAAGGTTGAGAATCAGGAAATGGTGGTGGCCAATCTTTGCCTACTTTTTAGATGTGTCGGTGGTCAACGGCTGGCTACTTGCAAGGAAAAATGGTTGCAATAAGGACACGGCATCGTTGTTTGCATTTAGAAGGTATGTGGCTCGGAGCTTGCTTGCCTCACATGGAACTCCACCGCATCAAGGTCAGAAACCACCTAAACCCTTGTCCACCACTCGATATGATGGCAAAGACCATTGGATTGTACCCATAAGCACAGAACGCCGCTGTGCCAATCAATGCGGTGGGAAATCAAAATTCAAATGCCTTAAATGTGATGTGGGCCTTCATCCTAAATGTTTTATGGACTACCATGTAATAGGCCATTGATTGTAATATTTGCATTGAATTTCCTTTGTTTACTTTTATAATAAATAATGTAAAATATTCAGTTGTTTTATTCACTCAATTTTATTCTATACCCAAGAAGTCAAGGTTACGTAGTGCATAGCGTCCGATATATCGGACGGTCCATAAAATTATATTTATATATATATGCTGAAATTTTACTGATTAGGCTTTTCATACCAACCCTAGTAAACTCTTTTAGTCAATTAAAATCATAAGAAATGCTATAATAAACTTTATGCTGTAATGGGTTAACGCAATAATTTATTTTTATAATAAATATGTAACAGCGCTAATATTGGCTTGTGGATTGGATTTATTTAGGTACTCGCGCCTTTATCCGGCTATGGATGTACAAAGAATGAAAACCACAATTGTACACAATAATCATTTGTGGAGTCAAGCGTTTTCGTCGACTGGTACGTACGGGAAATTGCCATACGTCCGGCTATTTCCGTCCGTCCGCAGTCGCGCGTACGACAGTGACCTTCGCTGCAGCACCGGTTGCATACTCAACGAATGTGTGCGAAATACGGCGAAATGCCGCCAACACACGAGGATCAAAACCGTCGAGAGATCGTACATTGTCAAATATGCAGCTGGTCCCCTTTTGAAATAAACACTAACCAGTTTAGCGCAGTCACTCTAAAAATAATCCGCTGTAACAGTGTTACGGTTTCGGCAAGCTGATTTGTTAATGAGCGTTGAATTGCGGATCATGATAATTTGATTTGAATATCACAATAAAAGATTAAACATTATACATATGATTGGATGTTAATTTATTCTATAGTCTGTTCAGGTGGCAATACGTTCGAATGATTCGAATAAAACATAAATGGTCTATAGTGAAGGTGACGCAGGACGTCCTTGCGGTACCCGTTTCCATATAAGCGGAAAGTGGGTGACCGGGAGAGATTTATCGTAGCAATAACGGATTTATTTTTAGCACGATCCTCGAGTGGTTCCGCTCCAAAATAACTCGACATCAATGTGCGAATCATATGCTGGAAAACCAAATATTTGTGTATGCGACAGCCGTGGAGTACGATCATACGGTTCGAGAATTCGTCAACGACTACACATATCGGCTTTTGTGTAAAATAAATCGTGCAAATGTCGCACATTTCGTTTTACAAATTAAACGAATATTTGCATAATATATTTGAAGTAGTCCGGCGAATTAGCGTGCTATCCGTATGTATATTGACACGATTATGAGAATTTATCTACCTATATACATATCCAAGATGCGTAATCAGCCCTTTGACAAAGTTGGCAATGTTTCAAGAAGCGTCATCCACATGCCATACGCGATACTCTTTGTAAAAGTAGCCATGACAGTGAAGCAGATCTAAAACCATTTCCTTTAATACGTCAAGGACACGAGCGAGAGGACTTTGACCGACGACGATAGGACAGTATTTACCGAGACATATTAGCATGTAACATGTTGTTAAACCCTATAGAAATGGTAGCAGATAAAACGAGCTTCCCACGCTCGCCGTCTCAATTGTGAGACACGAACCGCGCCGATATTACTACGGACAATATACTTATTGCTTATATTGTAGGGGTCGGGGGCTTTTGCGACCGGGACCGCGGTCCCGAATACCACCTATAGGTACCATTATTTTTGAGTAGTATCATGAGACCACAAATCAAATAAACAAAGTTATGTCTTGTAAAAGTACGGTCAGCCAAAAATTAAAAAATCATACGAATAAAACGATGATATATTTTTTTTTATTTCTAAAATGGCAGCCTTCTATTGGAATTAAACCTGAAAAATAAGTCTGTCATTGAAGAAAACACTTTTGTACAACGGTGGAATTATGTCCAACTAGTTGTATCACGGGGATAGGATACATAAGTTAGAAAAATAATTGTGTAAAACAAATGAACGTGTCTACAAAACAAATGACTATCAGAAAGTGATCAGCCATCGATAGTGCTTACAAAAAACAGTTCCATGCTATTTTCAACCTTATTGATATTACTCAGAATTTATAATTTATTAACGTACTAATGTCAGAAAGCAAGAAAATACAAAAAAAACGTCTGTTATGAATTGTCAATAAGGTCGAAAACATTGCATGCACCTGTTTTTTGTAAGCACTATCGATGGCTGATCAGTGATCACTTTTTGATAGTCATTTGTTTTGTAGACAACTTATTTTAGGTACCTATCCCCGTGGTACAACTAGTTGGACATAATTCTACTGTTGTACTACAGATCGTAATCATAAATAGCAACAAAAAAATGTTACAACTACTGAACCATGGGTAACTTTACTTCCCCGTCGATATGTATATATAGATAGTTTGGGAGAGAGACTGCACTACGTGCGCACAAACCATATTCTTCATACTTCTCTCTTTTCTCTTATACATGATTAATTTATGGTTATTTTATTTTATAGCTACAACTATCCTTTATTTAAGTACATATATTATTTAGTTGCACTTATACTGCACCTAAATAATATTACCCTTTATTTTGTACCGGTACTGATAATTCATATAATTGTTGATAACAATATTATATCAGCTTTTTTGTTAACTGTATTTAAACTTCTTTTTTCTTGTGGTCCCGAAATACCACTAAAATAATTATTTAATTTATAGGTGCCAAAGTAAAATTAGTGCAAAAGCCCCCCGACCCGTAGTCGAATAAAAGCACCGCTCAGATACTAACTATTTCGTTTGTAATATGAAACCGACCTTAAACAGTAGGGTAAAAGAAAATGGCAATTCTAGTCAGCATATCATAAAGTTAAAATTAATGATACCGAGGAATATTCTTAATAGTGTGCAAGGTAAGTGAAACATTCCCAAGGAAAATTTTCCACGCGTTGAAAACTTAATCTGGGTATCGATTTAGGAGGTTGACTTGTAACGCGGCTTCCGCAAGGCGAGGCACGCTCGTCCATTCAGCTTTTAACATCTGTATCGGCTCGTAAGAGGCGTGTAATATTTACTACTACTTAGCACATAGGTGTGATATTACACAACTTTTCCTGTCGACTAACGCGTCAGTATATCCAATAAAACTAGTGTATTGTGTTATTTTTATTGCTACTTTTATAGAATGTTTCAAGGCTCTTGACGGTTGCATTTGACCCTGCTTTTAGTTTCACTCGGTTATAATAAAAATAAATCGTAAATAGTGAATGAAGTATTGTTTTAATGCCTATTAAAAGCCTGGCAGTTAGCTTTTCGTATTTGGATATCTTTATTATTTCGTACACTGACACTTATCTACTCACATTTTCATCACATCTGTGTAAATACAAAATTTTACGTTATTGTAATCAAAGTAAGTAATTTGTTCAAAATACAGTTGGGGAAGCGGATCATGTTGGGAAAATTTTGTAATTGTCGCCAGCAAGGTAGACAAATTTAACGAGTGGGTAAAACCTACGGTGACTTAATTCTAGAAATTATCAGTTACTTCGGAAGATTGTTACTACTTGATTGTATGATGTTGCTCAAAACTGAACACAAAAACGAAAAGGTCATTTACCTTAAAACGTTGAGTTCACATATCACACGAAACGTTTGACATTGATATTCGCAACAGTAATCGTGTGTTTATCTTCAGGTCGGCTATCAACCTATCGAGAGGCATGTTGAGTTAATAGAAACGCAAGGCTAGAACAATAATTGAGTCGTCGTCAGACGCGAGCGAACGCGTCCGTGTAATAGGACCGCGGCTCGAAGGGCCATTTGGCGTTAAAATTAGAAACATGATTTGTATAGATTTACTGTATGCTAAAGAAGATTAAGAGACCAAAAGGTTGATAAACTAAGACGAAAAGAGACGAAAGGTGGTTACATAAAAAGACAAATTCGCGTGTGTTATAGCCGAAAAGAAAGACCGAGATCATTCCAAAAATTTCGTTTTGCTTCATTCATTCTCATCTATTTGATCATTTATGTTGCTTGTTTAGAATACTTTTAACCCAGCCTGTTTCTACAATGTTCAGAGAACGTTTGAATTTAGTCTTTCCGTTCCGTATGTTAAGGTGAAATATTTATATTGATATCCACAAAAGTATAAGGTCAAGTGTTATGAGTTCATAAATTTTAAAAATAAGATTGCTCTCTTTTTATAACCCTTATATATAAAATCATTGTAGAAAGTTGTGGGCAAATTACAGGTAAAATGGAAAACAGTAATGTAGGGGAATATATATTATATTTCCGTTTAATTTAAGTAAAATATTCACTAAACAAAATGATGAATTTTGGAAGGGGGGTGAAGGCTATGTTTGCTGAGAACTCGACATAAGGAATTGTTGTACACTACTTATATTACATCAGAATATATCATGCTATCACAGTTTACTCTTTATACATGACATAACTACCTTTTCGTTGTACGAGATGAGGATAAACATGAATAGCCTTATTAAAAAACACAGACCGAATAATAATTAGGTACCTCTGGCCGTAACATCTCTTGTAGCAGTATTATTGTAACGTTACATCAGGTAAGTAAGAAATTGAGCTACCTATACAGTATATAGCAATTGAATATGAATTGATAATATTCACAAAATAAATAAATATTGAGAATAACATTGAAACAACTACCATCTTAGTCTCCCCGTGACCATGGCTGCTGGAAAGCAACCGAAACGTCGGGGAAAGTGTATACTTAAATATAAATAGTTTTAATAATTTAATTTGCTTAAAAATTAGTCAAGTTTAATAGTATCTAGTAGTAGTGTAACAGTTTCAAAATTTTGTAAATAAAGTGTCAAATAAACAACGCGATAAAATTCGTATATAGTAGTTTAATTTCAATCAATATTGTAATGAAATATAATGTAATAAATAACACGGGGGAACAGTCATTTTGCGGCATGGTAAGTTGAAGTCAATTATGTGTAAGTTCAGTATGCTGAATACGAGAAAAATATCAAATTTGTTAAATTGACTCTAGTTTATGAGATAATACTTTATAACTATATGACTGAAAGAAGGTCGAAATAAAAATACAATTACATATTATATATATATTTTAGAAGCGCCTATATAATAACGACAAGAAATCTTAATACATATGCTATTAACAAAAAAACATAAAAAAGAATATTATTAAAAACTTTATTTGTAAGTTTTTCTATTGTGTTTATGTTCAGGACAATCCCTTATTAAACTCAAGCAAAAGTCTGCCATCATAATATGGCTGTCCCATCGGCTTTGGTATCTTTCTTTCATTGTTCTAATGTCCTGATGGAACCGTTCTTTATGTTGAATATCTCAAGAAACAGAGTCAATCCATACAAAGTAAGTACATTTCGGCTATGACTGATGAAGGTGTTTATAGAAGAATAAAACCAGAAACAAAATTAATGCCGCAGAAAATATAATTTTTTTTTGTTTCCCAGTGTAATTTGTTTACATTTTATCAATACTAATATTATAAAGCTGAAGAGTTTGTTTGTTTGGTTGAATGCGCTAATCTCTGGAACTACTGGTTCGAATTGAAAAAATATTATAGTGTTGGATAGCCTATTTATCGAAGATGGCTATAGGCTATAATATACCACCATGCTACGAGCCACGGGGCCGGCGCAGTAACCATGAACGCGAGTGAAACCGTGGGCACATCTAGTTTCTAATAAACTTACTCCATGTAGGTATAAGTTACATTGAAAACTTTATTGGGAACATATGACAGTCATGATTGTATTGATTTGCTCATTGTTATTATGTTAATGCGATATATTCTTCAATATATAATATTATAGTAATATTGCTTTAACCGACATTCTTATATTACTAGGTTGGGATACAAGCATACAGTCCACGTAATGGTAAACGGTCGCCAGAAACTAAGATTTTTTTTTCTTGATACGTCAAATTAAGACTGCTCCGAGCGAAATGTGCCAAAACAAGCGGTCACAGTTAAGTGAATAAAATCAACACTTTTTGTTTAATACAAATATAAAATATACATTTACCATAACAATGAATGTGTTTATAATTACTCCGTGTAAAAACTTAAAATAATTAATATTTTCACCTACAAAATTAAGTAAATTTGTACAAAAAATGCAAACGTAAGCTCGTGTTACGTGATTTTTAGATTATGACAGTAGAAATATATCCTATTTTACAGCTTAAACGAAACATAAATAGTTATATTACAATTTGTCCGTCCCAAATATTTAAGTTATTGGTTGACAATAAAGATCTATATTTATCAAAACAAGCACTTCAAATCCTCCATACAATCTTACTATGGCGGCCGCGCGCCGATTTGAATATGCGCCGCATGAGCTCTGTCATTATCTGTCTTTCGCTCGGCGCAGTCTTAAGTAGTAAAAGTACAAATACTCGCGCACAAAGGTGTTAGTTTTAAATCGAAAAATTATGCGTATCGCCACCTACTTTCTCAGAAGGGGTCGTTTCGCAGTCAAATTATTCGATGTGTGCGAATCGACACCTATCGGTCGATCGTAAATATTATTTTTACAAAGGGTCCATTCTCACAAACTATTGCAATGGATAAAGACCACCAAGCCTATGCAATAGAATACCACGTGTATCACTCATGCGTAACAAACCTTCAAAACTACACAAGGTTATCTGGTTGCTATCTTCTTCGGACTATACGTACTTCCCTGAACATGCTGCTTCGGTGAAATTCCAGGTTTAACCAAGGAACACACTATGACCACACTCATAAATCCCTAAAGCTTTTATATACAACTAGCTGACCCGCGCAACTTCGTCTGCTTAACATAAGAATTTTCCCCGTCTTTGCAACATTTTTCATTGATGCTCCGTTCCCATTTATCGTAGCGTGATGTTATATAGCCTATAGCCTTCGTCAATAAATGGGGTACCAAACACTAAAATAACTTGCAATTTAAACCCGTAGTTCCTGAGTTAGCGCGTTCAACTAAACAAACAAACTCTTCTGCTTTATAATAATATAATATTCTACCACACACAGACAACACCATCTAGCCCATACTAAGCAAAGCTTGTATTATGGGTACTAGACATTGAATAAACATACATATATACCTTTTTTTTTTGTAAATACATACATATTATACATAGAAACACCCAGACCAAGACAAACATCCATGTTCATGCACACAAATGTTTGACTTGTGCGGGAATCGAACCCGCGACCTCAGGCGTGGCAGTCGGTTACACTAACCACTACGCCATCGAGGCCGACAAATTATAATATTAGTATGGATAGTATAGATTTTGCTGCGCGGTTACACGGGCTACACCACCAGTACCGCGTATACTCTCCGCGCTTAATAATCTCGTGGAAGCCAACCCAGACTGTGATATTTTTGCTGACGTCTTGAAAGTAACCATGATTGTATGCAATGCTTTTTGTGAAAAACTAACTTTAATTTATATAATTTAAATATCTGTGTTAAATAAATACTAATAATTACTGTAATTGGTTTATGTAATTGTTCTAATTTTATTAAATATATAAATAACCCAAGTTTGAGGTCTGAGCCGAGGTGATTATATATAATAGTTACTACGCCATGAGCAGAGCAGCGATAGCTCAGTGGGGAGACCAACAGACTGCAATGCAGAGGGTCTCGGGTTCGAACCCACTTCGCGCACCTCTGACTTTCGGAAGTTATATGACTTTTCTAAATTATGTGCTTATTGATTGACAATTATCGCCTGCTCTGTGCCTCGGAGAGCACGTTAAGCCGTCGGTCCCGGCGGCCATGAACATCTATGGCAGTTGTTATTGGGAGAGTGTCGACACGAAAGATCTCACTGGGTCGAAGTGTCGCCGGTCTGCACTGACTGGCCCCCACATAAGATACATACATACTACGCCATGGCCAGTGCGGTCTACGTGCACAGGATATAACCAAGATACTGTGTGGATGTATAGTACCTCTATCGTCCGTTGTTTACAAGTAAGACCGGAACAGTTTAAAATTCTAATGTAATTGCAGCAATGTCAATGTCGCGTTACACAATCATTGATTGACCTTGCTGCTGTTATGATTTATGAACTATTGTACGCATCTGGTTCAAAGGATTTAATTTTTAATGGGTCATCTATATTACGGCTATGTGTAATCTATAGACGCCTGTATAACCCCCAAAGGGGTAGGCTCTCACATTTCGACAGCTTATATTTTGGTACTGCGTAATATGGTGGTGTCTATTACCGTGTAACAAGCATTCTTCCACACTTCGTGCAGCTACTAAGAATTACTTAAAATACCAATTAAGATTCACTCAACTTGACAATCAAACACGAGACTTTTGAATCACATATACACGGAAAGCCATCTAATACAGGAGTAATGAGGCATCATGATTTATTAAATAGGCCTGCGTTTCAATACTAAAAAAAAGAAAACAGTTCTATAAGATAAAATAAGTAAACAACTGGCATAACTAACATATATATAGATTAAAAAAAAATCGTAATACGCAGAGTGTATCGCCTAAGTACCAATGTAACCACTGCACAAAACTATGCTTCATATAGCGTCCATAAATATTAAAATAAAATCTAAGAAAGAGTTTAATGTTTCGCCGAAAAATAACTTCAAAAATATCGCCTGCGCATGCGCACACCGCGTAAGAGCTCTGCCCATTCATGCGTTGCGTTGCGTTTAAATGACATGCCACATTATAGCCTTGCGTCGTCGCACGCGATGTTTCAACAGATCGACGGACGAGAGACGTAGCGGAGGAGTGTGATTCGCTGCGTTGTCGGAGCTCCGGTGCGACGACGGACAGTGTTCCACTGCTAGAGGGAGATAATCTAGGGACTGAGGATGTGCGTCGTCGCAACGCAGGTGGCATACAATGCGTTGATCCGCTGCGACGAGGCAACGCATGAATGTGGCATGTCACAAAAAATATATGGAAAACGACGCAGCTTCGATGCTGCGACGACGCAACGCAAAACAACGCAACGCACTAATGAGGCATCACCCTCATTGTGGCATGTCACAAAAATATATGGAAAACGACGCCGACGCAGCGTCGATGCTGCGACGATTCAACGCAACGCAACACACTAATAAGGCATCACCCTTATAGCAGCGCTTATCTCTCGTATTACATTGTAAACTAAGAATGAAAGGAGTAACAGAACGCTTGTAACAAAATGTATTGTGTTGTAGTTGACATCGCCGACCAAAACAATGGCGAAGGACCGAAATAAAGACCGTTTATGTAGATTTATGTCACGGTCTATTTTAGTATACGACCGGTCGCGCGTGAACTTGCCCACTAGAGGGCGCGATTGAGCCGTGCGCGCGCATTACACTTTAAATGAGAGTACACCAGGAAAACTTCAATGTGCACAGATCATTCGCGTTAGTTAGTTAGTCATTGCGCACGTAATCAAACTATTTGTACGGGATGACCAATGTCATGGGACTTTGTGGTATTTAATTAGAGCATCGATATCGTAACAGCTTGATTGTTGATATAAATATAACTTATTGCATATAATGGCATCATAACATTCATAAATGTATAAATAATCTCGAATGGTAACATCATATTCAGATTTCGCCAGATTTGTTAGAGATGAGCTTTTCACGGTGAAATTTAAATATCATTTATTTATTTAGGTCACATAGGAACACTTATGAACAATAAAGGTAATCCGGTAGTGAATTTTCTAAAGTTATAAGTTACTGAAGAAGATACCTGCGTTTTATTGGCATACCTGCAGATTCTGTGCTGATACTAAGATTTACAAAAGTACTCAATAACCGACATCAAAACTGAGGATTTTTGGCAGTTTGCAAATGTGTGGGTAACACTAATGCCACTGAATGAAACGAAACATTCGTGAATAATACGTAAAGGTCTACAATTGCTTTGAAAGAAAGTTCTCTATAATGTCAGAGGTTGGGACCGATATAAGGAAAAGGGTGGGCGTTGTCGACCTCGATTCTACAAGCGTTGAACTAAACGTAGTAAGTGGGTATGATCTTTAGTTCGATATTTCACGTGGGTTTATAGATAGTACAGCTCTGCTAAGGACCAAAAATAATTTATTATTTAGGTCACAGAGCCACAATAATGACAGATTTAATATAGTGTAATTAGGTAACCAATGTTCGCTCCTATACTAACGGATATTATAAATGCCCAATGTGAGTTTGTTTGTAACGCTTTCATGTGTTTCGTACTCGTACTCGGACCCCCAGGGGTCCTTGTGAGACTCGACGGGGGTCTACGTTGGCGTGACAAAAAAATGGGGGTCCACAATTTGTCCACGAAAACTGCTTTCAATAATGAAGAACTAAAATATTGGTTTGACTTCACCAATCACTGTAGGCAGATAATATTTTAAAAAGCTCAGTGACTGTTACTTGGAAAAATTTGCATATTCCATATTCAGTACCAGTGGTCTCGAATCTGTACTAGACCGATTATCATGCAATTTTACACACACGTTATCAGGGGCACAGAAAAAGATATAAGGTACATTTTATCCAGGAAAAAGTACCCCGAAGGATAGAAATTTATTGACAATATCTAGATTAACGTGAGCAAAATCCAGTGAACAATAAAGTGGTATCTTTACTTTTAAGTTTACTTCATAACTATAAGCAAGAGTTTTGTATGGAATTGAAATTATGTTAAGGCGACGAGAACACGCTATCTTTTTCTCATTTCTTATCAATAAAAATGATAGCCATAGACGTCCTTGATACGAAAAGCCTAGCTTACGTGGTTTATGATATTTTCCACAAAGCCTTCTACTCCAAATAATTATTAATAAAAAAAAATCCAAGGCATATATGTCTCACACTAGACAATCAGATAAACCCTTCTGTACCAAATGATGCAGAAGTCGGAGTCTACAATTACATGCAAGTTGTACATCGATGTTATAAATGCGTTTATGTGGCATCCAAGCTAAACGAAATTCCGCTCTTATTTAATACGATATTTACCTTTTTCTAACTTAAAATTAATAATAAAAGGGTATATTTTAAGGGCGCTTATCTCATTTACATTACATTTATCAAAAGACTTTACTGGCCATGTAAGAAAATAAGCGGCAAACAAAGATATAAAAGCACGGCTCAATGTTCCGCGGAGAGTAAATCATTTGTAACCCGCCACCAAATCGAAAGTGCGGTTAAGAGATGAGACCACCTGTTGACTAAAGGATTGCCTGTGGAATGGATTACAGAATTCTTTATGTACCTACTGATTATTATCTATCTTTTGATAGGTTATTCTCTACTAACTCGAAATAGAAATTTGGACGATTGTAATGGAATTATCCCAACTAATATTATAAATGCGAATGTGAGATTGTTTGTTTATTTGTTTGTTTGTTACGCTTTCATACCTTAACTATTAGACCATTAGTTCCCAAAGAGGTCCAGGTGGACGTGGACGGTGGGTCCACGGGAGACTCGACGGGAGTCTTCGTTGGCGTGACAAAAAATGGGGGTCCACAATTCGTAAACGGGGTTCCACGAAAATTTATTTGCTTTCGACAATGAAGAACTAAAATATTGGCTTGACTTCACCTATCACCGTAGGCAGATAATATTTAAAAAGCTTAGTGACTGTTACTTGGATAAACTTGCATATTCCATATTCAGTACCAGTGGTCTCGAATCCGTACTAGAACGATGATCATGAAATTTCGCATACACGTTGCCAGGAGAACAGAAAAGGACATAGGGTACCTTTCATCCAGAAAACAGTACTGTTACTAACAAAACCTAATCTACATTTATGCGAGCAAAGCCGCGGACAAAATCTAGTAGTTATTCGAATATACTGACAACAAACTTAATCTTATTTATTGCGAAGATTATATTAATGAATATGTTACAGGTTGAGAATAGTGTTGTCACATTTCGCTTCCTGACATGCTACACTATGCATAATTGCGTGCGCTATACAACCTGGACAATGCATGGTAGTTATTGTGTTGTATTCGAATTGAATCATTCGAATGCATCACTACTTAAGCTAATCTATAATTAAATATTACGAGCCTTATTACCGCTGAACTAGTTTCGGATAGTTTCTAGCTTTTATTCTGCTCATATGTAATGAGGTCATTGTGTTACACAGATAAGTGTAACACAATGACCTCATTACATATGAGCAGAATAAATGCTGTAGAAGCAGAGAAGTGAGAGTGCTGAGAAATATATGTGGTGTGACTCTGAAAGATAGAATAAGGAATAGTGTGATTAAAGAGAGATGCGGCATGAAAGTGGATATAGTGACAAGAATAGAAAAGGGTATGTTAAGCTGGTTTGGGCATGTAGAAAGAATGGACGAGGAAAGACTGACTAAGAAAGTTTATAAAGCTAGTGTGAATGGAACAGTCGCAAGTGGAAGACCTAGGCGAACGTTTCTTGATCAGATCAGAGGCGTTCTGGACAAAGAGCACCTTGAACCGACGGGCGTGTATAAGGAATGTGATGAAAGTGAATGAAGCCAGAGAAGTGTGTCAGGATCGTGGCAAATGGAAATCTGTAGTCTCTGCCTACCCCTCTAGGAAACAGACGTGAATGTATGTATGTACAATGACCTCATTAAAGGTTGCCATAATTAAAATAAGTAAACAAAGACAATGACTAATTTTGCATAAGTATTAAATTTAAGCTTAAGTTGAAATCCAACGGCAGATAGTAATGCGAGCCCGTATATTGGGTGTTTTACTAAGGAAAACCTTATTAGACATGATCTTCGCAAAATTTTGAAGAATATTAAGATACTAGACTCCCTTATTCACTATCCTAGGCACTAATAATGAGAGGTTGTCTGCTGTACATGGTCAGACGGTAAATTGTACATTTGTCACCCAGCAAAGGATTTAATGGAAGCATCGTTGCTTCACTAAAGGTATCGATCAAACGTGCGGTTGCGGTTGCCACTACGTGAGAAGTCTTTGTGACTATTAACAGTATAGTGAGTACGCTCATGCTCATTACAATTGATCACAGGTCGTGGCAAAACCTAACCCGAATGGTTTTTACTATGACTAACATATTATGATGTATATTTTTCTTCGTTATGATGCTGCAATTTCCTGGTAATTCTATTTACTAGGTTTTGATTGTTTATATATCATAAGATATAATATCATAAGTGATATATATCAGTTACATGCTTGTATTTCGAGCAAATTAATTCAATAAAAAACACAATTAATGGTTGCCATTAACTGTTGTTTGTTAAAATAATGACTAACGCATTTGTTCAGTAAATAAATTTATACATTTATGTAAAATAAACAAATTTTCCTTGTCACTTTTCCAACTAATGTGGCAAATAACCACACGTTCCGCTTGGTAGTAAACAGTCTGTCGACGATTATAACATGACAATACTTATGAATCAGCATAACCGACTCTGTCAATAAAGGGGACAAAACCACTATTCCTTCATAAGGAGTTCAGATAATTCTTATCATAGCAGGAATACCATTCATGGCATCATACAAGGTTATTTGGTTTTGATCTTCTGCCGGACGAAGACATTTCCTGAAAGAATAACCTTTGTTTTGGCGCACTATTTTAACAACAAAAGGCTACAATGATTTGGCAACGTTTCCAAACAATGAAACCTCTTTAAGTTCAATCCGCACAATAAATATATACCCTTGTCTTATGATGTTACAAATAAGGATAACTAAGTCAAGAATTTACTTAAGATGAAAGGGGCAAGTGCCCCATAGAGCCGTCCATTAAAAAGCTTCACTATATCGAGGTCATCTCGTGTCTCAAATTGGACGGGCGAGCCACAGCCTGTCCCTGTTATGGACGAGATCTACCGCTAAATATAAATGAAGATTCTCGCCAGGATTACTGCTGCCGACCTAATGAAATTTTATGTCGTCGGTTCTCGGAAATGGGCGAGACAGCAGATTTTCGGTGTTAGCAATTTCGAGGATATATCGGTTTAAAACTTTAAAGGATAATCAGGAAAATATTTGCATTTAAATTTTGCTCGAGTGAGAGGAAACCTCATCAAAAACCCGCAGGCTGTAGGGCGAATGATAATACTTCTAGGCTCAAATCGCTTTAACTTAAACAGCGTCATGTTGCCTTAATATCCAAGGTATAGGCGGCCAAGGCTCAGGCTTATAATTAGCTTCCTTAAGATTCTACGCTTAGAATATATTGACCTAATACAAACTCTAAGGATCCACGTAATAAAGTGGTGCGTATATCGGGTACATCTCTTGAGCTCTTAGTTAATTAAACTCTTTATATATACAGTAATCAGTAATTGTTCACTATATATAAAACCTACCAAGTTAAAGATAAATTATTATTGAAATTTTACGTAGAAAGGGGTGCAAAAACAAATATGACGTAGCAAACAACCAAGGGTTTTATCAAAATGCCAATAATTTCTGTCGACAGAAAACATGAAATACCCCAGTTACTTTCTGAAAGACAAAAGATTTTGTGTCTTCCGTCGCACAATATGCAAAAACGTCGTTCCTTTTCTGTCTCAGGCAAACAATTCTTAGGGAGTTGCGAAAAGTGCTTTCCAATTCAAATGCAGTCTCGACCGACGGAGCTATAAAACAGCGAGGGTGTACTTGCAAGACTCATTCATTACGTTGATTACTTGCTCCCTTCATCCCGGGCCTTTCCTTCCTGGCTTCCACTCGTTCTGAGCTATTGTCGCCAGCACGATGCCGCGTCGCGAGATCTTAATCTTTCTGTTAATTGTCGCGATACAAAGTCGCTCGGTTTAGTTAACGAGCTGTTAACTTAAACCATTGTGTCGCTCGCCATCGCAAGATAATCTGCTCGAATTGAGCAATATTGCACCGTGTCATTTAGATTTACTGTTACGATTTATATTATTAAATGTAAAATGTAATCTATTTGCAATTTTTGTATGGAACCGAAAAAAATGAAATGGTTTGAGAAATTCCATAAATTAGGTACGCTAGGAACTAGATACGCAAGTGACATTCTGAGAACATTACGTTTCCAGCGCAAAGCAATTGATGTGGAGTTATCGTCACTAAAATTCTCTAGTACCGCGAACAATAACAAGTTTCTAGCTGTCATAAAACTGGTCAGTAAACACTGAACATTAACTAATTTTAAGTCAATAAATACTTACGGCTCGCAATCAATTCTGGTGCGACGAGGCCGTTGAGGTCGGGCTCTTCGCCGTACCAGAAAATCCAGAGTTCTTTGGCGGCTCGGAGGGAGAGGGGCGGTGGCGTGGGGGTACTCATCTCGTATATGTCGGACGGCTGCGGCGCCGGCACCCGCCGCCACACACACAAGATGTCGCCAGCCAGGCAGCGCGCGTAGCTGCTGATCACCGGATCCGCCAGTGGCGCGCCGCCCTCCTCCCCCTCGCCACCGCCGCTCGACTCCCCCCATACGAGTTTACGCCATTTTATGCCATACAGCTCCGTCTGAAATGAAAAACTTTAGGTTAGCAAGCAGGTCTGTGATGCGGTTGTAGATGGCAATTAAAAATATCAGTTTGAAGTCAAATATTTAACGAAAGCATTCATTATTCCTAGCTCACCAAATATTATTCTTTATTGCCACATACAATATTTTATAAACCAAACTAAATAAATTATTAAGGATCCGTGGATGTGTATGTACGTCCACACAAAGTAAACAAACCAGGGAACCGCACTACAAAACGATAAATAAGTTGAAAACCGTCGAGTCAACAGAATTAATTATTCTCATAATCAGGACCAAAATGCGCTGAGACCTCGAAAATGTTCTAAAATTATCACTGGCAAGTGTCCAGGGGGACTGAGGTGCAAAAGGTCGCAACCGGAAGCCGAGATTATAGTTGTAAACTTGTTAACTAACGATATCTGAAGCTCTTGTACGAAGTTTGTACAAGCCGTGTTCTGGCAACAAGCTAGTTGTAAAAAGGCGATAAGCCGGCACGATGCTCTAAGCTGCGAGATTAACTGACAGTGTTTTTCTAGTGTTAACACGTGTGTGTACCCGAGCTTGTACCATGATTCTAACGCTTTTATACGAACAATTTGTACGGAAACACAGCTAACGTGGCAGTCTTTACTGTAGATCACGTTTTTAAGGCAACGGCTACTTTTAAGAATAGATATAATATATTTTGATGAACACATTGTAATGTATTAGAGTTCGAAAAAACTCTTATACAACAGCTTTGTCCGTCCGTCTGTTATACAACTTTCAACTCAAGAACCGTAAGAGCTAGAGACTCGCGGTCAACGCCATTCGACTCAGCATAGTCGATATACCCCGAAATTACTATGACCTTTGACTTCTGACCTCAAGGTCACACGCAGTATCACGTGACCTTTGCATATTACTTGAACCAATTTTCGAACTCTAAGATTTACGACAATTCATTGCCGTTTCTAACTTGTAATGATCATGACACAAAATTACTGCCAATTTTATCTACTGGAATCTCTTCGGATTGAAAGTCGAAAAACAAAATAGACTATAAAATCAGTTTTGCAATCAATATGTCTAGATGCTAATCAAAATTAGGTGTTCTACGTTAACCTTTTCACCAAGTGGGCAAAACAAGTTCACGAACGTTCTCAAAGATTTCATTCATAATAATATAATCAGAAAAGCGTTGGTCGGTCAAAGAATTAGCTTCCCTTTCACACGGCCATTAGCGCACCTCAATTGCGCGGCAATGGTGTGAGTACGAACGGCAGGTGGTGTGTCGACCTTGGGTATGCAAATATTTTATCGGGTCAAACACCCATCGCACCGCGGTCGGACACTAACACCGCAGCTAACCAACCTGTCGTGGACTATTCTAACATGGTTTAGTAAAACACTTTCATTTAATAATGTTGTTATTTGCAAACAACAAATCGCATCTTAACCGTTATATAACTCATGCTGTGTCTTAGTAAGTTCGTATAGACGGATGGAAAAACATTGTCGTTTTCTTGATTGTCATGTCCTTTAACACCAGTTCACAAAACGAGCATTTGTTTTGGACCTTACATAATCTGGAAACTTCGATCATTTTGCTTCTCTTCCTAATTACATACAGCTATAGGCGCGAAATTTCATTGTAAAACGTATCCGTGAAAATCTATTAGATCGCCAGTCATTGCTATTATGTAATGTGCGTTACGATTTACCACCACATTTTTGCAAATTGGGAAGCAATGCAAAGCTAGTGAGATGCAGTGAGAACATGTTGCTAGCCAGTTTGTGGGTACACGTAGTAAAACCAGCTCTCATCGAGTGGGGCTTTAGCACTACCGTCAGAAATGCTACCGGGCTTACACGTGAGTTTGCAAGACAGCGTTTGCGTGTTTTGGTAGAATGTTCACCTTAGCACAAACTAACACGTCAGGCCTGTTTGTGCATGCTTAAGGTTGACACACAAAGCCTGCTGTAAAGCTTGTAAGGAAACATGGCAAACTTACTGAAGAACTGAATAGAGGACGACGTAACTACGAAACTTTGTTGCCATCAACTTACTTACTAAATATTTTGTGTTAAATTATATTATATTTTACGTTAAACGTCGAAATGTGCGTAAATATAGTATTATGTGTAATCTGTACGGTTTAAATAATTTCCCGATGCTTTCATCCCTCCACCGCAATCGCGGTCACCGGCACTCAGTCGGTTTCTAGGGTTCATTTAAATAAATATAAATTAACGCATAGTAAGTTTCGGACCAATTTTAATGGAGTGTTTGTATTGATGTGGGTTTTGGTACAGTTAACATTGTAAATTAAGCTTCAACTTATTTTTCGCCGGCTCGCGATCCAAACATAATTTAAATACATTTACATTTTAACGGACGGAAAATGCGCGCGAAATAATTACGTAATGTAGTAATACAGAAAACTGAAAGTTGATTGTATGTTTTGTATGGAGGAGTGGAGCATCTGCGGCGGAAGGGGCTAAACGCACCTGGCAGACGTGGAAGGAGATCACGTGACGCGTGGGGTCGCCGCCGCACCGGCCTAACTCGATAAGGGGACGAATAAGCAACACCAAACGAGTTTAGTGTTAACTCCTAAATGAGGGGTTATTGCTCGACGCGTATAACCGCCTGTTAAACGATGTTTAGATATAAAATTATACTACAAATCGCCCGTTTATGGTATGTTGTGAAGCAGAAGTTTTATTACCGTTTTACTAGCTATATTAATTAGGATTTTATTGAAATATAATACGGCACTATAAATGTTGACAATGGAGATTGAATCAATATAAATTATACGATAGTTTCGCTGATCGGCTTATTGATGGAATTAGCTCAAGATCAGCATTACATTGGAGATTAATATGTTGAATTGTATGGAGTAAGTAGTCGGATAACATTCTTATAGGTACATAATATGAAAGAATGCGTCAAGCTCGGTGTCGTGAATGTTCGTTCGGGCGGCGCCGGGGCCGGCCGGCCGCTTTCTAACGCGCCCGATGCGCCCGCGCAGGCCCGCTTCACTTTCTATTGTACAACGTGACGACTTGCCTTAATTTAATACAATTTTATTTAATTGAGCGTAAAGATCGTCTGGTATTCACTAAATCGAGGCCGTATGTAAAGTATCTATTCTCCCGAAGCGTAGACAAATAACAGAGGAGAAAATGTTATCAATTCGACTAAGTACCATCGTAATGTATGCGCCGAGTAAGAACTGAGCAAAGGAGCTCATCAATAAAACATCGTCAAGTATAAGCGAGCCGTTAATGTATTTTCAATACAACCACACTAAGGTCAATGTATCATAATGGAAATTCATAAGTTGCAGTATCTTATGGTGCCCTAACTATCGGGGCAGATATTACATAAAATATTCGTCGTCAAAAAAACACAGGATAGCGCAAGTTTGTCGGACAAAAATCTGCGGTTATTTGGATTTAAAATGCAAAACGAGCGGCGGATGGACGCCTAGCTCCGACGATAACACCCGGATGAAGCCGGTCGAAAGCTGTGCCTTTTCCGGAAAATTCCGCCTGTAACCGGTTCTAAAGCGGTGTTACATCACTCGGCGTATGCCTTTGAAAAGTTCGAAGTCAAATGAGACCGCGACTTAAATAGTTCGCAGAACGCTTACTGCGGGATAAAGGTATTCTTTTTTGTTATGCATGTACAGTATCATTTAATTTGGAGTTATATTTATTCATAAATAGCATTGTATCGTTCCCATTTCGTTCCTTTATCGCCGTCGCCCACACGTATAATCGATGCGCTGGCGCGTCCCTACGTTGATGTCTTTTGCATCGCTATATTTGGACACGCACTGAATGACTAATTTACGCATAAATATTATCTACGTATTGATCGGAGAGGGGTGAAGGGACAACGTACGGTTAATGGATATAAAATCCATAAAAATATCCTAGAGAACAGCAGTTCAATGCAATAAACTGTTAAAAAACTATTTAATAATCAGTTTCCTGTAAACAATGATCCCGTAAAGCGATCATAACCTAGAACGGAAAAAACTGCATGTCCAAAAAAGTCGAGCACCGCTAGTCGCGCGAGTGGGACAGGCATATCAGACATAAGCGAGACGGGGGCAATCGCGAAAGTGAGAGGAGGCGAGCGGCGGAGCGGCAACGTCGCACGGTTACGTTACTAGCGGGGTAAACAATCGAGGATGATGTGACGGTGCGCTGCGCGTGCGACCGCCCCCGGCCGTGCACTTCGCTACTGCATTTTTCACGTGTGACGTCACTAGATGCGTTTTGGCTCCAAAGGGGCGGGGAGTGGGAAGTTAAGTGTTTCATTTTACCTGCACACCGAGCGATGTTCAACGCGTCCTACCTAGTCACGGGTGCATATTAAGTATTAGAAATAGTCGCCTAAAAATAAATGTGTTTGTAAACAGTCTGCGAAATTTCATACGTGCCGAATGTTACGAGTGTGCGGCGGGTATCAATATTTTCGCATATAAATGACACAGTTACCGCAGGCGACGGACACCGCGGTGGCGGCGGTGCGTGTGCCGGCCGCTTGTCCACTTCCGTGAACGTCATCATTATTATGGATTGCGCGTGTCCAACTTATGTCACATAGCTGTTGCTAGGAGCCTTAGTTTTCATTTTTGTATATACATGTGTGTAGTAGTAATCTAGTAAGGTATTAGGTACGAGCGAGTACCGTCTGCAATGTCAAGGGCGGCCAGATATTATAGCGAGTCGTAAAAAAGTAGTATTAGACGAAACAACCCGTACATAGGAATTCATATACAGAAAACAGGCAAGACAACACACGATAAACATGGGTCTATAACAAATAATGTTTTCATTATTAATACGGGACCCGTCAAATTCCTAAATTGAGTATAGCAACGCTAGTACGAATTGTTAAAACGATGACCAATGTTAAGAGAATTACTAGAAGCGATTACGACGGCCATAAACAGTCGCAGAGGTTAAGTTACATAAACATAAACGCAATAAAACTATTATATAGAGACAATATTTACAGCGAACAACAGTTACCTGCTAGTGCCACACACACACACACACATACGAATACGATCGTATACGCACTATAAACCAACAATGTAGCAACACAACAAGCAAATTATTACTTGGGGCGAGTGGGCGACGAACTGCTACACACTTACCACAAGCTATTCCTTATTCTATCTTACTAAAGCAGAGTGAGAGAGATGGAATATCAGCAGCACAGTTTTTACCAATGTTGTCATGATAAAATGATTACCTTTGACCCCAGGGGTATCATACGTGCGTCGATTTTCAAGTCAACCGTGTATAAGCAACTCGCTTCGACCAGGTACCTGGTACCAGTACTAGGTACCAGGTAACTACCTACTTACTAATAGTTTTTGTAGGAAGTAACATAATACGGAAACGAAAAAAGTATACAGATGCTAACAGAATCTAAATAATTTACTACATAATACAAGCAACTAAAAATTATTATTATTATTATAAACTTATCAAGCAATCTCTTTGCTTACACTTAAGAGATTTTCGAAGTATCTCTACGATTACGAGAAAAGAAATAAAGAATCTTCACAAAAAGTTATCGAACAAATTAAGTGAACACAGCACCTGAATGATGCAAATCGTGAACAATATACCTAATTAATTACAAAGCATGGAAGGTAATAAGAAGGAAAATGTAGTAATGTTTTTATATATAAAAGGGAGATTTACATTCTCGTTGTACAAGTCCACTTGTTTGTCACCAAGGGCAAGGACGGATGCCACGTGACCACGGATAATAGATCCCGCATTTATTAGCCAGCCAGCCGGCGGAGCTGACTAGACGCGTCGCTCGGACCTTTTTGATGCATATGTTAATTCTGTGTAAAGGACCGTGTTTGGACATATATTAATTTTATGTAGCGATAAAGTACAGCTGTTTTTAAACAGCTGCGTCTCGATTAAAGATACTATAAAAGATCAAAATATAAATTGGCCAAAAATTATCAGGAATACAACGAAACATTAATGTAATTAATCAAAAATGTTACTGCAACAATACAATAAGTTATAATTGAAGAAACATGACGACAGCTAACCACTACACATTTATATTAATCGATTTTCAATATAGCAAGAATGATAAATATTTTAAATTATCGACAGTATATTTAGCTAAGTTAACAAGTAACGATATTGCATGCGCAGCGGTATTAAAACGGAATTGTTATGCGGCAAACGCGTCTACAGGCACGCGCCATGGATCGTTTTAGAGGCCACATCGGCGCTTGCGCATGTATGCCTACATTCGCACAACACCAAACACCTATGTAAATTCAATACATCAGCTATAAAAGCAACCGCTTCACAGAGGAGTACAAGATAAAACAACCACCAATCAAAGTTTAGAAGTTTGAATCTGTAGAAAATTATATTACCGGTTGGCAATTTAGCATCTTCACGTAAACGTGTAAGACTTAGTCGAAACTTTCTCCTTTTAATATTTAAGTTTACTCTGATGACGTCATACTATACGATTATCTATTCGGTCGTGGTATTTTGTCTTAATTATTTTAAATATTCGGTTACGTCTGTAGCTTTGAATGTTACATCAGGATGTAAAACGGGCGGGTAAAATGGTATCTCGAGGCCGACGACCAGCCAATAGCCGCAGTGGACAGCCTCAGGAAGGAGGTCGGCATACGAAACGGTTACAAGAACGACGACTGTCGAAAATATCATGGAAGTTTGTGTTTGCTAACGGACATTAAAATTGATGCACAAGAGGACACAGTATCTGGATTTATACGCAGCGGAAGAATGTTTATAGCAAAATGGAACCAGTCGTCTAGTAAATCTTAGCTGCGTATCTTCAACAGTATAAAGACCTTGAGACGCTGGGAAAATAATAGTATATGCAAACATAACATTTCTGTATAATTGAATTTATAATAATGTTTGTACTACTGGATGGGTAAGATCTGAAGCGAGACGTTTAATTAACATGTCAGAACCAGATCTAGGACTAAGGGCTGTCAGTGGTCGTCCGTGATGAAGGGTAAAGGGTACGCAGGTAGGCAGTAGTGCGCTACGCTGTTAACGGTACAGGCGCGCGCCGCCCGCGGTCATCGAACTCGCCGACCTTACGTCTAGTCTAGAAATTTGAAGGCTTGCCCCAGTTTTTCCAGTAATAAACACTACTAATCGTGAACAATATTTCTAACGTTAAAATAGCTCTGTAATATCAAATTAAATCGTAACGTCAACACTTCAAAAGCAAAGCAAAGAAAATAGTAACTCAATGGAAGAATTATTGATGTCAAGATGTGGACAAACATTTTAATCTCGAGATTGAGAACGACGAGTGCGCGTACGAGCCGACAGAATGCAGATTCCGACTCGCAGACCGCAAAGCTTTTATGCATACAAAGGACATCGCTAGGATATTGTGCTGTGTACAGGTTCTTGCGATGTAAGTACATTCACAGAGATCGTTACCGAAGATTTTAAAGACAGTGCAATGGCTTCATGTATCCGCATTTTTATGAATACATTTGAATTTGCAACGATTTGACTCGATTGAAACCGGCTTAGCAGAGCGAACTGTATCGGCAACATCGTTACAACAGACGCAACTCTCAATCATGTCAGTTCACTTGATAATGCCGTCTCTGTTACTCGCAGAACATACCTTCTCACGCGTCGAAACCTTAGCTTCTATGGTGACACGTAAATAAAACGACGTGCGCTATTTAACAAGTGGAACGCGACAAATACTGGAAAGCAACTTGCACGTTTAGCAACACTGTTTTAATTGAAAGATTATGATAATGAGCACACGATCATGCTGATTTGGGGCAAGAGTATACAGCTATATTCGTGCCGAACAAGCCATTGAGAAGCGCAACTATACAAATCTCATGTACGGTTGTAATAAGAGACAAAATATTTGTAAGACTAATAATAATTCCTATCAAGTTTTGGATATTTAACAGTTGCTATTAAGAATGTACTCGAATGAACTATGCGTCACCCGAAACTTAAAATTCACGAGAAGACATAACCGGCCGATTCTGACAACACAGAATGTAATGAGATGTAAATTTTGGAGTAGGAACATCATTATGGTAATAGTAGTTGCTTTTGGCAGACGACTTCGCACCTTCACGGCTTCGTTAGCCAAGAGGGGGCGAGTTAAGGGGGGGATTACAGTGAAAGCGTATAAAATTTAATCCGTATGCCCTCAGACATTGCGCTCGGCCATGTTTTCCAGTTCGGCAATCTCTACGTAAGCAATAAATAGTTATTGTATGTGGACATTCCATTTTGTCAATTAAACTAAATAATATTGTCGGGCGGTGTGCAATAGTCTCGAGTTGCATTGTCTGTTGACAGTTAATTTTGTTAGTCATTTGCGAATGAGGTCAGACTCACAAGTCGATACATCGACGTTATGTAATGCTTATAATTGTACATTTCAAAACGTTAATAATTTTACGGTTAAAACCAGCGAAATCTTTAATAATATACAAGCTTTGTAACATATCGACTGAATATAATTTCCGGCTTGTAAAGCCAGTATGTTTGCCACCTAAATAAAATAACAAGGTACTCGTATGTTGGTGGTTAATAAGCAAGAGCGTTCTACATGAAGTTATGTGTTACGCATGTTCAATAAAACGACGCAGTAATGTAGTGAAACTTGTTTTCCGTGAGACGAGGGCCGAAACTTGCATGCAAAGGGCCGGCGAAGAGCGTTTTCGGCTACGGTCCGCTATCCGTAACACCCGAGCTAATCTCTGAGGCACTTTCTTAAAGGGTGTACGACGAAAGTGCTGGTTGTTAAACAGTGTTTCAGTTCCCGGGCATGTATGTTGAACGTGCCAAGTGCTGTCAACAGAACGTACACATCTTGTTTACACAATAAAAAATATAGGTCAGCCCGCACTTTCTCGTTTTCAGACTCTTACGGGCCGAACGACAGGGTGGTGCTTGCTTTACGGAGTAAAATTACTTTTGTAGAAATAACCTTTAGCCAATAAAAGCGAAAGTGGAACACAAGGCTAGTGAAGACTTGTTTTTATCGATCGACATAACGCAGAAACCTGAACACGTCGTGTTTTCAATCATACTAATGAACTCTATTTTCCTCACTGTTGATGTTTACTTTTATCTGTTGTTAGGTTAACCTCACGTCGTAATAAAACCGAAACGTCGCGTAGCACACTAAGGTATCTTATAAAGATAAACAACCATTTTATTTCATTACACATTATAAATATATTAGTGCAATATTGATGTTATATTAAATAAGAAATCAGTGCATATATGTATATCATCTATTGAATATACTTAGGACAGTTGTTGGTGTCGAGTGGCCGAGTATCGAATGTGGGGCGAGCACAGAGCACTTCTGTTATCTTGACCCACATATCGTGACCGCGGTCGCGGCCGGACCGCGCTGTCGCTATTATAGCGGAAGACCTTAATTGCATTCTGATGGAAAACGTCAAATTCTAAAGATACACTACAAAAATGTAACCATTTGGAAATTATAAAGACTGTTCTAAGAATAAGGTTTGATAATAATGCATACGAATCGCGCCATTATACCAGCGCAAGAAACGAGATCAAAAATCGAGATACTAGGGTTACATAAAAACTTTTTTTTTTTTTACTGTCTGAAGTACTAAATGGAACGAAAAAGGAGAAGAAATAAAAGATTGCAATATCATCTCGTTGGTTAAAAATCACAAACAAAGCAAATAAGAAAGCGCGAGTCGTTTTCCTCGTGACAGTATCATCAAAACAGAACCTTGACCCAGAATGTGCACGTAACAAGAGGAAAAGGACGTCTTATATGATGCTGACAGGAGCCATCCAATGATGTCATATCGTATCGGAATACTTAAGACTCGTTCTCTTCAAAGTTCAAACAAATAAACGCGATGACATATATTTATCACACGAATTTTAAGAATTTAACATTCATATTAGTTTAATATACTGAGAATGACGTTCTAAATTTAATTATGTCGAGGTTTCTTCTTTTAGAAAATTAGCTATGCAATTTAGGACTGCCCCGACGACAATACTTTTATTATAACATGGGGTTTGAAGTATACCAGCAAAATGTGGGTATTCTACATCTGTGCTTTACCTTCTTCGGGTATATATTATAATATAATATAATATTTTATCACATACACACAACACCATCTAGCCCAAACTAAGCAGAGCTTGTACTATGGGTACTAGACAATGGATAAACATACATATATACTTTTTTTGGTAAATATATACATATTATATATAGAAACACCCAGACCAAGACAAACATCCATGTTCATGCACACAAATGTTTGATTTGTGCGGGACTCGAACCCGCAACCTCAGGCGTGGCAGTCAGTTACACTAACCACAACGCCATCGAGGCCGACAAATTAAAATATATTGATGGATTGCCGTGTTTATTTGATACTAAGAGCCACACCCTAATGATTCATATGAAACAAACATATTAATGAAAGTATTGTACCAAAACTGAATCACAATTGACCATTCAACTTTCTTAACCAAACCTCGAACAAGCCTCTCGCGGTTATCAATAGAATTTAAATATTCGTGAACACAGACATTCAAATATTTAACTATATTGAAATTTATTTTAAAACTGACTCCATTTTAGCAAGGCCATCAAGTAATTTGTAAGGTTTATATGTTAACTTGAAAATATTTAGTATTGCAGAGACACGTTGATACGAACCTTTCTCTTTAATAATGTAGGTTAAATAAGAGCAGCGAGGGAACTGCGTCGATTAAGGACAATGAAGCCTGGCGAAGGACAAGCGCGCAAGCCTTCAAGGACCGACCTCGACTCCAATATACGTTGCTTATATATTTCTAAGAAGAATACTCGTAACACTCACTGATAAGCGTTTGTTACCAACATTTATAGTTTATTTCATACAGACAAATATACAACATTCCCATTAGAGCGTATCACCTGTTCGGTCTAGACTAAGTGAGGATTAGTCGAGAGAATTGGGTCATAACGGTGCTGGCAATCAATCCGGTACTCGTAAAAGTTAATGCTTTATTTTTATACGTGGCCTTGAGCGATGTCAACAAATCCACCGAGTGTTTAAGCTCGGAGGCCAACATTTCCATAACAAAAATATGAATAATCTGTACAGATTAGGCCAGTCATACTTTATAGTATACTAGCTGACCCGCGCAACTTCGTCTGCTTCATATAAGATAAGAGAATTTTCCCCGTTTTTGCAACATTTTTCATTGCTGCGCCGCTCCTATTGGTCGTAGCGTAATGTTATATAACCTATAGCCTTCCTCGATAAATTAATTATCCAACACTAAAAGAATTTTTCAATTCGAACCAGTAGTTCCTGAGATTAGCGCGTTCAAACAAACAAACACAAACAAACAAACAAACTCTTCAGCTTTATAATATTAGTATAGATTTTCTTAGTATGTATCTGCAAACACAAGCCCTATCTGTTAGTTGTTTTATATCTGGCATTTTCCAGTCTGAGGTCACTATGACAGTTAGTACGTCATTCTTATATAGGTAAACGCGTCAATTACTATTTAGTTTCCTTAGGAAACGCTGTTATTTTCGTTAATGTAAGGTGGACGGCATACGGGCGGACGCAAATGCTGTTTATATTCGTGTTGTTTAGGGAAGTTCCATAACGTAAATTGAATTTTTCGTTTGAAGAAGCGTGAGATATCGCCACCGCTATGTTCGCTTATCACCACAATGATAATGCGGTATTATGTAGCGGTCGGTTGCACTGTAAACAACCGTCTGATTGGTTACAAAATAAACAGTATTCTAGTTAAATTTGCGGTTTTTGATAGTGTGCCATCATGCGGGTTCCGTAGGGTATTCGTTTCGGTATTCTGGTTCATATTCTTGTAGTTTCTGCATATATTTATTTGATTAATCAAATTCGGGATACAAATATCATGCTGGCTCTTTTTATACTATGTACTTGTAGTGACGAGATGTTTCAAATCTTCTAAAATACCATTATTCGGTTACTGTGAAAATTATTATTTCAAAGGTATATCATGTTGTCCATGATATATCTAGTTACAATTTCAACACGTGCTTGTTTGAATCGCCACGCGAGTGCGTGTGTTATCTACACGATACTAGAGATACGAATACGTATACTAAATGAAGTGTAAGCTTATCAACTACATCTTCAACCAAGATATTGTTTATGTTTCTGTTCGTATATATATTTTGAGGGTATCTAAGGGTCACTCCTCTCTAGTTGTCAAACTGACAACTGTATATGCATGTCCTATTGTGGTCTCTGATATCGCCATGAGGTGCCCACCGTTCATTCAGACCTTGATACCGTGTGAGTGCGATAACTTATCAGCTGACAGATAACGACCCCCGCGACATAACAAAACTTAGTTTTTAATTTGTATAATGTAACAGATTGTAAATTACTCATTCAAACGATTACTATATTATATTATGTCAATAAACTAAAACGAGTGGAATATTACCGTATTATCTTTTAATATCTGGAAAAGCTTTCTCTAGTCGTCTGTACAATGTAATTTGCATGAATATTTTATTTATTTCTTGAGATGTATTTGTTTATCGCTTTGTAAATGATATGTTAAGTATAAAGCCGTACTTGTATGGTTTATTGAGGAATATTACAAATTAAAACTACTGATAAGGTACCCGGCCGCTTCTCTTTGCATGGCTTACACGCACGTCACGTTCTAGCGTAACCATTTAATACGTAATTATGACACTGTGTGTGAATTTAGAAACAGGTCGGTGCCGTATACGCCGACAATGAGTTTTACACACGTTAAATACATATAAATCAAAGTACAAAACCAACGAGTGATTTGTCTACATAAACATTAAAGTTGTGAGTACTCACGTACAACTGTAATTCATACTCATACAGTTCAAATTCACTCGAATATGCAGCTCACAGGCGTAAGTTACGACCTTGAGTACTCCAAGAAGCATGATCGAGCCGATTATTTACAAGGCTTCGCTTCTGTTTTATGGAAAGTATTGTTTAATCTTTAGCCAATAACATGAAAGTGATAATTTGACGTATGAAACTCTTCGAAGCAAACTTTGTGCGAGTTTACGAGTTCTACTAAGACCGTACGATAATTTACGAGGTATAAAAACACCACACATTACTAACTCGTAACAGTTTGTTGTAAGTGTGCGAGATACATTGCTTGTATGTTTATTAGTTGTAATACAACTTTGTTTGAATGTTAAAAATTAAAATATATCTATCTGGCATTTAAATGCCTTTAAAAATAGTTGTTAACAGCTTGTTTTGATACTGCTGTCAATTACGTAGTTAATGGAGGTTGGTCAGTTTTAATCAGTGGAACAATTTGTGCTGAATAAAAATCTGTAGGTAGCAGTACAACATGACCTACAAGAGTTGGGGGCTTCATAATAGCGAGAGAAGTCGGGAGAACGAGCACATTCAGGATAAAATTGAAGTCGTGCTCTGTATGCATAGAGGGCGATAAGGGGTGTGGGGCAGAGGTCGCGGGGGCTCGTGTGTCGACTTCGTCAGATGCCATGAATAACTTAGCACAGAATTTCGTCATTCAATGGACATCGCCGTTATGTGGTGTGTGACAAGAAAATGAAATAGAACAATACTAAAAGGCCTTTGAAACAAATAACGATTCTTAAAAATGCCGTGGCCTCATATAATTAAACAATAATATCTAAAATAGATGTCTATACATTTGTTTACTTTATTACTTGAGACCTTGAATATAAAAAATATTGTTTGATCAATATAATTTGCCGTCACCCTAAAGCTCCAATGGCTACATTGTTATGGCATGAATGATTATCGCCATTTCGTACTAATGCGTCAAGGGTAAACAATGGTCAAAACAAAGTCATACCTATGACATGTACTTGTATGACTGTACTAGAATTAATAAGACAAAGCGTAAACAGGTAAAAGAACAAAGACGAACATCAGCTATCTAGATAATCACAGTACACACAAGTAGTGCCTGGGCGGAGGCCCGCTTATGGGAAAGTTACAATCATTACAACCATTCATAAACGGTTGAATGAGCGCAAGACGCCTGCGCAGCCGGCCGAGTGCGCGCGCGCACCGACCCCACGAGTCCCGCGACATCTGTGATGTCGCCGCGCAGATGCCGCGCATACCTCCGTGTAAACGGGGCCTAGGTAAACCTAATAAATGTTCGCTACTCGACAGTAACCCGTGCATTGTACATTTAATTAGAATTAAATTATTACAAGGTTTATTTGCGCAATGCTTGTGTACTAAAGTGTATTGAACCCGAGCGCGACACCTAGTAGCACTCGATGCGTCACCGCCTTACGTTGTGAACGAGAAAAAAATTCCACGCGACAAAAACAACGATGTCCGCAAACGACGCATAAATAATTAGACAATAAGCAGGCAAGGCAAGAAATCGGTAATTTGTATCGCGTCGAGATAGGCGGAGCGCAGAGGGAGACGGGTGCAAGCAGGCGCGCGCCGCCGCGGAGATATGGCAACGCGTCAGGTGGAAGTGGCGCCCGTGCTATGCTCGCTTCTCGGCGAGGACGACCGTCCGCCCGGCACCCCGCGCCGCCGCCCGACACCCGCTAATCCTCACCCGAACACAATCTGATAAAATTCGCGCCAGCTATGAACATTACGCAAAGCTACTCAACACTACAACACTGTGATAATGAATGACCCGACAGTTTTTTCAACACGCATATAAATATTACTCCTTATGTCTTGCTATCGTGTCGCATTATCGAATCGTACGAAGCGAAAAATGTAATAAGAAAGTTATTTCCTCAACCTGGCGAAACTAGTCTCGCGAACGCATTACGGTCCGCGTTACGGCCAGGTGAATTCAAAATGACCTCTATGGGCCGGTGGCTTCTTGTGGCCTCGCTCGCCGAATGCGTTGACATTTTGTGGGTTAGCAACATGACATGACTCCGTACTATAGCGAGAACGATGCCAGGATGACTAACGGCCGGCCGTCATTAGCCGCCTAAATGTAAATTGTCCCATACAAAAACTTTAACGCAATAGATCGATTCGGTAGCCGTAGCGCAATAAGGTGATTTTTGTATATCAGCGTCCTAACGATAATCATATCGTCCACTTAGATGTCGTGGACTCATTATTTAGGTATTCCTAAACATGCGACCAGACACCTAAGAACAATAGCGCGCAATACTAGCATCACGTAAATCATAATGATTTCGAAAGAAAGGTACATACGAGTTCTTTCATCAATGTAAAAGTGACTTACCAAGGCGAAGAAGTTTGTGTGGCAATCCTCGAGACTTGCACCGTTTGTTTGGTGATTTTGATGCGTCATGGTAGTCCGGGGCACTTCATTTTCATTTCACAACACTAAAAACAGGTTCAATCTTAAAGAAACCACTCAAAATCTTAAAATCATCACCGACATTTAGTGAAGTTTTCACCTTTCAATGGCGACTGGAAAATGGCGGATAGGAAACAACAACCCAAGCCGACAGTGCTGCCATACGCGGCCAAAGATAGAAACTGGTTTCGTCCAGAAATTATACTACGTTCTGTTACACGTATGTAGCGGGTGCGACTTACAACTGACTTCAGTCCAGTTACTGGATAAATATTATAAATCTATTTAAAAATCAGAAAATTATTGCAAAGGCTTTGTATTTCAATATAATGGAAGAATTTAAATATATTGACGTTAAATATTTGACTTTTGTAGTAATACGTATTAATTTATTTTAATTCTACATGTATTAAATGCATAACTTAAAATTTTATAAACTTTATTTCGTGAAACTATTTTTAAAGATCTATTAATACTGTATAAAATTTATTAAATTAACACTACAATTAATTTTATATTAATTGAATAGTGTGAAATGAAATACAATTTCAGCTGTCAGTTGACAGAAATGTATTGCAATTTATGTTCATAATAATTCATCTCTTTAAATTTAATGAGCACAATTCTAGTTACTTAGTAACAGTAGTAACTACATAGATATAGGAAAACCAGTTATTCAACATGCTACGTAATCTATTGTTAACAATACCATGCAAAAATTTACAGGTTATTTTTGTCACACTAATATTTGAATAACAATAATAAATTATACCGGCCAGTTTAATTATATATCTAAATAATTTACAGGTGATAGCAGTGAGGCATGCACAGAGGAAGTTCCCTAAAGTTGATAAAAAATTTCAAGCGGCTGCCGAATCCTTAGCTGCAAGAGGGTAAACATTTCATAGTTACATGATTTATACTTGTATTAAGAGCCTCGGCCTGCGACATACTTTTTCTGGGCAGTCAGGGCCTAATTACTCCATAATGGAAATAAAAGAAAATATTAACTAAGCTACCATAACAAAGAAGGATTTGGCTTGTATACTATGAATTTTAAACCATATAATTAAAGCAAAAATTGTTGTATTTACAGCTTTTTGCGCCCTACTAAAGCGTGGGATCCACCTACCAACATCGAAGAAACTATTACTAAAATATGTGCCAGTAATGGTTTAAGTTCAGATTCTGCATTTGAGGCTCTGGAGACCAAGTTTGCTGTTCTTAAAGCTTGCTTTGATGAGACTGGTTATGATGTACCCAACTCACTATTGCACACTATTGAAAGTGTTGGTAAGTTTGAATAATAATATCATATCTGAATATCGTATCTTGATATTGTGGAGTAGATTCTGTCCTACAGGATGAGAAATGATACGGCAATAAATTGTTCACCAAGTCTATATTGTTCACAACACATTACATACATTTATTACAGGCAAATGTTCTTATATTAGAGACAACACTGTCTGACTCCGCAGTACAGAACCTACTAGCTATAATTTCCTTTGTATGCGCGCAGTGCAATAGTAAGTGTGCTGACACATACCGTAACTAAACGCCCTTACAATATCATATTCAAATAATAATTTTTGAAAAATGTTAACGTTATATAATATAACACTGATTAAAACTTATGGTTTTTACTGTATTGAAAAACTTTGAAATTAAAAACAACTGTTCTCTCTTTCCCAGTTAGTCACACTTCTTCTTGTTTCAGGCATAGTTGATATAATAGAGCATATAGAGAAAATAAGTTTGACTTGCCAAAATTACAATATTTTATCACTTTGTCTTACCTGACATATTTATAATGCTTATCTGTATCACCCATACTACTCAAATATTTGAGTTTATAAATACAGCAATACCCAATTAATCTAGGTATGGTTTAAGTAAAATTGGTTTTAAATCTGTACTGGTTATTAGTGCCTGTGAATAGTTTTAAAGAAATAATTTTTTTGAGATAAGCTGTGTAACATCAAACATATAAATGAATTCTTAAATTCCTTAACATACTACTAAAATGTCTGCCTGCTAAAATCAGTAATATTTTATACAATTTTTCAGCTGACCTCAAACAATTCTATTTGACCCCTGTGGATACGGCAACACCATTTGAAGCATTGAAGAGAATGGAATTGCCTAAGAATATGCATGTGCAACCTGATTATGTCAGATTCCATCCTGGTGAGTATATGATATTATTATTTATCTCAGGCATTTGCCATTCAATGCTGAATATGCAATACAAATATTTATATGCAATCAAAATGTAACATTTTATAAAGAAATCTTAACATATCAGAGGTAGAATTCCTGGACATATCACAATAAACAATCTTATTAACTAAAAGTACTACTAAAAAATATTGCAACTATGGTATCTATGGTACCCAGTAGGGATACTCTGCTCTATTTAGAACCATTTCAAAATATATTTATTATATTTTAATTTCAGATAAAGATACCATGTTTGGTGGTGTGTCAGCCTACCCTAAAAGTTCTACCATTGTGACCGGATTGAAAACCAGGAAGAAGTATGAAGGATATGAAGCAAAGAGGTCATGGCCTTAATGTAGTTATTTGTTAGCTGTAATGTTGTATAGTTTAGTAGATAAATAAAGTAAAATCAAAAGAAATGTTTTTTATTTACACAGTGTAGTTTAGTCTAATACATACTAGCTGCATACAATCGCAACATATCAATCGCGAAGGTAAGTCAAGACGGAAAATAGAGGTAATGAATGCATTGGAGCAGCAGAGGAAGCCAAAAAAAATATATATGTAGTTACCATAGATAACCTATGTATAGTTTTCGAGGATGTAGATTATAATCTAGATACTCGATACAATCTTTAGTACCTTAAGCTAAATTCATATTGAGATTGCAAGAGCCATCAGGTCAGTAGTCTAGTGAGTTACTCGACATTGCAGTGTAGCCGAGAACAGGCGTGAAAAGTCCTTCAATTGCACCTATTGGAAATTATCGGACGCGAATCAAACAAGAAAACGACGACTAGACGATCCTCTTTAATTTGGTCAGCCTCACTGTACAAAGCATTGTTTTAAAAGCGATAAAGAAGTCTCTCCTAAGTCATGAACTAGGAATTAGGCTGGGTCTACAAACGTTGTCAAAACCGAACCTGTAGAACCTATTAATCGCCTCTGGTATTTGTGTTTGTAGAATTAGGGAATGAAGGTGTTGCGTTCATGCTTGAATCTGAAGTTGTATGTTTAAAGACATGGTCCCTTACTGTAGCATAAAATAATAATGCAACGGGATTTCCAGCCTAATAGCAAAAGGTACCTTAATTCTATATAAAGCAATACAGGTCAACAAGTTCTACAACTCTTGAGAAGGGCTTAACCTGAATTTACTAAAGACGACCAATCTTAACGAGACACAGACAGAGCGCAGGGGATATTATAGTGCAAATGTAGGTATGTGTGCAAACACAAATGCACTCTTTGTTCCATAACTCTCATGATTTAATGGATCGGCAATTTTAATTGTTGGCCTGATCCCGGATTCAAACCCAAGAGCTCATGCACAGCATTCACATTCACTACCACTGCGTCGCGGAAGCAGTTATGCTTATAAGAACGTGATAATCATAGGTGTCAAGATTTTGGACGATACCGGTATCGCTGGAAGTAGACTACAAATACATTAATTAAGATTATTAAATCTAGGAATGTGGATTCAAACAATCTACTTTATTTAAGCTTAAGTCAGCGATATCCAATAACTTAGCATTTCAATGGCCTCCATTGTGGTACCTACCAAATAAGAGTCGTTAAGCTCGAACGGCAATTATTATTAGAAGTTTTATGCGAAATAGCTATTGCTTGCTTTAATGGTGAGTGGAGGCAACATGATAGGTTTATCATAGGATAACTGATAAGCTAGGATCTTTTTCTGAATGTTTATTTAGTAAAACATTGCGAACGTAGTCGTAGATAAAAAGCTAGTAATTTATAGAATAAAGATTCTAATACTATATTACTGTGATTAACTGATTACAGATTGTTGCTATAAGGTATTATTGATATTAGGTATAATCTTCTAACGTCTTTAGGTATTCCGTATTATTTATATATGCAAGGTTTAGTACATAATTAAAAGTCGCCAAGGGAACACTGTCGTTTACTCTATGTCCCCATGTCTTTCATTTCAATTTATCTTTAATTCCACCTATCGTAAATAGTTAAAACAGAAGTTTCTGTCCTCGAATAATTTGTTCGCGTAACGAAACATACCAAGCCGGGGCGAGTAGCTAGTTAATAATAACAAAAACAAGGAGAAATATAACATATTAATTAAATCTAAAATTAAATCTAAATAATCTCAATACTTGTTGTTTTTTATTCTACATGAATGTGCGCATAGTTTTAAATTTATTACTCTCGAGTAAAAGTAGAATTATTAGAAAAGAAGTACATAAATCCTAACTCTTTAAAGTGACTTTCCAATATTTCTGAACGACATAAATCTGACGTTTGACAAATGAAAGTTCGTATACAGTTTCGATTTTCGAGGTTATATTTTTAAGTGAATCTCGATCTACTATGTACATATTTACCTAATTAATTAGCGTATGATCAAACGAAATGATATAACTGTTCAAATATGAACGTGCTGCTGATATTGTGTTTTATATGTATCGTTATTTACTCATGCGTGTCGTGGTAAGTAGAAGTTGTACGATGACACCGCTTTTTGTATTATTGTTTTGTGTTTTGTTTACTATTTTGGTAACATTTGATATATTTTTAGGCTATTACCCACGTTACTGGCATGGCTGTTCATGAGAAAGTACAATATAAAGCTGAAGATAGGCCGAATCGCCTTGCCGAAACCGATACTTAAAGATGTAAGCCTATCAAAAGATAGGTATTCTATTGTAAGTCAAATGTAGTTGATTACCACTTTGTATGGGAGTTAAAATGTACTAATTAGTCATCATAGTAGATCAATGTAATAAAAATACAACATGAAATTTATGTATTTATAATTTTTTGAAATAGTACTTCTATGAGTAATATGTTATACATTTCTAATTTTATCAGAATGATATTGATGTCTCTATTATGATATACACTAAAAATATATCTCATCACATAAAATAAAACAAATCTATAATTCCTTTTTAGTGACTACTTACTTGTATTTTCAGCATATAGATGAAATTTCTTTCCAAAGCAGTTGTTTCAACTCTGATATCAATAAACTCGCATCTGTTGTGGTCAGAGGAGTTGAAATTACAAACAATGTTGAAGAAAAGCGTAGTGTTGTGGTAGAGACGATACTCAAACCACTGTTATCGAAACAGAACTCTACTTCTAGAGAAGGTTTTGATGACATGGCTACTAATCTCAGCAGCCTGGAGAGTAGTTTGAACAGGCTTGCTGCAAGGAAGCTGTTGGACTTTCGGGACAAAAAGCTGCCTCCTAGCCTGATTATGTTTGCTCAGGTTAGTTTTGTAATTATATAATTGCTCACAGTATCATGTTTAGGTACCCAATATTAGGATGCTACATAGTTGTCTCTATCTCAAGGGAGAAAGCTCGAACATAACCATGTTTTGTTAGTTGAGTTTTGCGTAAAAAATGAGTAAGCAATCTACAGTAACATAGATGCCTAATTAAATATATGTAAATTGTCTGTTACTTTTAAACCAATTGAGGCTATAGTTACACCATATATTTGGTATATCAAGATGATGGCTCATTGCTATATTAGATGGCACTGTGGTATCCAGTTTCAAAGAGCTACTTTTACAGAGCATAAATAATGTCATGGCTAACAGCTACTTGTAAAGAACAAGTTACTTGTTCTAGTAATATGATATTTATTAAATAATGTATTTTTAAATTTATTTGGCTATACGCAATCCTTACTTATATTATAATTTTGAGAGTAACTCTGTCTGTCACCTTTTCTTGGCTTAACCACTTAACCGATTTATATGAAATTTGGTACAGATATAGTTTAAAACCTCGGGAGGGACATAGGCTACTTTTTATTTATGTAGGTAAGTACCACGCGGGCGGAGCTGTGCGCAAAAGCTACTAAATTATAAAACATGTGTAATGAATATCCTAAGATGAGGTTTGAGATATTGTTACAACATTGGTATTTAATATTGTTCTCTATGTTCATTTGCTAATTGTATCATAATTATCCTTATACTGTTTAAGTTAATTACTATGTTACATACTAAATATAGTTTCAACCTGATTTATATATATTATATTTGCACTATTAGAGGAAAATGTGCCCCGTAATACTTATATGGTATTTTTAATTGTGGTATTGATAAGTATGTCAAATGATATAGATAGAGATAATAAGTAAAATAGGAGCAGTCAATTAATAGTTCCTTAACAAAGTAAGAGCAGCGATAGCTCAGTGGGGAGACCAACAGACTGCAATGCAGAGGGTCTCGGGTTCGAACCCACGTCGCGCACCTCTGACTTTCGGAAGTTATATGACTTTTCGAAATTATGTGCGTATTGGTTGACAATTATCGCCTGCTCCGTGCCTCGGAAAGCACGTTAAGCCGTCGGTCCCGGCTGCCATGAACATCTATGGCAGTCGTTATTGGGAGAGTGTTGACACAAAAGATCCCACTGGGTCGAAGTGTCGCCGGTCTGCACTGACTGGCCCCCACATAAGATACAGATCCTTAACAAAGTAATAATAATCAGAACTAAACATTAGGTTGACTAGCCTTATCTTCTGTGGGATGGGTATAATAAGTTACATTAGTCAAGTTGTGCCAGTTTTGAGTTAGATTGGACACCGCTATGTCCTACCTACTAGCCGACTATAGGGTCAGCAGGTGCCCAAGCCTTCACAATGACATTGGTAGTAGGCGTTCTTCCTAATATTATAACCTGGGTCCCTTGATAATTGACACTAGCTGTTTCACCAACAATAGTCAGAGGGAAAAAATTTTTTTAGTTTTCATTTACATTACAAATTACATACATACTATAATTATTTTACGATACTTCTAGCATTATTTAATTATTAGGTAAATAATATATATATAATAAATTTAAATTTACAAAGCTCTGAGCCTCCTAACTAATGTTATAAGTGTGAAAGTTAGTTTGTTTGTTATGCTTTCACATTTTATCTATTTGACTAATTGTCATTAAATGCGCTTTGTCAGGGGTACAGAATAAGACATAAGGTACCTTTCATCCAATAAAAAAAGACTATTATTAATCTAACATAAATTTAAGCAAACAAAGCCACAGTCTTGTATTTTTATAAAGTTGATGCCTCTGGCTCTACTGCAGTTATTTTTAATGTAATATGATCATCCAACAGTTCATGGGCGTCCACATCTTCAACGCTTCTATCACCATTCACAATGGGACTACTGAAGCACCATGGTCTCTCTCAGCAACCGCTGCTGAAGTCCACGCAGATGGGGCCGCTGGTGGTCCCGCACGAGCTCTGGTCTTCTCTACCAAGCTTGTGGATGCAAGTGCAAGGGTTATAGGCAATGGACAATGTTTGGGAGAAGTTGCATGTTGTTTGGTTATTGAGGGGACCGTTAAGGCTGATGGGCCTTTGAATGTTGAGGTAAGTTTTTAATTTAGAATTGCTATTGCTACAGATAACATCATTGTCCTATTGCATGGGATTCAAATTTGTAATCATACGTAATACATTTTATAATGACTAACTTCATGTTTTGTACTGCGTAGATTGAGTGCATATTTATTGCAATGGTTTAAGTAGTCAATTGGTCAATAATGATAATGGACCAAGCGTAATTGGTTTGATAAGCTACAAATAAATTATGTTAAAGCGCCGTACATTCGTAGCTCATATGGACATCATGTTTTCCAATGTATACACGGCTACACATAAAGTTAGACACCCTATATACGCATAACTACGCTACATACAAAATAGAGAATTGTCGCGTTCAACTTCTAATAGTTCAAAGTCCAAACAGTCTATGTTGATGTGTCGCTGTGTGGACTAAACCTTCAAATGATACATACATCGTCTCGCGCCCATATCGTCGTATGAGGAAGCAGAGGTGTACATCCACATTTCGCATAAGGAAGGAGCCTATTGACGCCAAGCACAGACCTGCATTACGACCTGCTACAGATAATTTCATGACAGAAATACCCATAAAAAAAATTAAACTCAAGAACATATACACTATAGGCGGCTTCGATGGCATAGTGATTAGTGTAACCGACTGCCACGCCTGAGGTCGCGGGTTTGATTCCCACACAAGTCAAACATTTGTGTGCATGGACATAGATGTTTGTCTTGGTCTGGGTGTTTCTATTTTATTTACAAAAAAAGAGTATGTATGTATGTTTATCCATTGTCTAGTACCCATAGTACACGCGCTGCTTAGTTTGGGCTAGATGGTGTTGTGTGAGTATGTGATAGAATATTATAGTCGCATACACTGTCGTTGCGCCACCGATGCAGCATATAATCATTGTAATATATAATTCTTTCACATTAAAATTAGCATTTGATTACAGAAATAAGTACATAATTTCCTAATTTTAATTAATTGTTTTTCAGAAAATCCACGCTATGATCAGCAACACAACTATGACATTCCAAGACGAATTGTACCAGTTTATTAAGAAGCACAAAAAGCGGCGGGCGATCGCCGTACATACGACCGTAGACGACGACCATCTCAGTACCATCATCCCCAGACTATCGCCTGTTATACCTAAGGTAACTACAGAAATATTGACTGGACATATAGCGCGAGGCGACGGCGTTCCACGACCTCTCACTCCGGACCATAGACTGAACTACGGCCGGGAGCGAGAGGGCAACCAATCCGACCGCCGCGATCAACTCACGGCGCTGTGATGTCCAGGCGGGGCAATCCGCCAAAGTGTGCAGCGCCGAGTCCTCAACAACGTCGCGGCAGTCGCCGCAGTGGTGACAACCGGGCGTCTCTTGCTGGCCTATGCGACACAGGAACTGGCCAAAACAACCGTGGCCAGTCATTACCTGTGTCAGCCGAAAGGCGAGGGCGCCATGCCACCTCTCCAGCCACTCCTCAAACACGGGACTTACCGCCATGATCGTGGCGTGCCCGTGCCCGACCCACTCCTTTTTTTTTTTTTTTTTTTTTTTTTTTTTTTTTTTTTTTAACGTGGGGGAATGCTTGATGCATACCCCTCCGCGGGGGTGGGCGGAGGGGTTATGTCGGACTCGCCGGGGTAAAAGAAAGATGTTAAGAAGAAAATGTACCTCCCGGGATACCGACTAAACCTACCACGGTGTTCCTCGACAAAACCACTATCGACGGGGCCGCGCGAATCACTTTTGCATGCGGTCGCGACCCCGCCGAGGTTTCGGCCCGCCGTATGAAACGGCAGGCCACTACACGAAAGATCTACCCAAAGGCACTTCTAACACTCCCTACTGTCCCCCCTAGAGGGGAGACGGACTCGAAACAACAGAGGCGCGCGTGGGAACACGCACGCCGCCTCTCGGACCTGGTGCTGAACGGATGGCGGGCAGGCCCACAAAGCCCGCCACCCCCAGGTCAAACCTCAGGGTGGCTGGAGGTCGTCCCGCGCCCTCCGGCGCCCGGCTCTGCGGTTGGGGAGAGGGTTCAAACGCTCCCTCTCCCGCTCCGCCGCCTCCTTGATGGAAATGACTTCCTCACAGAAGGAGGCGGACGGCGTTCCACGACCTCTCACTCCGGACCATAGACTGAACTACGGCCGGGAGCGAGAGGGCAACCAATCCGACTGCCGCGATCAATTCACGGCGCTGCGATGCCCAGGCGGGGCAAACCGCCAAAGTGTGCAGCGCCGTGTCCTCAACAACGTCGCGGCAGTCGCCGCAGTGGTGACAACCGGGCGTCTCTTGCCGGCGTATGCGACACAGGAACTGGCCAAAACAACCGTGGCCAGTCATTACCTGTGTCAGCCGGAAGGTGAGGGCGCCATGGCGCCTCTCCAGCCACTCCTCAAACACGGGACTTACCGCCACGATCGTGGCGTGCCCGGCACTGGGGTGCACAAGTCGCTCCTTCCAATTTGCCACTAGGACCTGGCGGAGCTCGGACCTCGCCGCCTCGAGAGCGGGAAGAGCCGGTCCTTCGCCCCGAGCTAGCGCCTCCCGGCGCCAACGATAGAGCGACGCCAGGAGCGCCGCTTCCAGGTCCCATGGCATCGATCCGGCGAGGAGGCTCGCAGCCTCGAACGAGATCGTGCGGTAACCTCTTATCAACCTGACGGCCATGGCGCGCTGTGGTGCACGAAGCGCCGAAATGTTTCGGGCCGTCAGGTTGTCTGCCCAAACTGGGGCCCGATATAGGGCCATGGACCGCACGACCCCCTCGTAGAGCCTCCGGCAGGAGGTGTTTGGCCCCCCGAGGTTGGGCAGCAGACGCGAAAGCGCGCCTGCAGCGCCCCGAAGAATGGGGACCAAACGACGAAAATGGGCTGTAAAGTCCCACCGGCTGTCGAGCAAAAGACCCAAATATTTCAGGGTCGGCTCGACGCCGATGCGGACCCCTCCTACCATGATATGGGCCCCTGGAGGTGGCCGGTTCCGAGGGCCGTGAAAACAAACGGCCTCGGACTTGGACAGGGCCACCTCGACCCGACCCACTCCTAATACAAGCATTCTAGCTTAGCTGGAGGGGTTAACATGAATACTAGTAATTTGTAACCCTAATTGCTAGTAATCTGTTTTAAAATTATTATTTTTTAAATTGAACTGCTATATACGGATTTTATCGCGTTGTTTATTTGACACTTTATTACAAAATTTTGAAAATTGTTACCCTACTACTACTATTAAACTTTACTAATTTTTAAGTTAATTAAATTATTATTAAAATTATATTTAAAAATATTAATAAATTTTGTAATAAAGTGTCAAATAAACAACGCGATAAAATCCGTATATAGCAGTTTAATTTCAATGAATAATATTCGCGTAAATAGAAGACAATTTTTTTCTTTTTGTTTCTTTACCCACTATTTTGAAGGAAGCAAATTTTTTTTTATTTTAAGTCGCTTCTAGCTTTTTGATATTTACCGGTAACAATATATTTATTTTCAGATATTCAGCTTAAGGATAGATTCAACAAATATCTGCTGTACAGATAAAACAGTAAACACAAACTTCGAGATGTCATTACAAAGCTTACAGGTATGTTATTTTTCCATTTTACACTTTGCCTTAATGCGTTTTTCCAAGCAGACAATAATAGGTGTCGTCTGTTATTCAGCGCCCTCACAAAAATAACAATATCTTTATATACATAATTCTACTGTATGTGTGTATGTCACTGAACTACTTCTAAACGGCGGCTTTTGTGTGTGTTCATGTGGATTCGAATTTTTTTTTTTTTTTTTTTTTCCCTAGTACTGGACGTCTTTCGGGACATCTAGTATATTATAATATGATAATATCCGCTCTGTATTAAACTGACACACAGCTGGGCACGGGATGCTTCTCAATGTGAGATGGGTTAGGCCATAGTCAATGGACCAGTGTAGGTTGGAATATCTTCGACAACATTATATTAAATTCTCAGACATGACGGTTTCCTCACGATGTTGTTCTTCACCGTTAAAGCGAGTGATAATTAACTATTTAATACACACTTCAAAAAGTCGAGAGATGCGATATCGAACTCGAAACCTGTGCGTGGCAGTCCAAAGATCTATCGTTAGGCTCCGACTCTTTTTAAAAAGCTAGTTGTAGTCTAAAACACTTAGATTTATGGTGTTATGTTAGTGTACGGGTAGACTGGAATACATTCTGTAGGCTAATCATGGCCAATTGTAGGTCCTAAAATGTTACAAAATGTAGGCCATGCATAATACGGGATGAGGTGTTTAACTAGCAAACAATAAGTTGTGTACTAGTTATTATAGTATATTTTATTTATTTACTATAAGCCTAATTGGCGTCCCACTGCTGGGCAAAGGCCTCCCCTTCCGACTTCCATCTATCTCGATCGCTTGTTATGAGTTGCCAATCCCTTTTAAAGGCATCCAGCTCGTCTTGCCATCTCCTCCTGGGCCGGCCCCGTTGTCGCTTCCCGTTACTTTGCATCCACTGTGTGGTTGTTCCCATCCATAACTCCTAGCATACTACAAACGTGGCTTGCCCAATTCCACTTTAATTTGGTTGCTGAGTGGCCTACATCAGCAATTTGAGTTTTGGAACGTAGTATTGAATTTCTGATGCGGTCTGTAAGTCTGACTCCCAAAATACTATGTTCCATTGCTTTTTGACAGACCCCGAGAGCGGACTTATGATTTTTATTTATTCTATAATATTCTATCACATACACACAACACAATCTAGCCCAAACTAAGCAGAGCTTGTACTATGGGTACTAGACAATGGATAAACATAAATATATACATTTTTTTTGGAAATACATACGTATTATACATAGAAACACCCAGACCAAGACAAACATCCATGTCCATTCATACAAATGTTTGATTTGTTCGGGAAGCGAACCCGTGACCTCAGGAGTGGCAGTCGGTTACACTAACCACTACGCTATTGAGGGCGTATACATATATAGTTTTAAGCATATTGCTATAATTATATTTTTTTATAACAGGTAAATTCAAGGTTCAGCTCGTCATCAATGATGGATGAGAACGGATTGGGGATTGGCGGACTACCACAAGTATACGTCGCCTTCCAAATGGACCAGTATCAGGTGATGGCGGGGAAAGAAAAGCTACTACTCCTGAACAAACTCAAGTTAGATGCTAAGGTATGTGGTTTTGAGAATACCATAATATTTTCCATTACTTTGTAAAAGAAGCAACCAATAAAATTCAAATTCAAATTCAAAATAAATTTATTCAGATTAGGTTACAAGGTAACACTTATGAATGTCAAAGTTACACTAATTTTTTCTGCGAATTTATATTTACTGCCGCGTTCAGCAAAGCAAGGGTGTAGGGCTCATGAGAAGAACGGGCAAGAAACTCATGGTCACTCTTTTTAATCGCCAAGTTTTTGTTTACAAATCATAAGAGCTGTAAGGTGCTGCAACCATTTCTCCATGAACTACGGTTTAAGCTATTACTGAACATACTCAAGCATTTAATAAAATTTGATGGTAGCCTCTAAAGCAGCAGTATGGTAAATAGGAGCATCCACTTGCATGTACATTAATAATTAATGAAGACAAGAAATCTAAATCTGGTACATGTACAAATTTAACTAAGCAATTGCTAATTAGCCGGAAAGCAGATACTATGTTAAAAGTATTGTGTTTTTGGGCAAGAGATTAATACACACACATGCACAAACCTGACACATCACAATGACTTGTGTATCCCTCAAATAATTGTTTTGTGCGGTAATCCTACTCAACTAGCCGTGTATCTAATGCAATTTTAGAAGATTTTATCTTGATAGATTATGAGAATTTTTTGTAGCTTATACAGACTTCGTAAGGAATTTATAGTAGCCATGCTGTATGTATTAGAAAGTGCCAAATAAAAAAACAGTGATGTAATGCTAGCCTATAACAAAATATGTAAGTTATAGTTTCAGACATTTAAGATAATAAGTCTCAATCCTTATAATACTTCTTTTTCAGCTCGAGAAAAGTGTTCTGAATCTATATCTTATTATAAGCTCATTGAACATAAGTTACAATCACTTAGACGCGTTCAAATGGTACACATCGGTCAAAGAGAAAATAAAGAAAGCACAGCCGCTACAGATTATAGAAGTGGAAGCACCATGTAAGTATTCAATTCTTTCTTTTTTAATATCTACAGTGATATAGAGTCAAATGGGTAATCTGTTCCCGTGTGTAACACCTTACCTATGTATCTGGTAAGACACAATATTGCTACATAAGGGGAATGTTACCTAGTGTTACTCTTGATGTGGCAATATTGTGTGTGTATTGTATGATAAACATCTGGTTGGCATAAAACCAGTAGTGGAGTTATTGCAATGGCAGCTTAAGATAACAAGGCAATCAGTTCTATGGATGACAGCAGGAGAGATCTAGAGAATCTTCCTTCCTGTGAAGGTCTAGATACCCTACTCGCCGTAGGAACATAATATAAGGTTATTTCGCACTCTTAATAAAACAGAGAACCATCTGAGTACTTTGGTTCAAACGAATTAAAATTCTGTTGCAATTACTTAACATAAATATGATATTAGAATATATAGTCACACAATTAGAGTTCAAATTGCCTTATTTCCAAATTTCGACTTAAGTGCCTTTTTAACACGCTTTTATTAGCTTGGTATGTAAGTATCTATGAATCTATGTAACGGAATCATTGAACGTGATTTTTACCCCTTTCAAACCGACGGATTGATTTGAAACCGTACACATTTATCAAGGAACAATGACAATAAAATAATTTAGAAAAAAAAAAACCCTTTTAAGAGTATAATTTTTTACATTAAAATAAGTAAATTATTTTCTACTTTTTAAAGCGTGGTGTTTTAGTTTTTGAACTATTATTTTTTGTTAAATGTGCGATTTGTTAATCATATTCTGTAAGGTAAACATACATATCTCACTGAGAAGCGCCAAGATTATCTTGGCGTTAGATTATAAGGTTTTGTAATGGATATTAAAAATTTAAACAGGACTCGAATCTGCAGTTTTCGTTGCATGTCTCAAATAGCTTAGTTGGTAATGTCTTAATCATTGTTAATCATTATGGGTTTTACTTTTTCCTCGGTTGTAAATAACAACCTTTCAGAACATAATGCCTAAAACGTTATTATGTTTCATAAAATGGTACCCTTTTTTCTTTTTAGCACAATCACCGCCGCTGTGGGTGTCTCGCATCTTCTCATCTTGCATAGTGCAAGGTTGTGCTGAACTCCGCTCAGTGACAGTTCATGCACGGTTACCAGATGAGAACGCACTTGGTTTCGGTTGCAGTGGTGTCAAGGTCAAACTGGATCAGTTACTGGAGAGTAGAGGCCAGTAACTCTTTATTTTAGAAAATTTTGGTTATGGCTTAGGCTTGTTAAATTTTGCTTGAAACACCAGCAGTATGACATTTATAGAACTAAATATCAGCCCAATTTTATAAGTCATTGTCTAAAATGGGCTTCTTTAACCAAGCAAAGTAAGTGAAGCCATGTGAGCGTTAGTAGACTTTACAAATCTTTACTAATTAATTATCACAGATGCACACGATTGCATTCGAATGGTATCCGAGTACTGTTATCGTTATACATACTTTGCATGGTCAATGCAGCAACGCAGTTGCTTGGGTACAGTGTTGTCAACGTTACGAAAAAATATCGAATACAGTTATAATAATTATTATTATGTGGTAAAACATGAACATAGTTCATAAAGTCATTAACATAGGTAATATAATAGTTGTACGCATTGTAACTTAACTTAAATTATTAACTAAAATTATTAAGAATTTTAAGGTAGGAAGATTATCTAATATTTTTTATTGTTAAAGCAAAATAAAACTACTATATACGGATTTTATCGCGTATATAGTAGTTTAATTTCAATGAATAATATTCGCGTAAACAGAAGACAATATTATGTTAAAGCAAAATTTAATAATTTTTTTAGTACCCATATTGCTTTGAAAGAGGTGGCATATATCTTTGAAATTTTATCTTCTGACTTGGCGGTCCTGCGAGCTTTCTATTAGGCTGCTGTAAAATCTAATGAGCTAAATAAAATAAATGAATTTATGAATTTTCAGAGGAGTGGTACCGTTGTGCGGTAGCACGTCTCGCAGTTGGCGGTCGGCAGTGGGGCGCCGAGCTACTTGTAGATGGTGGGTGGGCGGGCGCCGGGCCCCAGGCCCTAGGGCTCCGGGCTCCGCCGCCACGGCGACATCACTCGTGGGGCGAAGCGCTGCTGGCCGTCGCGCTCGTTAAATGGGCCTCACATGGACCTACTGATTCTAAGGTACTGTAAAACTGCTTTAATAATAATATAAAAATAAATAAATAAAAAAGCCTTTATTGCCCATTACCCATTATTCCCATTATTGTTATTTAAACATTATAATGTGTATACCTACTGGTTCTAAGTTGTTAGTAGTTTTAACTTCCTTATATCTATATTAGTATGTTTTACTTTTGGATATGGATTTTGGCCCTTTCCACTTAATAATAGTAGACTGTATTTAATTGCATGAAACATGATGTCAAAAATATATGCATTTGAATGACTTCATCCCATTGTGTCCTAGATGTATGTCTGTATGTCATCGAAGTGAAATAGACACGTGGTTTGGTTTTTCGATCTCATGTAATATAATATTGCACACTACCGGGACATTTCCAGTCTCCGTGGTCTTCTAACAGAAAACAAGTGAGAAGCGGCCATGAATTGCCGTAAATCTTAGAGTTCGAAAAATGGTATCACGTGACCACGTCAGAGGTCAAAGGTCATAGTCATTTCGGGGGTATATCGACTATGCTGGGTCGAATGGCGTTGACCGCGAGTCTCCAGCTCTTACGGTTCTTGAGTTGAAATATGGTATCACGTGACCTTGAGGTTAGAGGTCAAAGTTCATAGTCATTTCAGGGGTATATCGACTATGCTGGGTCGAATGGCGTTGACCGCGAGTCTCTAGCTCTTACGGTTCTTGAGTTGGAAGATTGTATCACGTGACATTGAGGTCAGAGGTCAAAGGTCATAGTCATTTCCAGAATATATCGACTATGCTGAGTCGAATGGCGCTGACCGCGAGTCTCTAGCTTTTACAGTTCTTGAGTTGACATTTTGTATAACAGACAAACGGACGGACGGAGGGACAAAGCTGTTGTTTTTTCGAACTCTAAACTCTAAACACTATGTATCTATACCGCTAATTAAACCCGAAATATATTGTTACGCCCAGTGACATCCCTCGGCATTGTGGGAAAGACTCGGCAGTTCCGTCTAATAATTTACACCGCCATCTATTGACATCTTACGGAACTACGTAGTAGGTATCCTTACGAGAATCGTAGAGAAGATGCTGGTACTTTCTCGAAACATCGTACTGTTTACATACCGATTATAGCGTTACTGGAAAACTCTAGAAACACCTTTACTCGCGTATAAATAGGGCGCACGCGCACCGCCGAGTCAGTTTTACAATCGTAAGCGGTCAAGTGTTCATCGAAGCGAACGGAAGCGAAAATACTACGGAGTTTGAAGCAGTACAGTGAAAAAGTGTGGTATAGTGTTTGTTGTGTTTTAAATTTAATTGTGTTTGAATAAAACGTGTTTTAGTCGGTAATATTGTTTGCATTCTTATCCGTCGAACCCAGCACGTAACAATATAATGAATTTTTAACATGAAATTGGTTGATTTCTACCAGCTAGGTATTTAAAATCGTCTTGAATGTTGGGAAGAAGTTGCAAACAACAAAAAAGAATATATTATTAATTAATTAGTTGTAAAAAAACGGTGGGAACTTGGTCGCCATCTTAATAGTTTTTATTTACTTTTAAGTAGATTTTAAATGAATAATAATTATAATGTATTTTTCTATGCACATGGCGCTAACTATATAATTTAAATCTGTTTCCAGGTGGAAGCCATGGTCGACTGCCTCCGGCTAGAATGGAACGCAGTCATTGCGAAAACCATCATATCACTAGCCGATTGCATCAATCAGTACAAAACCACCACCCCACAACCAACTCCTCAAGAAGATCCACCGGAAAGCACTTCCAACATCGCGGTGAACGTAGCTCTGTCACATATCAACCTGTTCCTTCTGGTGAACGAGGATATGTGCCTGATGACGAGGGTCGATGCTGTCACCATTGAGAAGACTGTTAATAAGAGTGGAGCACTTATTTCAGGGTTGAAGGTTGTGGATATGGTGCCTTATAAAGGTTAGTATAACGAGAGTAGTTTAAAAATTAAATATAAACGAGATGGGTGTAAAAACCCAGGGTTCAACCACTTCGTCTTCATGTGACCTTGTTTCAATTATATTTAAACATTTACTTAGGTTAATGTTGTATATAATTATATAGTATGTACATGTTTTAATAATAAATAATTAACGTACTTTTCAATCATTGCCGCCGTTGAAACCACTGCTACCTACTGCTGGGCATGATGCCCACAGTTGGGCCTCATGTCCACTTTGGGCATCGTGCCCACTGTTAGGAGTAATACCAACTGTTATGCATTATGCCGACTGTTGGGCATCATGGTCAATGTTGGGCATCATGTCCACTATTGGGCATCATGTCCACTGTTGGGCATTATGACCATTTTTGGGTATCATGTCCATTGTTGGGCATCATGTCCACTGTTGGGCATTTTGTGTTGCAAAACGCAGCACAAGACAAAACTCGACAGCTTACAGCAGCAACTAACTAAAACTTCCCTAATTTTGTTATGTTACATCTATTATACTAGTGTACTGTATCCTAATTTTATGAAATAAAAATTCATTCATTCATTATGTAGCGTAGCGTATTGTGGGTGTAATACAGCTCTGCCTCCCCCTTCGTGGATAAAGGATATACTATCTGTTTAAACATTTATTGTAACCTGTGATAAACCTTTTATTCATACAATTATCGACAGAACTTGATAACTAGTTTATCAAGTTCAAGAGATGTTTTTTTTTTACTGTGTGATGCAAGCCTTTGTTGGGACATTGGTATATTCCTATGTGAATAAAACCCCTTGGATATTCGAATCAGGTAGTTACATCTCGCCATCTTCGTTAAGGTCTTCCCTGAAGACAAATAACGACACAAATAAATAATTTTAATCCTTAGTAACCCCGAACTACTTTCCAGGAAACGTACATTGCCAGAGATCAGACGAGATCCCAGCAACATTTTTCCACGTCAAACTAGCTCGCATAGAACATATCATATCTAAAGGAAAACATTCAGCACTGTTGGACGTTCAATTCATAGAAAACGTAGATCTGGAATGGAGTGCAAACACTCATCTCAAAGTTCTCACTTTCGTAAGAGCAGTGAAAGCGTTCAGTCAAGAGGTGAGAGTGAGAAAGGCTAGTACAGTGCGGAAGAAACGAAGGGAGTTAGATTGGAGAGTCTCGTTCAAAGGAGAGACGAATTTAGGGCTTATATTGTCCAAGGAGAATAATATGCTGTTTGGTACTGGTAAGTTAAATGTTACTTTTTTTAAGTTTTTATTATATTAAAGCCTATATCTATATCTATGGTTAAGAATTTACCTTTTCTATAATTTAAAATAGTATTTTTTTAAGAGACGGGCTTTTGGTCTCTATTCCTTAGATCACCCTTTAATTAGACATGCAATCACAGCTAGTTGCTAACTTGAGTCTTGCCAGATACATTAAAATTATTCTCTACTTTATTTTATAAGTAGCTTTGGGCGTTAGCGTAGGAAAAACTCCTTGTAGAACTCAATTTTATACCATTAAGGCGGTAGAAAATTTTACGACCCGTCTGATATTAAGTGGGTACCGTAGCTTTTAGTTGCTTGTAACACCAAAGTCAATACCCCACCACGCACTTAGTCCACCTTAGGACGTATTTATTTAATAAAAGATGGGATGAAAGGAAGAGAATGGGAGAGTTCAGTACGTTAGCTTTCGGAACAATTACTCATTGGGCACAACGCAGTAATGTGTTATTACCGTTTTCTGTGATACTTCTTTTGGCGAGTTGCCTAATTCGAACCGTCGGATATTCCTTCTTAAGTAAATTTTAATTAAGCTATGTATATTTTAGATGACATGACAATAGGCTACGATCACGAAACGGGCCTATCTATTATATGGACCAAGCTGAATATGATTTTGAACGGAGACGAGGTCGTCAGTGTTGAGGGATACTCCATGGAGAGAGCGGCGGATGATCACGACGTGAGGGTTGAGAGGAAGGCTAATGAGGGATTCCTTTTGACATGGAACAAAGTTTGGTGAGTACATACTTGAAGCTCTATGGCAGTTATAGTGTATAAGGGGTGGGTATATGGCTTATGACTGCACGGATGGTTTAGTGGTTTAAATCCTTAGCTCCTTATTGCCACTGCGCCGAGTTTTGCGAGTTCGATCTCCACACTTGTATGGTCCATAAATAGTTGGTCCGAGACTGGGTTTTCTTTGTGTCCGTTGTTTGAATGATTTTAATGTCCACCGCGCCACAGGAATTGCTTAGTATTGTTTAGTGAGTATCTTTCTAGGAAATAAATAATAGTTTAAAAAAACTAAAAACCACGTTTAAAAGTAGAAAATAATGTTATAATTTTAATGTAAACTAGTGAGATTCGGCACTGAATTGCCGTAAATCTTAGAGTTCGAAAAAATGGTTCAAGTAATATGCAAAGGTCACGTGATACCACGTGACCTTGAGGTCAGAGGTCAACGGTCATAGTAATTTTGGGGTCAAATTGACTATGCTGAGCAATCAAATGGCGTTGACCGCGAGTTTACGGTTCTTGAGTTGAAAGTTGTATAACAGACAGACGAACGAACGGACGGACGGACGGACAAAGCTGTTGTATAAGAGTTTTTTTGTTTAAAAAGCGTTGGGTGGGGGTTATCAAAATATCTTAGAAAGCACCCCGCGCATTTTTACATTAAAATTATTAAATTATTTTCTACATGTCAAAGCGTGTTTTTAAATTTTTTTATACTATTCATTATTTTATTTTCAAAACTAATATTGGTTTTTATTTTTTAAACAACTTTTTTTTCTATATTATTGTATTGTCATCAGTCCTCGATAAGTGTGCAAAGTTTCAAATTAATCCGTCGGTTTGAAAGGGGTGAAAATCACGTTTAAAGATTCCGTTACATTGATTCATAGATACATAGATAAATACCAAGCTAATAAAAGCATGTTAAATAGAAATAAATATGTGTGGGTTAATTAGGTCATGTCCACCCCATTTTTGTGTGGGTGTCCACCCCAGGATATTAGATTTCATCTCAAAATGAAATCATTCATATCGCTGTATCAAAGCCGATGAACCCCTAAAGAAAATAATTCTAGATATGCCAATAATGGCAGTACTGTCGTAACTCGAATTTATGTTGAAGTGCAAGTAAACTGAAATTGGTTTTGAAAGACTAATCAACATGTCAAAATAAAATTCATGGCAAGTGACAAGCACACCCAATCAGGCTGTTGCTAATTCAAACAGACAATAAATACCAGCAGTTGTTATGCGTTCCCGTCTGTTAACATTGTAACGTTATAGTTAGTCAATCTAGTTTTAGGGACTAGATCGACCAGGGTAGTTATGTAGCGGAGATAATATAAACGATATACTTCGCAATTACAAGGTTCTTTATTCCAAATTACACAAAGGAGATGTTTCATTTTCGGCTATGAAATGTACTATCAGCCAAAAATAGCAAAAAATACCAGGAATCGGGGAAAAATATTATTTCCTGAATTTAAGTCGAGTTGCGTTTGCGCGTGCGTAATAATTATAGTTTTTAAATTATTGCCATTATATTCAATATGGCGGTGGTTCTCGGTCATATAATTTTGAATACGTTCATAAGTCATATCGAAAGTACGAAAGTACTATATAATAATGTAAATAATATATAAATATATATGTCAACAAAAAATATGTTTTAGAGTATCATTTATTCATTTCAATTATCATACACATCTTTTCAACAAACAATAAACATAAAAAATATATTCATACAATATAATACTGATTTTGCAGGGTGCACTACGAAACGAAATATGTTGTTTATGTTTGACATTAACTGTCAATGTCATATTGACTGATAATAAATACTCCAATGCTGAATTGGTGTTTCTTATTACACTTTCCTGAATTCATACGTTTTCCTTTCATTTTTACAAGAATTATCAATTCTTTGGTGAATATTATTCCAGCAAGAGTTCTTTTACTTCTGACAATTGTAGCATTCTAGGTTATGTATAAATGTCATCTATCAACTTGTCATAGAATATAGTCGCGCACAAATTTTGCGCAACGAAAATACTAGAAATTAATAAAGAATTGCTTAACTAAATGTATTTAGGTGTACATTACTCAGGTTTCCTGAGGATGTACAAGTTATAGCCGGAGTCCTATACAAAAGTGAAACATCTCCTTTCGGTAGGAATACACAAAACTATATTTTAAACAAAAGAACAGGGCGTGGTTCTTTATGCAAGGCTTGCTACGTGGTCTGGCTAGAGAGCTCAATGGACCACTTATCTAAATCACGGCAGTGGCAGAAGCAAAAGCAAGGGCACCAGGGCGCGGTCGGCTTATATATGGGCCGCCGCTGGGAACGAGAAATCGAGAGAAGGGCGCCACCACTGCGACGCGGGCGCAGCCGCCATGGCGTGATCGGTCCACGTAACAACATATTGACCTGTTTCAGAAACTATTCTTCTTTTTAATAAATAATTTGCTATATAGGGACTAAAAAAAACACTGTCATAAAGACATTTTATAATTTAGTCACACCCCTGCAGGTCCGTAAACATAGATTCAGTCCGCGTGATATTCCCATACAAGCATCGGTTCGCGGAGGCCGTGCAGGGAGACTTCGTGTCCTTGTTCAAGTGGATCAAGCTGGTGCATGAGATCAAGAAGAAGCCGTTCACAGCCGACAGTCCTCTGCCCAGCGATCTGCATATAAAGGTAAATAATAACATTTGAATAAAAAATAAAAACGGATGCAAAGACAATAAAAAGCAAGATATAACAAGTGAGAATCGACAATGAATTGCCGTAAATCTTAGAATTCAAAAAAATGGTTCAAGTACTATGCAAAGGTCACGTGAAACCTCGTGACCTTGAGGTCAGAGGTCATAGTCATTTCGGGTTATATCAACTATGCTGAGTCGAATGGCGTTGACCGCGAGTCTCTAGCTCTTACGGTTCTTCAGTTAAAACTTGTATAGGAGACGGACGGACGGACAAAGCTGTTGTATAAGAGTTTTTCGAACTCTAAAAAGTATATAAGTCCGTATGCTCCATACGCAAATGTTTAGTAGAATATCAGTATCCTGCGGACATCACAGCATGTCCTTCATGGTGATAAAAATCCCTATTAACCCCAGGACGGACGGAAGATTGCAGCCAAGGAACCTTGGGTCGGATTGGATCGGGATCCGATCCGGTACAATCAAACCGCAAACCGTGGGTTGGGACCCACGGTCTTTGGCCGTAATCTTCTGTAGGATGGAGGTACTTACCGAGCTGGGACCGAGTTTTAGTAAAGGCCCCGAGGCTTAAGTTACAATTACGATGTGCCTCTTCGTATACTTACTACCTATAAAGATCTAAATCATAAATGTGCCCTACTGTTGAAATACGGTGATGTTTCTGGACCAATTCTTCTCTATCTAATGTGCTCATTCTTTTTAGCGTAGACACTTCTTATTGTGATTAAAGTATAGTGAAGGCACATTTATGATTTATATCTTTGGTTACGTAACCACTTCCTTTGCTCCTTGCTAAGTCTGCACACTGCCGTGGTTGATTTGTTATTTATTTTTACTACCGTCATAGATTGAAGAGCTGTTGATTGAGATGAGCGACGATCCGTTCGAAGTGAAGCTTCGTGACAACTACGAGTTGTTAGAAGATGAATACAAGGAGAGCCAGAAACGTCGCACCATGCTCGATGCTAAGGTATGTCTATCATTAGGCGGAGATCTCTCCCTGCCGAGCGTGATCAACGCCATGCTCGGCGGCGAGAGGTCGTGGCAGGCAGTGGTCTCCTTCTGCGAAGCTGTCATGGCGCAGAAGGAGACCGCGGAGAGGGTCAGGGAGAACAACCTCCTCGCTGACCCTCTCCGGCGCAGACGGACGGGAGCGAGAAGGAGGCGATTTGCCCGCCTTTTCGCCCCTGTTTAGTGGGGTCACTGATACAGAGTCGGGGGACTCTCTACCGGCTTGCACGGCCCCACACGTCTGGGGGATGGCCTTGGTGATCAAGGCCTTCCTTCCATAGGTGCTGAGGCCCGGTCACCATCAGCCGGGCCAACCGCCGGGGCGGGATGGTGATTGCTAACGCGACCCCTTCCCGCCCCACTCCGTCGGCGGAGGGACTGCTCACCCCAGGTTTTTAGTGTGTATACCGACCCCCTTCAGGGGCGGAGAGTCTCACATAACCACCCTTCCCCCCGGGGGAGGGGGTATCCATAAAGGATTTTACTGGGTCAAAAAAAAAAATGTATCATCATATCAGCTGATATTCCTCTGTTGGATGTAGATCTCCTTAGGGTTTTCAACATCAATCACCGATCTGCGTGGGGAAAGTGATTGGATGAAGGTGGTTTAAGACCTAAAACCAACCGCATCCATTCGTTTGCCGCGACCCTTAACGTTCGTGGTTCGTCGGTCTCTCTTGTGGGTTGTGGTCGGTTACCATACCAGAGGTAGAGTCCAATTGCAGTACCAGGATGATTATTGGGTAAAAAAAGAGAACAGGAGGCCTGTAAAGTTCCAGATCTACTTTTACACCGGTTTCTTGTAAGAGTATGTTGTTTACTGTGTAGAAGTAATCACAAGTGTTCTTGTGGTTGGTCAAATAAAATAAGTGTGACCGTTTGAGTGAGTGGTTACGAGGAGATGACTAACGCGCGACGCTATTGCATACTTGCGCCTGTCTCTATAAAACTAAAGCGTCAGCAGTGTCGCTACAACTATACTAAAACGAGCGAGCCGGCACATTCATACTGTTGGCAATGGCGAGCTTTTTGACCCAAAAAAAATTGTGACTTATTGTAGTCGCCGATCTAATAAACGGATGATGTGGCAGACAGCTCGCATTAAAATTATAATTGACTAGTAGTTTTCCCGCGGTTTCACCCGCGGAAGTCCCGTTCCCGTGTGAATATCGGGTTTCACCCCTTTCACCCCCTTCAGGGTGGAATTTCCAAAATCCTCTCTTAGTGCTCCCCTACACTCTCCAAGGAACATACATGCCAAATTTCAGCTTCTTGCGTTCAGTAGTTTCAGCTGTGCGTTGTCTGTCAGTCACTCAGTAACGGAAGAGTTTTATGTGTTTAGATTGAACCGACCGAAGAGCGGTGTTGCACGCGGTGTGTAAGCAACAATGATGCGTGTGTCGTGTCTTCTTCTTTTTTTTTCTTGTGGTTAGTGGCCAACCTGTTGTCAAGAGTAGTTCACACCGCCCGTAGGCCTCTGACATGGCTTAACGACTGCTGTCAATTTGACAACAACCGGGACCTACTTTTTACGTACCCTCTGAAGCACGGCAACGCTCAGATGAAATACCACTAAGCGGTCACCCATCTATGGACTGACCGCATCCAACGTTGCTTAACCTCGCTAGTCGTTTACCGATCAGTGAGTGCAACTGGCTATGAGCGCCTCAATAGTGTGTCGTGTGGCGACCGCTTTGGCACGATATTTGCAAAGCAAATGGTGAAACGTGAGCCAACGCTATATAACACACAAATATGCCCGAAAAGTAGATATAGGTGTGTTATGTCGATATTTCACCTGCTAGGTCCCACGGAATAGAAAGTGACCGATTGCCGTTTACTAAACCAAATAGGTTTGCACACTATTACGCGGGTTTAAACCTGAAGTCGTACTGGAACGACGAAGGTCACGTATCTGTGTGGCCTTGGCCTGTTATATACAAGGCAAAATGAGCATGGGGATAAATTAATTAATAGTGAGATAACGATTTCACTGTGCACAATATTATTTTGCAGTGATTCGCCGTAGAGCGAAGTTTCATAAATGTTTCAGGCGTTCTGCTCTAGCCCTGAGTATTAATGTGCTTTGACTGTGGATATAACGAGGTCCTTGAACCCATTTCTTCGTCATTGAATAACTAGAAGTGGTTGCCCTATAAACCTATGAAATGATTCTTCAATCAGCAACATAAGTCGTTACACACCAACGAGATATCATTTATCTCTTCTCCCTAGCCTTTATTATTCCCAAGTCACTTTGGGGTCGGCTTTTCTGGTCTAACCGGATTTGACTGGATATTAGTTTTTACACAGAGCGGCTGCCACCTGACCTCCGCAACCCGAAGGCTAACGATACCCTAAGGCTAGACCAGTGTCAGGATAATATAGGGTACTGACTTCCCAATAACGACTGCCATAGATGTTCACAGCAGGCGGGACCGACGGCTTAACGTGCTCTCCGAGGCACGGAGCTGGCGTCAATCAATACGCACGTAATTTCAAAAAGTCATATAACTTCCGAAAGTCAGAGGTGCGCGACATGGGTTTGAACCCGAGACCCTCTGCTTTGCAGTCTGTTGGTCTCCCCACTGAGCTATCGCTGCTAAAATAATAATAAATTTTAGATTTGCAGAAATAGTTAAAATATACTAGTAAAAATACAGAATTGTATTTCTATCAATATACCCTTGCAAATTTCTTTAGTTACATATGTCACTGAGCAGCGATAGCTCAGTGGGGAGACCAACAGACTGCAATGCAGAGGGTCTCGAGTTCGAACCCACGTCGCGCACCTCTGATGTTCGGAAGTTATATGACTTTTCGAAATTATGTGCGTATTGATTGACAATTATCGCCTGCTCCGTGCCTCGGAGAGCACGCTAAGCCGTCGGTCCAGGCTGCCATGAACGTCTATGGCAGTCGTTATTGGGAGAGTGTCGACACAAAAGATCCCACTGGGTCGAAGTGTCGCCGGTCTGCATTGACTGGCCCCCACATAAGATACATACATACATACTGTTACGCCCAGTGACATCTCTCGGCATTGTGGGAGGGACTCGGCGGTTCCGTCTAATAGTTTACACCGCCATCTATTGACATCTTACGGAACTGCGTAGTACGGTACGAGAATCTTAGAGAGAATGCTGGTACTTTCTCGAATCATCGTGCTGTTTACACGCCGAGTACGGCTTTGCTGGAAAGCTCTAGAAGCGCTTTACCCGCGTATAAATAGGGCGCACGCGCACCGCCGAGTCAGTTTACAATCGTAAGCGATCAAGTGTTCATCGAAGCGAACGGAAGCGGAAATACTACGAAGTTTGAAGCAGTACAGTGTTAAAGTGTGGTATAGTGTTTGTTGTGTTTTAAATTTAATTGTGTGTTTAAATAAAACGTGTTTTAGTCGGTAATATTGTTTATATTCTTATCCGTCGAACCCAGCACGTAACAATTGGTGTCAGAAGTAAGGTAAGAATATGCCAGTACTACCGAAGGAGGAAGTGGAAGGGGTGCGTACCAGGAACCAGCGCCAGCAAGATGTGGACCAGAGGCGCTTTGGAGACGCCCCCTCGCCGACGTCAGGTAAATCACGTGACTCCGCGGCTGCAGCGGAACCATCTAGTGCAGCTCACTCGCCGGTGAACCCCGACCTCGCGTCTCTGATGGCGTTTATGCAGGAGCAGGCACGCCGCCAGGAGGAGCAGGCACGCCGCCAGGAGGAGCAGGCACGCCGCCTCGAGGAACAGCTGCAACGCGATAAGGAAGAGGGCATACGCCGCCAGGAGGAGCAGGCACGCCGCCAGGAGGAGCAGGCACGCCGCCTCGAGGAACAGCTGCAACGCGATAAGGAAGAGGGCATGCGCCGCCAGGAGGAGCAGGCACGCCGCCAGGAGGAGCAGGCACGCCGCCTTGAGGAACAGCTGCAACGCGATAAGGAGGAGGGTATGCGCCGCCAGGAGGAGCAGCTGATGATGTTAAAAGACCTCAGCGCAACGGTTGGCAAGGAGGTGAAGGAGGTGAAAGAGCAAGTCCAACGCCACGAAAGTCGCATCGCCGAGTTGGAGAAAATGATACGTGGGCTCAAGGCTGGAGATGGGATCGTAGCACCTGCGGTTGTGGCGCCCTCACCACGAGGCTTTAAAGTCCCACCATTCGACGGATCATCGTCATGGTCAGCCTATAAGATCCAGTTTGAGGCCGTCATGAAATCGAACGGGTGGACGCAAGAACAGGCTCTGACCGCTCTCACCTTGGGGCTTCGTGACCAGGCCTTGACCGTGTTAGAGGCGCTTGGTCAAGACATCACGTACGAGAAGCTGTTGGAGGCATTAGAGGCGAGATATGGCGACGCACACCTGGAACACGTGTTTCGCGCCCAGCTGAAAGACCGATCGCAACGTGTTAGTGAAACCCTGCAGCAGTGGGCCCTGGAGGTGGAGAAGCTGGTTCGAAAGGCGTACCAGTCCTCACCTGCGCTTATCGACGGAAACCTCGTTCAAGCTTTCACCGACGGGATCCGAGACCTGGAGGTTAGGGCCGCAGTAAGACTGGGACATTTTAAAAACCTGAAGGATGCCCTAGCCCACGCTCTGGAAGTGGAAGCAGTACGACGGGATGATCGAGCTCACCGTATCAGGGAAGTGTCAACTTCGCCCCGATGCTACAGCTGTGGCGAGAGAGGTCACATCAGGTTGAGCTGCCCGAAGCGAAGGAATCTAGGCAGTTAAAACTTAAAGTATGCCCCGGCCCACACTCTGGAGGTGGAAACAGTGCGACGGGACGATCGAGCTCACCGTACCAGGGAAGTATTGACCTCACCCCGGTGCTATAGCTGCGGCGAGAGAGGCCACATCAGGTTGAGCTGCCCGAAGCGAAGGAAACCACGTAACAGAAACCAGTCGCCGGCAGGAGGAACACCTGATGTGCGTACCAGGCAACAACTACACGACTTCGTGATACAGCATCGCAGTGGCAAGTCACATGGTAATGCGGATGCCCTGTCACGTAGACCGTGTACCGGCCAGTGTAAGCACCACTGCGCCAGGAAAGAGGCCAAGCAGGAAGTACTAGTGAGGATGTTGAGGACGGATCTTAGCGAAGACTGGAAGGAAATTATGCAGAGAACACAACGAGAGGACATAGACATAAGACCCATTCTCGAATGGAAGAAAACAGGTGCTTCGAGACCTCACTGGAGTGAAGTTGCGGCATTGAGCCCTATCACCAAGAGTTATTGGGCACAGTGGGAAAGCTTGGTTATCCAGGATGGAGTTCTGTGCCGGAAATGGGAGAATGCCCGAGGTGACAAGTGTCACCTGCAAATGGTCGTGCCAAAGCTCAAGGTACCGGAAGTTTTACAACTCTGTCATAATGGGAGTTCAGAAGGCCACATGGGAGTTAAGAGAACTCTGATTAAGATCCGGGAACGATTTTATTGGATCCGTTGTCGAAAAGACGTTGAGGAATGGTGCCGTAAATGCACGAGTTGTTCTGCTATGAAGGGACCACGCACTGGCAGCAGGATGAATAATGTACACCAGCACATCAAACAGACCGGTCAGCAGATGTCTGAGAGGATGAAGACCCGTTACGACCGGAAGGTGAACAATAAAGGCTTCGAGGAAGGATCGCTGGTGTGGTTACATAATCCGGTACGCAGCAAAGGGAAATCTCCTAAGTTGCAGGCAAAATGGGATGGACCCTATCGCATAGTCACTAAGATGAATGACGTCACCTACCGGATCCAGAAAGGACCACGAGGTACTCCAAAGATCGTTCATGTGGATCGATTGGCACGCTACTACGGATCGAACAATGTTCGGGACGAACATGTCTAAGAGGGGGGCAGTGTTACGCCCAGTGACATCTCTCGGCATTGTGGGAGGGACTCGGCGGTTCCGTCTAATAGTTTACACCGCCATCTATTGACATCTTACGGAACTGCGTAGTACGGTACGAGAATCTTAGAGAGAATGCTGGTACTTTCTCGAATCATCGTGCTGTTTACACGCCGAGTACGGCTTTGCTGGAAAGCTCTAGAAGCGCTTTACCCGCGTATAAATAGGGCGCACGCGCACCGCCGAGTCAGTTTACAATCGTAAGCGATCAAGTGTTCATCGAAGCGAACGGAAGCGGAAATACTACGAAGTTTGAAGCAGTACAGTGTTAAAGTGTGGTATAGTGTTTGTTGTGTTTTAAATTTAATTGTGTGTTTAAATAAAACGTGTTTTAGTCGGTAATATTGTTTATATTCTTATCCGTCGAACCCAGCACGTAACAATACATATGTCACTGACTGTAACTTATTATGTACTCTTTGTATTACAAGTTGTAATACAAAGAGTACATAATAAGTAATTGTAGTAGCGTTGTAATTTACAATGTGAGACCTATACATAAAGACACGGCTAATGAACGGAAACAATGACTCCATCACATTTACCACTTTCATCCGATGTGATAGCAACCATGGTCAAGGCATTTCTTAGTGCGAGATTAACGTAGTATATGTGTTGCTTTACTTTTATAATGATCGATGATGGACAGTGTTGATTTGAAGTTATTTGTAATTTGAATTTGTGAAAGGATTCAGGCACGATGCTGAGAGTGGTAATATTATATAATAATCGATTGAATATGTTCAAGAGATTCGAATATATTCGAATAATATTGACCGGTAGATGCAGCAATTGTTGTCAAATAATTATAGCGTACTAATGTACAGTCGAAATTAAAACACATATTTGCACAAAAAACAAACAATAGTTCAATATTATGACAAAAAAGTCTAAATAATCGAAAGTGTAACACTAATCAATGTGCCATTTAAAATATGAAATATATATAATTATATATGACATCGAAGAAATCATTCAAATTAAAGAAAATTAAACGACCTCACGTATCAATCTCTTGTCGATGGAGTCTCTTCCATCTATCTTCAGCCAGCGCCTTGATTTCTTGATACGACGTAACTTTTACCTTTTCTTTCACTTGATCTATGAACATCCTCCTTGGCCTTCCTGTTCCTCTTCTGCCTTCTATTTTTCCTTCCAAGATGTTTCTTATAAAAGTGTCATGTCGTATCAAGTGGCCCAACATATTCCCTCTTCTGTTCTCTATTGTTTTTAGAATATGTCTCTTTTCGTTTACCATATTTAGAACTTCCTCACTTCAATCTCTTATCCATATAATAATATCTAGAGGTAAAAACTTAAATACTAGAATTAGAAGTCAAAAATTTGTTATTTGGATTTAACAGGACAATCTCAAGAGGGCTAGACAGCGTGACATGTTTAAATGCTTGTTATAGGTACAAGAGCTATGTAAGCCGCATTTATTTCTACCGGCGGGTAAGGTTGAGGAGCTGTACTCAGCTCTGCGGCAGAAGGATGCTCAGATCTACGTACAACGATGTCGCGCCGCGCCGCCGCCGCGCACGCGGTTAGTGGCGTGCTGTTTGTCACGCTTCACGCTCATCGCGCTCGCCGATACCTCGCTGCACGGTGCCGCTAACGCGCAGACAAAGCTTCGAGACATCGACTATGACAGGTTAGTGTCCGTTCAAGTGCCAGCACAACATGCAAGGAGCTCTGGTGGTTTAGAGATGATTCCCAACAGAAGAATGTCGAATGAGTAACAACTGTTTCTGTTAATATGTTTATTGTGACTAAAAATAATATGTAATAAATGTTATAAAGTAAATGTTGACCTACATTAGAGTGTAGGTATGACGTATGTACAGATGAATGTGGAGCATAGCTTGTACACTAGTAATATAGTTATTAGAACTGAGCTTGGAGCGAGGTACGAAAGCTGTTACTTTTTCTAACCGCAGAAACACAACATAAAGTAAGATATTGGCTATCTGCAGTAAGTTTCGGAATACCTCAGGCGTCAGTCTACACTGGTTTGAGCCATTCTTATGTGCTTTTCCTATTCTATAATGGTCACTATATTACTACATATTATAAAACAAAGTCAACCGTCGCGTATGTCTGTCTGTTCGCGATACATTCAAAACTACTGAACGGATTTTCATGCCGTTTTCACCAATAGACAGAGTGATTCATAAGAAAGGTGTATAATTTGTTAATGTTTTGTACTACACGTGCGAAGCCAAGGCGGGTCGCTAGTTTTAAATATAACTTTGTCAATATTTTCCATTACCAACGTTTCTTACAGTCCGTGGCCAGAAGACGGCATCGAATTCAACACTCTGTGGTGTCGTAGCATCAACATGTCATGTGCGCAGTGGCAGCTGTTGCTGCGGGATTTCCCACAGCCGCTGCTCAGTATGAGTGAGCTCAAGATGTGGGGCACGCTCCTTGCTGGTGAAGAACAGCCTCCGCCTAGAGGTAAGTGATTGGTTTTCGGTTCTATCCTACTAATAAATATTGTTACGTGCTGGGTTCGACAGATAAGAATGCAAACAATATTACCGACTAAAACACGTTTTATTCAGACACACAATTAAATTTCAAAACACAACAAACACTATACCACACTTTTTCACTGTACTGTATCAAACTCTGTAGTATTTCCGCTTCCGTTCGCTTCGATGAACACTTGACCGCTTACGATTGTAAACTGCCTTGGCGGTGCGCGTGCGCCCTATTTATACGCGGGTAAAGCGCTTCTAGAGCTTTCTAGCAACGCCACTCCCGGTATGTAAACAGTACGATGATTCGAGAAAGTACCAGCGTCTTCTCTATGATTCTCGTAAGCATACCTACTACGTAGTTCCGTAAGATGTCAATAGATGGCGGTGTAAATTATTAGTCGGAACTGCCGAGTCTTTCCCACAATGCCGAGAGATGTCACTGGGCGTAACAATATGTTGTTTAGATGTTTATTGCTTAAAATAGCGTAAACCATTGACGGATCTGGATGAAAACTAGTACATAGACTATAACCTGGATTAGCAGATGGGATACTTTGGTAAAGTTCTAGATTCGTTATTTGCCGATATGTAGGTGTGATACGCCTCTGTTTAACAGGGGATAAGTAGGCGTAAGACTTACTTTCCAGTTTTGTATTAAACGCAGTTAGTGCCACCTAATATTAAAATCAGTGTCATTATTTCTTCCGCAGCCGTCCGCACCGTAGTAATAGACCAGGGTGAACCCTGGGGCCCACAGGAACTGGAACGTAGTATGATGCCGCTCAAGTGGTATTACGATCTGTGCTGCGAGATGGCAGAGTTCAGCTACGCTTTTGGACCCTGCTGGGAGCCCGTCATCGCACATTGTAACCTAGGTATGTGGTATACACCGTACTGGAACTAGATTTTATTATTATTAGTACATATCGTCTCAACACTGGCCAAAGGCTTCCATTTTCTCTTTCCGATTTTGCCTGCCTATTACTAGACCCAAAAAAATCTTACTTGTATTTATTAATAAAATAGGTCATCATTTTATTCTCGTTGCAAAAGTAATCTTATATTCAAGAAATAAACGTGCATTCGATAGATATTCGAATATAATTGTGTACCTACAACGCGGCACCTAATTTGCAGGACCTAGATTCGTACACTTTTGTGGGACTCACCCACCCACTCTTTCATGGTTGTAACTCCTGTTTAGCTGCTGAACCTATCAGCAGTGGTGACCATAGAAAACACAGAGTTTTGACACTCGTCAACTTCTGCGGCAATCTGAACTGTCTTGGAACCCGCAACCAATTTAATCAGAAGTTCTACAAAAGAATTCTACTATATACGATCTGTAGACTTATGCTCAGTGTGGTTAATATTTTCTTATATCATTTGAATGCTTGGGGTCTTTGCTAATCTGTAATCTCTGCCTACCTTGACTACTTACAGGTGTGTCATTTACTTACCAGCATACATACATACATAGATTCACGCCTGATTCCCTGAGGGGTAGGCAGAGACTACGGATTTACATTTGCTACGATCCTGACACACTTCTCTGGCTTCATTTACTTATTATTTACCAATAGCCATTTATTTTTTGCTACAGCCTTCGACCAAGTATCCAGGCCATCACTTGATCCATCTGCACCTCTTGCATGGTGGGACAAAGTCCGTCTGATCATGCACGGTCGCCTTACGGTCAACTGCAACAAGTTCACGTGCCTGCTGCACGTGTCTCTAGACCCTTACAACACTACAGAAGAGATGGAAGTCACTTGGAGCGACCTCGTGTTGGACTGGACTAATGGTAAGTTGATTTTGCAGTAGAGAAATTATGTTCGACTTTTGAGTGAGTTTTTGGATTTAGTACTAGGGATATATTGTATGTCTGGAGTGCCAGGTCTAGAGTGCTAAGTCTGGAGTGGCAGGTCTGGAGTGCTAGGTCTGGAGTGCCAGGTCTGAAGTACCAGGTCTGGAGTGCGTGGTCTGGAGTACCAGGTCTGGTGTGCTGGGTCTGGAGTGCGAGGTCTAGAGTGCCAGGTATGGAATGGCAGGTCTAGAGTGCTAAGTCTAGAGTGCCAGGTCTAAGTTGCCAGGTCGGGAGTGGCAAGTCTAGCGTGCCAGGTGTAGAGTGCCAAGTCTGGAGTGCCAGATCTGGAGATAAGTTACCATTTATTTATCTATCTCTATGTACAGGTAAGCTTGGGTTCCTGGGCACGTTGGACGTGTACGTGCGCACAGCGAGCAAGTACGACGACTGCCGCGTGCTGCGCGTGCCGGCGCTGCGCCTGTCGGTGAAGCTCGGCTGGCAGTGCGTGGCCGAGCCGCGCGACCACCACGCCGTCGCGCCCTGCGCGCCCACGCGCCTGCCCGAGTACTCCAGCAACCAGGTACACGCATACTTACATATATAATCACACGTGCGCGTGCCGGCGCTGCGCCTGTCGGTGGAGCTCGGCTGGCAGTGCGTGGCCGAGCCGCGCGACCACCACGCCGTCGCGCCCTGCGCGCCCACGCGCCTGCCCGAGTACTCCAGCAACCAGGTACACGCATACTTACATATATAATCACACGTGCGCGTGCCGGCGCTGCGCCTGTCGGTGGAGCTCGGCTGGCAGTGCGTGGCCGAGCCGCGCGACCACCACGCCGTCGCGCCCTGCGCGCCCACGCGCCTGCCCGAGTACTCCAGCAACCAGGTACACGCATACTTACATATATAATCACACGTGCGCGTGCCGGCGCTGCGCCTGTCGGTGGAGCTCGGCTGGCAGTGCGTGGCCGAGCCGCGCGACCACCACGCCGTCGCGCCCTGCGCGCCCACGCGCCTGCCCGAGTACTCCAGCAACCAGGTACACGCATACTTACATATATAATCACACGTGCGCGTGCCGGCGCTGCGCCTGTCGGTGGAGCTCGGCTGGCAGTGCGTGGCCGAGCCGCGCGACCACCACGCCGTCGCGCCCTGCGCGCCCACGCGCCTGCCCGAGTACTCCAGCAACCAGGTACACGCATACTTACATATATAATCACACGTGCGCGTGCCGGCGCTGCGACTATCGGTGAAGCTCGCCTGACAAGATGATTGATGATGACTGATGAAGTCATCTTTTCACCAACTTCGTTATTCATGGTTCCGTATCAGGTATTTAAATTTGCTTTTGTATTTAGAACCTAAGGCGGTGCTAAGCGTCATCTGTTGCGTAGCTAACTATGCCATTTAACAAGAATATTAAATGTCGTATGTAATTAAAAATATTGATAGGAAATATCATGCTGGTAAATTATTTTTAAGCATTTCCTACGCTAAAATCAAAGGGCAATGCAACTTTTGCCATACATAGCTGGCATGTTTTATTTTTCTTGCCGCCAAAAATGAAACCTGGTCCATGTGTTAAAAGACTGTATGAGAAATCAATAGCAAAAAGAACTAGGTCTACCAACCGTATCCGAACCAAGTTAAAGAGTGTTTAGTAGATTGTTATTGTTCTTTTATCAGACGTTATTTTTCTTAAATAAAAATACTCCGTGTGTGTAACGTTTTAAGTTTTCCATAGTTAAATAATTCATAATTCATAATTCATAATAATATACTACTCGGCAACTGTAATGAGTCTTTCCGCATCACCCGCTTCCGCGTACGTCGCCAGTTATGGTAAAGGGGCGGCGGCGGCAGAGTTAGAGGACAAGAGACTTGTTTTAGTTGACGTGTTTATAGATTAAGTAGGTTGTGTTATTGTTGGTTTTGTATTAGGTACTAAAACACAATTGTGTCTGATAATACATTAATTCCTTACTGAGCTCTGTTTTACGATAACTAAAACTGGGGCCAAAAAAAGTTTCGAATCATATGAATTGCGCGGGCGCTGTAAAGAGGCGCCGCGTGTTCCTAAAAAATCCTCACGCACCGCGCGTTGCACACTATGAAAGAGAATAGCTAGTATATCGTTGTCTCTCTCTATCTCACGCTTGCTGGCCTCTTTGTTTGTGGTGCTAGCTGGCTCACTCACCTCTCTGCCTTCGGATTTTGTGCGTTGTTTCTGTATACTACTTTAGTGATTTTACACCACAACTTGGCTTTAATACATGGGACAAGTTTTCTGTTTTTTTGACTTAAAAAGAAATCTTAAGTCCTCCAGCTCAATTTCTGGATTTTATAATAAGACATGATGTGGGAAGACAGACGAGTAGTAATGATGTTTTATTAAATTAATCTATAGAAATTTCTTAGTGCATTGTTTCATGATTTTTGTAAAACCTAATTATTTAATAAATCGATTTGGTTTCGGTTTTTATGTTGGTATCATTTCTTATTTGGAAGAATATGCCAAAGTACAATTTTACAAAAATAACCTAGGAGACCTATCCCATAGTGGTGGTGGACCTATCCGATCCGGTTACCAGTTTATTTTACTAGTTTAAGTGATAAAAATCTGCCAGAGATAAAAAGATATAACAGTAACAACCAACCAGTAAGTATTTTATCAATGGAAACCTCAAAATATCACATATCACGGATGATTGTATTTTCATACAAAAATTAGGTATTGCCTGACAAAAATTTCATAGCAATATGTATTACTACTTCCCTTTGTATCTTCGTTCGGTTACGGTTAATAGACCTGGTTCTCTTTGATATTGATGTCTCGTATTGTCTTCTAACATATAATCTAGGTTTCATTTCTGGCGGCAGAAAAAAATAAAACATGCCAAAAGATTGCATTTGCCTTTATATTCCATTTTTTAATAAATTTTCATATTTACTCTTCAAATATAAATATTGTGATTTACATTGCCATCTTCGGTCCAATCACGTATCTCGTGTTGGTTACAGGAGCACGACTCTTACAGAGCATTCCGTTCGCAAGGTCTAGACCTACATCTCAGCATGGAGACAAAGCCAGTCGATAAAGAAGGGAATGGTCCAGTGCTCTTACTTTATGGCAGCACTCTTAGGTAAATATCACAATTATAATAATTATATGGATAAGGCTCTTATTCAGCAAGGAAACAGGTTTAAGATATCAGCTCAAGTCTGGCGCAATCCGAATTGGACTTTGGTGGGTCAGTCTGTAGAAGATAACTGTAAAATAACCTTGTGTTGTGTTTCTCCTGAGAAGGCACTCATTGCAATGTTAACAGAAACACAACTGGTAGGCATTCATAACACCTCCTTAAAAAGTCTGAAATTTCTACTGACTGCAGAAACAGGACCAAAGATAAGTGATCTTTAGTACTGTGATCTTCTAAAGGGTAGAGGAATTTCCACAACAAGACTGTTTTATTTTGAGCGAAATTCCAGATTACAGCAGCAAATACTGCGGATTCCTCACAAAAACACGTGTAGCCCTTAGCTGCTGTATGCAATTGGTATTTATTATGATATTTTTGCGGTCTGAATGAATCTGACTCTTCCAGGCAAAAATATATTATATATTTTTTATTTCAATATTTAGAGTTTTTTTACTGTTTTTTTTTATTCCTTCTACCTTAACCTTACTTTATTTATTTTACAATAAAGTAGGACCTACCCTATTCACGACATACCCTTTTTTATTTTATTTAATCAACTAATGTGGCAAACAAGTATACGGCCCTGATGGTAAGTGGTCACCGTAGCCTATGGATGCCTGCAACACCAGAGGCATCACCTGCGCGTTGCCGACCCTTTAGGAAAAGAAGTGGGAAGTAGAAGGAGCGGGAATGGGGAAAGGTGGTGATTGGGCCTCTGGAACTCTCACTCACCGAACGACACTCAACGGTAAGAATACTGCTATTTCACGTCAATATTCTGTGAGAGGGTAGTCCTTCCTCGGTCGAGCCGGCTCATTCATGCTGAAATCAGCGAGGCTCTACTACTCTTAAATCTATTATTTTTACAGGTGGTTTGAGAGCCTCAAACTGATTCTATCAGGTATAACTCGTCCGACACGTCGCGGGCGCATCTTCAAGAATGTGCGACCGCGTAAGCCGCAACTATCGCGCCACTACCGAAATGTTAGCGTGTCTGTCACATTGCATAATTTGCAGGTACATAACTTAGACGTCTATTTTCTTGCGAAATTAAATATCATAACTGAAACCATACCAACAAAAAAGTAAAATGACCCTAGACATATATTTAAAATGTTTATCGGGAAACTAAACAATTTATTTATATTTTATTATTCTTTGAGGAACGCATGCACTTGACATTCTGTATTAAAAATCACAGCAGTCATTTGCTCCTGTGATTCTAGGCAAACATAACTACCGGAAAACAGGCCTTTGTCAGGTTCTAATCCATAATCTACAAAATATGTGAGTAAAAGATGCTCAAATCCTATGGGTTCTAGTGTGATATTAAGACTGCGCCGAGCGAAATGTGCCAAAACAGGCGGTCACAGTTAAGTGAAAAAAATCAACTCTTTTTGTTTATTTCAAATATAAAATATACATTTACCATAACAATGAATGTGCTTATAATTACTCCGTGTAAAAAACTTAAAATAATTGATATTTTCGCCTACAAAATTACGTAAATTTGCACGAAATATGTAAAAACATAAGCTCGTGTTACGTGATTTTTAGATTATAACCGTTGAAATCTATCGTATTTTACAGCTTAAACGAAACATAAATAGTTATATTACAATTAGTCCGTCCCAAATATTTAAGTTATTGGTTGACAACAAAGATACATATTTATCAAAAAAGCACTTCAAATCCTCTATACAATTTTACTATGGCGGCCGCGCGCCGATTTGAATATGCACCGTACGAATTCTGTCATTATCTGTCTTACGCTCGGCGCAGTCTTAATTATAATATCACACTAGAACTCCTAGGATTTGAGACATATTTTTTATTTACATAGATAACTTCCTTAGTAAATAGGCTATCAAATCTTTAAATTTGATTAGTAGGTTCAGAGTTTAGCCTGTTTAAATAAATAATCTCTATGGCTTTATAATTTATTCGATGAAATATTAAAATACCAATTTGCTTTATGATTTATTCTACAAACTATTAAAAACCTTTAACTAAAACGATTAATTACATAATCTTAAAGGTGTTCTACTGGTCATCATCCTCACTCCAACGAGGCATTGAAATGTTAGGCGTCCGCGTGACCTGCGGCTCCAAACACCGCCTGTCTCTAGTCGCGACCAACGACGGCCTGGTCAGAAGACCTCGAGCCAACTGGACCACTGTGTACATGAACTGTGACTTGAACGATGCAGAGATATGGCTGAAGACCCTGGCTGCTGAGGAGAAGGAAGGGGACGAGGTAAGAGGATCTTCTCATTGGAATTGGTAATTACGGCATCCACTGGAAGACGGCTGGAAGCTAATTCGTTCCAGTACTCTCTGCCCTCAAGCCTGACTGGAACTAATAGTTTCAGCAAGAGTTCGCATAACTTAACCAAAATATTTATCACAAATAGCGTTTAAAATCGCAGCCATCGCAAGAGTTTGTCCGCAAAAAACCGATTGATGCCGGCCGTATTTCATATAATGGCGTTAGTAATACATTTATTTATTTTTTTAAACACATTTATAATATCTTTACAGGATATCCTGAAACGATATTATAAACTAAATTACATAATATAATATCAATAAGACAATAAACTAAAAAAATTACACATTAAATACCATGCATTTTTCCGCAACTTCTTTGAATTTCGGCAGGCTTAAGTGATAAATATCAACGTCATTGGCAATTATATTAATAAGTCGTATAGCGCGCGGCAACGGGGCAAACTTGAGGAAGTTTGTCCTCGCTGCTGGGACGCTTAGCATGGCAGGGCGGCGGCAATATAATCAATAGCAAAATCCCAATGTTAAAATGTCACAATTTAAATTTACATAATTGTATATTGTTCGGATGATCGAACGATTAGTGACGTTGTGGCAAAATGGGTCACTATGCCATCTTAAGTGTTGGGGAGTCAACCCAGCACGGGGCAAAATGATGAATCACAAAAAATTATCCAATTTTTTATCTTCTCTGTATCAGTTATGTTGATTACGCAACATGGAAAATCTCTTACTACCTCGGGTAGGGAGATAATCAGCTGCTTTTTGCCACCAGTATTCCCAACTGACACCTCGTGTGATGGAGAAATGCTACTGCCTTTCCGTTCGACGAGTATCCTACGGCAGAGAAGCAGGGGTCAGCGCAGGAGCCCCTCCGACCCACAGACTCGCCGTGCACGACCTTCGTGGAGCCTGGACCAAGCTCAACAGAGACCTCGCCTTCGCACTCATTGATACTTATATCAAGACTCAGGTAATGACAGGTTGTTTTCATATAGATATCATGGTGTGTATTATGCTTATATGTATGCCTTTTACCAACATGGCTAACGGCCCGCTGATGATAAAGGTGAGCGGTTATGTATGGTGTGGTGTAACCAATTGCTTGCAGTACCTGGTGAGCCACAGGCACAGCGAACGATTCCTTTTTTGAAACCATGCAAGCAACATGTACGCCTTGACTAATATTATTCCTTTGTCCCTTGCAATGTCAGTGCTTCGGCACATTTTCTGTTAAGTAATTTATGATATACCTTGGTGTTGCAAGTGTCCATGGACTAATGTTATCGTTTACCATGAGGTGGGAGTATACTTATTTGCGAGTTTAGTTGTTTAAAATATAACGCACTATTATTTCTTGCAGCAATTAAAGAAGAATCTGTCAACAAAAGCCCTAAAGGAAGAGGAACAGCCGACGACGTCGCCGAAGCATCAACGCGAAGCTGACGTCATATCGCCGCCACCGCCCGTCGCTGCACAAGTAATTAGTAGTCTTCATTATTATTTAAAATTATATAATTAATACTATTTTTAAATTGCAGACATAGTATTACATTACTTTTTATTGTTAATAATGATTGCGAAAATTAATCATAGTTTTTCAAAATGCATGCGACATTCTAGGATTGTCCTAAAAAATATGGTCAAAAATTATCTTTCGTAAAATTTGTTTGGCTCATTATCCTACAGCATCTACTATTTTTATAATAGTATATATAGAAAGCAATCTAGTTTACTGTGTTTAAACAGTAGATTAGAATGCTTCCGATTTTATCAAAAGAGTTGAATAACAGACCACGATATATTACCGAGATCATTTAATTTACACCGTACTGAAGTACCACAGGTGAGTAAATTGGCACGTTGTATAATAAGGTGTGTGCGTGTTTGTTTGCGTCGTGTGGAGTGCAGGGCGGCGCGGGGTCGGGCGCGCAGTGCGGCGGCGCGGGCGGCGGCATGCTGGCGGCGCTGGTGGCGGAGGCGGGCGGCTCGGCGCCCGTCGTGTTCAGCGACGAGCTCAGCGGCGCCGAGGAGCTGGCGCCGCCGCCGCACGCGCCGCACGCCAGGCACGTGCTCGACGACGACAACGCGCACATCGCCTGCCTCAGTCAGTATACACGCTTAGTCTCTTTATCTGACCTTCAGAAAATCTTAAACCAGGTCACTGAGCGTTCGCCCAGATCTTCTTCTTCCGACTGACCGATTTACTATTTTTTCTGGTGGAATCGTAAATGGTGTCCCCTTCCTTTGTCTTTATTATACCTTGACCTGAATCTTGGAAACTCACTCGTATATGTTTTGACTTGCAGTCGAGCTAGTTAACTCTCAGGTGGTGCTCAAAGGCTGCGAGACCCGAGGGTACGTGATCCTGTGCGCAGCGCGTGCCGAGGTCCGCCAGCGCGTGCGGCGCCAGCCCGCCGCCGCGGCCTGGAGCGGCGCGCTCTCCGCCATGCAGTACTACGCCACCGTCAGCGCGGCGGACAGGGACCAGCTCGATGGTAACTACACACCAGACATAACCAGGTCCGCCAGCGCGTGCGGCGCCAGCCCGCCGCCGCGGCCTGGAGCGGCGCGCTCTCCGCCATGCAGTACTACGCCACCGTCAGCGCGGCGGACAGGGACCAGCTCGATGGTAACTACACACCAGACATAACCAGGTCCGCCAGCGCGTGCGGCGCCAGCCCGCCGCCGCGGCCTGGAGCGGCGCGCTCTCCGCCATGCAGTACTACGCCACCGTCAGCGCGGCGGACAGGGACCAGCTCGATGGTAACTACACACCAGACATAACCAGGTCCGCCAGCGCGTGCGGCGCCAGCCCGCCGCCGCGGCCTGGAGCGGCGCGCTCTCCGCCATGCAGTACTACGCCACCGTCAGCGCGGCGGACAGGGACCAGCTCGATGGTAACTACACACCAGACATAACCAGGTCCGCCAGCGCGTGCGGCGCCAGCCCGCCGCCGCGGCCTGGAGCGGCGCGCTCTCCGCCATGCAGTACTACGCCACCGTCAGCGCGGCGGACAGGGACCAGCTCGATGGTAACTACACACCAGACATAACCAGGTCCGCCAGCGCGTGCGGCGCCAGCCCGCCGCCGCGGCCTGGAGCGGCGCGCTCTCCGCCATGCAGTACTACGCCACCGTCAGCGCGGCGGACAGGGACCAGCTCGATGGTAACTACACACCAGACATAACCAGGTCCGCCAGCGCGTGCGGCGCCAGCCCGCCGCCGCGGCCTGGAGCGGCGCGCTCTCCGCCATGCAGTACTACGCCACCGTCAGCGCGGCGGACAGGGACCAGCTCGATGGTAACTACACACCAGACATAACCAGGTCCGCCAGCGCGTGCGGCGCCAGCCCGCCGCCGCGGCCTGGAGCGGCGCGCTCTCCGCCATGCAGTACTACGCCACCGTCAGCGCGGCGGACAGGGACCAGCTCGATGGTAACTACACACCAGACATAACCAGGTCCGCCAGCGCGTGCGGCGCCAGCCCGCCGCCGCGGCCTGGAGCGGCGCGCTCTCCGCCATGCAGTACTACGCCACCGTCAGCGCGGCGGACAGGGACCAGCTCGATGGTAACTACACACCAGACATAACCAGGTCCGCCAGCGGACTGCAATGCTGGAGGTACTACCAGTCGGTGGGCAGCTGGCTCGTTTACGTCTGCCTTCTTTACTAGACATTCTGTATATACCTAACCAATGGATTTTGTCAGTAGAGTCCTTGATACAACTAGATTAGCTTCTGACGTTAAATCATTTTGTTCCTCCCAGAGAATATCCAGTGGGTATCAGTGGAGGAGATTAGCGAGCGCTGGCAGAGCACAGAGATCAGCACGCTGCCAGACGTGCCGCGGCTGGTGGGCAGCGGGCACTCCGCTGGCGGCGTCATTGGACGCTGTGTAGGGCCCAGCGCCGACACGGGATTGGCACAGGTGACTACACACCAGACAATTATTCCTTCTATACCAAGGCGCGGCGCTAGCATATAGCATAGCAACGCCTGGCCTTTCTTAAGAAGGAGATATAGACAGAAGCATAGTACAGATACGTTTAGGTTACGCGTAATTACAAAGTATGTCCTATAAAAAAACTGAATAGTTGTTTGTAATCATTAAATTCTTCAAAATTTGTAGTCCAAATATGGGTGCGATACGCATCTACCTTTGGCGATATAAAAACGTAAATCTATGTATGTCAAATTTTGGCAAATTGTCCTGATCTGTATCCAACTAGCCTCTTCCTTGTTCCAGCTACAACGCATAGTATCCCGCTGTGCGTGCGAGTTCTACTACGTGTCCCACGAAGAGGCAGAGTCAGTTAGCGGCCAGGGCTCAGGCTGGGCGCAGCAACAACCTTACGACTCTTTCACACTCATGCACAACGACTTGAACGTGTGCACTAACTCATTACAGGTGAACCTACTACGAGTATTTGACCAGTATAAAATGATCTTTAATTGTCGACGTATTTTAGGAGTTAATTAATAAAGTATTTTTTGTGGTCAACTATAACGCAAGTCCTTGCTATTACGACATATTAAATGCAATGTATTAAATATTACACTTAAATAATAATCTCCAATAATCGTTGCGTTATTTGCTTCGTTCGTATTCAGAAAGAACTAAATGCTTTGGGAACGCGAGCGCCCCACTTTTTATAATACCGCAGCAAAGAATCTGGAACCGAAGTACTAAATGTAAAGGCGAATCCCGATCAATATTTATTTATTTCAAATAAATTGTTGTCCTGGTAGAATAACCATGACGTTGTTCTCAGTACGCCATGCTGCTGGATGTAGTAAACAACGTGGTCCTACACGTGGAACCGGAGCGTCGCCGTACGTTGGAACGGCGCGCGCGCATGCGCTTCCAGCTGCAGTTGCACCAGGACCAGGACCCTCGCCAGCTCATACACAAGCTGCAGACGCAGGTACCTCAAAACTTATCAACTGTTCTGCCGTCATAAGGAAAAAAGACGGTTCCAACATGTTTTTTTCGAAATTAAGATATTTACCAGTTTGGAAACAGTAAAAACACGCAACTGCCAGCACATTCATATAAAAATTTTTTTGGCTCCTGCCTATTTTTCCCGTATAACAGCAGTGCTATACTCCTCTGGTTAGCTTTTCGGGGATGTAACAGTGAGGCTGAAAATTTTCGTTCTATAACCACATGGGACATCAAATTGTGTGATCCACAAATTGTTGCACCTGTGTGTTCTTTGTGTTCGTGCTTTGATTGTTTGTAAAGTCCTCCGCGATATAGGAATTATAACTAGAGAGGAAGATGTTTAAAAAAAAAAATAACCTTGGTATAACGTTATTTGCACGCTTCTGTAGAGATACTACAATTGAGTCGCTCCAAGTTTGTATCGACATTTTATTCGCAGGCTTCGGGTTTATCCCAGATATAAACCTGTGGCTCCAAAGGTTTTGCTAGGAGCACTCTAGAAACTTCATATAACGCCTTCATACAACTGTATTTTAAGCTTTTGTAGGTTGGAAGTACTTCTCCATTTAGGTATTTTAGGTTTGTGCCTAACTTTTTCTTTGTCGATTTAAACCTGGGATCAAAACCGAACGCCGTAATCTAGAAATTTCGGCCCGAAAATAAGCTTTCATAACAGTTAAGTTGATAATAACGGGCCCGTCCGGTACCCAACGCCGATGTGGTTTATCTATTCAAAACATTTTACATTTGTGGCGAGCCCGAGCTACCCATATAATTGTATCAAGGAGGACCTTATAAATACTAGTAAAATTGCAATCGTCACTGGTAAATATACTTTTATAGGACCGATTAGACTAAAGAAGTCATTCCAGTGGCGAGACACTAGGCCATACTGTTAAATTGTATTGATGGCCATAACCCTAGAGCTCAATTTTGGGATGATAATGATATACCTATTAGATGTTTTAAAAGTATGTATTGTAATCGATTTAATTACGTTACTAATTAAATTTTAAATGACATTTATGCGGTTTACTAAGTGCTACAAATAAAATTAAGTAAGTATAATATTAAAATCAAACAAAAACAATAGAAAATACCTAAACATTAACAAAAAGTATAAATAAAATCACAAAAAGAGATCTCTCCGGCGGGGAATCGAACCCCGGTCTCCCGCGTGACAGGCGGGGATACTGACCACTATACTACCGAAGATCGTGATTGTAGTGTTGAAATAACCGTTCATAAGCAAAGTAGTGCGCTATCAATGCCAATCGAATAATAATAAACAACTCCTTTGTTAGTCATTGTGCCTTCGTCATACATAACTTTACACCCGAACGAGCGTCATGGCCGATACGATTAAATGAGTCATGTTTTTGTTGATCGAGTATAAATAAAATATATAAGCCAAATAAAAAAGGAAATAGAATGGAATATTCATGTATCAATGCAGTTGTGGTATGTCGATTGTCAATAGTCATTGTAAAGAACCGGTTTTGTTTTGTAGTACTATTTATATCACATGGAACCTATTACATAGTTTTTTATTTATTTATTCTAGGAAATTTTTCTACAATATAATGACAATGTTAATCATATGGTACCTTATTCTATAATAAATCTACTACTTACAACAATATCATAAGCTAACCTTATTAGCTACTAACTTTTTTTCGCGGCTCTGCCCTGCTTCAATCTGCTGTAAGAAATTTCATCCATATCGGTTGAGTGGCTTAGCCGTGAAAAGGTAAAGGCCAGACAGACAGAGTTACTTTCGAATTTATAATATTAGTAAGGATTATACACTTTAAGATAATTGTTTCAAACAAATATTTGCAATATTTGCATTGATCTACTAATGAATAGACCATGTGACGGTACACATTTCCCGTAAGTCTTGTAAATAGGACTTATTTACAAAACTTACGGGAAATGTGTCCCTAGTTGATATATGCTTTTATAGATATTACTACGAGTGCAATGGCAATAGGAAGGCCACCACTAAAAACATTACGGAATCCTTACAATTAAATACATAATTATGTGGTTTACCTTAGATTAGATTAGATATAAATTACAAATAAAAATACTACGTTTGAATATGGTCACCTGTTGTCATTTGGTACACAATGCCAACATAACATCTGAATTATAAATATAGTATTATCAACTTACTGAGCAGCGATAGCTCAGTGGGGAGACCAACAGACTGCAACGCAGAGGATCTCGGTTTCGAACCCACGTCGCGCACCTCTGACTTTCGGAAGTTATATGACTTTTCGAAATTATGTGCGTATTGATTGAAAATTATCGCCTGCTCCGTGCCTCGGAGAGCACGTTAAGGCGTAGGTCCCGGCTGCACTGAACATCTGTGGCAGTCGTTATTGGGAGAGTGTCGACATAAAAGATCCCACTGGGTCGAAGTGTCGCCGGTCTGCACTGACTGGCCCCCACATAAGACACATACATACTCATACTGAAAATTGCACACATTTTCATGTGGACACTTTTCATGTAATCTAGGTACGGTGATGTACTGTGTATGATACTTGAATGATTTAAAGCTTTGGCATGGGTAGCATTTACAAATTCTTCTTATAAAAAATATTGAAACGTATTTGTCGATATTGCCCACCATCCACGATTATTGGGTAAATATTATATTCGGTGTAAAGTATATAAAATAAATATTGTATTACAAGCCAATCTCAAAAGTAAGCCATCTACGAGAAGCAGTTTCGGTAGACGGACAGACTTTGGTAGTTGATTGTGCTGCAATAATATACACTATAATTCGTTAAGTTATCAGACTTGCGATCGAGTGCTTGTTGGTTCGATCCCCACCCAAATACTTTACAGATGTGAACTCACGTTGAACACAATCGTTTAGCTTAGTTTTATATTACTTGTATTCTTGTTAAACCATTGTTTAAGACTGCGCCGAGCGAAATATGCCAAAACAGGCGGTCACAGTTAAGTGAATAAAATCAACACTTTTTGTTTAATACAAATATAAAATATGCATTTACTATAACAATGAATATCTTTACAATTGCTCCGTGTAAAATATTTAAAATAATTAATATTTTCGCCTACAAAATTATGTAAATTTGCACGATAAATGCAAAAACGTAAGCTCGTGTTACGTAATTTTTAGTTACTGGTGTAACTTAAATATTTGGTACGGACAAATTGTAATATGTACCAACATATTTATCAAAAAAGCACTTCAAATCCTCCATACAATTTGACTATGGCGGCCGCGCGCCGATTTGAATATGCGCCGCACGAGCTGTCATTATCTGTCTTACGCTCGGCGCAGTCTTAAGTATTTTGAAAGCCAAATATCAGTCTTCTGCAAAAAATCTGTTTTGTCTGGTAACATTTCACTTTAACTTTAAAGTGTTACCTTCTCACACAGGTTAGAGAATCTCTGGCCAGACTCCGTCGCCTGGAAAAGGAATATTACCTGAAGAATAGGTCGATGACTGGCAATGATTCTGCTGCCATGGACGAGTTGAAGAGTTTAGATGATCAGGTATGTATTACTTTATGATGATTTATATTGACTAATTGGTATGATTATAATTGCCCTTTTTCAACGACATATAAACAGAAAAGATGTTGCCTTTTCTATAGTTATTGGTTATAATAGTCACGATGTTGTAAGGGTATGTCGTGGATAGTATAGGTCCTAATTTATTGTAAGAGAAACGAGACGGGTGTAAAACCCCAGGATTCAACCTCTTCGTCTTCATATGACCTTGTTTCAATTATATATAAACATTTACTTAGGTTAATGTTGTATATAATTATATAGTATGTACATGTTTTAATAATAAATAATTAACGTACTTTTCAATAATTGCCGCCGTTGAACATCATGCCCACTGCTACATACTGCTGGGCATGATGCCCACATCTGGGCATCATGTCCATTGTTGGGCTTCGTGTCCACTGTTGGGTATCGTGTCCACGTTGGGCATCATATCCACTGTTGGGCATCATGTCCACGGTTTGGCATCATGTCCACTGTTGGGCATTATGACCATTGTTGGGTATCATGTTCATTGTTGGTCATCATGTCCACTGTTGGGTATGTTGTGTTGCAAAACGCAGCACAAGACAAAACTAGACAGCAAACAGCAGCAATCAACTCGAATCAACACACCACCACTCTGCATATAAATGAAGTCATTTTGCCATTTAAAATACATGTGACCTTGTGACCCCTATATCTCAGGAGTCTTTTGACCCACAGCCCATATTCAAACTCGACCGAGGTATGACACCAAGGTGTTTGCACACCAAGTTATAAGTCAATCGGTCCAGTGGTTCCGGAGCTATGCCTGTCACTAACAGACAGATACAACAAAGTGTTTTTATTAACTTCTTCGAAGAAGACCCAGAGGTCAATAAAGTAAGGTTAAGGTCGAAGGAATAAAATGCACAGTATTTTAGAAAAGTAAACAATAGTTTTTTTGACGTTCTAAAGCATATTTTTTTGGATCTTCTTATTTGCTTTTAAGGTTTCATTAATGTTTCGAATACCAGCGATCATTCAAACAGTATTTTGTATTTTTTTTTATAACGTTTGTAAGTATAATACTATTATGAACTGTTTCTACGATTTTTTTATATAATAGTTTGGTAGGGTACCCTAGTCGTTGTCCGTGTTATAAAGGTTTCTTTGCAAGGTGCACAAGGTGGTGTTGGTAGCGATGTACGTGCGCTCGTACGCAGTGCGCATGCACCGCAGTTAGTAGGGCTCTTGCTGTAACATACTGTGTGGTTAGGTAAACGAGTGCAAGGAGTCGGTGTGGTCGCTGGGCGAGGAACTAGACGCGATGGTGCGCGCGTGGCGCGAGGTGGGGCGCGCGTCGGCGGCGCCGCACGTGCGCAGCGCGCATGCGCCGCCGCACCGCTACAACGAGATCTGCTTTAAGAGTGCGCGCTGGAGACTCACCGACGCCGACGGACAGCTTGGCATTGCCGACTTACTGCTCACTAACTTCCTGTAAGTGGCCAACTATCTTTTTGCAATATAATAGAAAGTATGACTTATCATTAAGTACCTGTCCTATAGTGCCAAACTATCTTATTGCACTGTAGGATAACTAGACAGTTGCCTAGTTATCTGCTGGTAAGTTTATCAGCAAGTGCCTGCCTAACACAACTGCTGCGCTTATCGATAAAACTGTGACGAACAGTTTCCAATTTCTTTGGACGCTCGCAAAACTAGAAATATCATTATAACAGTGTGGTCGTAAGCGCTGTTCTGCGCCTTAGCTGCGCGATGACAAAACGAAGGTGGTAAACCAGTATCGTAACAATTCGTCGATTGTGTCTATCTTATATAATCTTGTGCTCCTTCCCTAAGTCTGTCCCAAGGTGCAGTATAGCATTTCTGGTCAAAATATGACTGTGGCCATGTAGGCTCTTCCTACATATACAAACGCTTGAATTGTATAGAAGCACCTTTCAGGCCCGAATTTAAAGGTAGCAGACAGCTTGAGTAACGAAGAGTAGAACGCCTGATTTTTTTAACCCGACGAAAAAATTATTCAGTTTCCGAAGTAATTTTGGTGAAATTCTTTTTGCAAGCCCGGTACAAAGTCCTGTCCTTATTTCGGCACTGGCACCTTTTAAGTTAAAATTATTATAACTACCCACTTTCGCCGCTGAGATAAATATAAGCGAATTATAAGAAACTAGAATATGGTCTTTGTGGTTTAAGCATAATTTAAATCTGTCCTTGTTATTCAGATATACGAAAACTTCACGATCTGATGACTCAGTGGAACATCAACTTGAAGTTGGATACGTGCGCGTCAAGAACTTACTGCCGAACGAACCTTTCCCTGAGGTATGAATACACAAATGTACAATCATTATGTTATGCAGCACTCGCCAATGAAATAGGTGAACAAATTGTGTGACTGAGTTTCAAAGGCCTGAGATCTTGAGCTTTACCATTATCTCTTAAAGCATTGCTATAGCATGTGCAAGAACGAGACAAAGTTATATACTGGGCAACTTTTGTTACAACGTTACGAAATATGTTTGAAAGTCTGTGGTAATCCTATTAATAGAAATCCTTATTGTGGAAGCTTTTGTTCGGATGATTGTTACTCAATCATGCCCCAACCACTAAACCGATTTTGATGAAGATTTGCACGTGAATACAATATGCCATAATTTGAATCATAGTAGATATACTTTTTATCCGGTAATATGATAGCGTGGGCTTTATGCAGACAAAGACGTGGGCAGAAACGTGTATTTATTACTATTAATATCTGTGTCGCAGGCGTCCTTATATTTACTATAATACAATCGAAAATACTGCTTGGATACAACAATATTTATCTTCGCGTGTCCTAAAAATATGAGAAATAAATGTCTCGATATTTCGCGTATATCAAGCAGATGGTTTTAACTTATTACTGCCATTCGTGTATTTAATCAATATCTAAATAATTAGTAACAAAACATGATCCTTTTACACAATTAACAATCAATTATATAATTAGATACAGTAATTTGTCATGCCTTACTGACGGTGCTAAACGTAGGTAGTGTATTGCAATGATTGCAATCATTTGTCATTACCGCATATGGATGTGAATGGCTGTCATTATTTAGTTCTATTGTCTTATTGTTTCCACGAAATATTAAGACGCAGTATCTTTGTTATTCTGTTCGGTAGTCTTATTAAAACGCTCGGTTAGTTAATGCGCCGTATGCTGCGTTGAACGCATTGTGTCTGCCGCGTTATATTTAATTGCGTTGAAGGCAGCGTCAATTGTAACGCATGTGTCAAACGTATGCCGCATGCGTCTTACACGTCGCAGGATGCATAAACAAACGAGCGCTTTATATTTCTTGCATAAAACAGCGAATGATGATGCACAAGAGATTCTTAACTACAATACGCTAAACATTGCAAGATTGTCTTGATTTGACATTACGATTGCTGCAATGCTTGAGTGGAGCCGAGAATAAAACTGCTATTGCCAGTTTGTAAAATGTCTGTACATTTTACAAACTGGCAATAGCAGTTTTATTAGATATATCTGTATATATCACGCCTAATATATCCAAAGGGGCAGGCAGAGGTGAGCTATGATTTTCGGTGTATACCCGGAACAGTATCTAATGCTGTGCTACTTTTATTTGCTTGATAGATAAACCCAATAATCGCTGGACCCGGAAATCGATCCTTAAAGTGAGGGAATAGAATGTGATTGACTTTACTAGTTATTGCGCACTCACGTGTATAATGGCACCGTATAATATATTTTTCGGCAACTACGTTATCGAAATTTTGTAATGGCGGTAGTTATATTTTTGTTACTTATTAACTACAAAAAAAATAAATGCAAATGTCTCCGAAACAACAATAGCGCAATTACAACTTGACGTTTTTGTCTCGTAGGTGTTGGTACCACAGGAGCCTTCAGGACGTGCGCCATTAGCTCGTCGCGCGGCGCTGCGCGTGTTCTGTCGCGACCGACCTCCCGTCGGCGGAATAGCCGTCAAGGAACACTTCGAAGTCAACATCGTGCCTATACGGATCGGTAAGATAAACTATCTACCTTAAACATGATTGAACCAGTAACTTATTGGTCCGTTTATTTGGTTTGATCGCCACGTCGACAAAGCAAAAGCTCTTGGCGCTAAACTACGATTTCATTCTTTAATACCTAAATCGTTGTTGTGATCTTATGCTAATATGGATGAAATAAATAGTAAGCAGTTCACATAATATCAATTGGGTTGATATAGCTACATAAAAAACAACGCAAATGAAAACAATCCTTTTTATACGATTTATTAGCGTTTATATGTCTGACATATAGTCCTGACCGTGGTATGTTGGACACATACCACGGTCACGACTATACGGCCTCGATGGCGTAGTGGTTAGTGTAACCGACTGCCACGCCCGAGGTCGCGGGTTCGATTCCCGCACAAGTCAAACATTTGTGTGCATGAACATGGATGTTTGTCTTGGTCTGGGTGTTTCTATGTATAATATGTATGTATTTCCAAAAACAATTGTATATATGTATGTTTATCCATTGTCTAGTGCCCATAGTACAAGCTCTGCTTAGTTTGGGCTAGATCGTGTGTATGTGATAGAATATTATATTATTATTATTATTATTATATTATTATTATTATTATTATATTATTTTGCTTTCTCATGTATACATAAATGTGGCAGGTTAAACACATTTTATCAAGTCATTAATTTAATATACAGACTCAGAAATGATTGGGTCGATTAGTCCTCAAACAGATGATTGGGTCAGTAAGTCCATAAACAGAGTTTAAACATTATTGGATTGGTAACATCGTTGCGATTTTACATAAATAAAAAAATTGTCATATCCTAGTGTAAACAAGTTATTGGAAAATACACGTCCCAGCTGTAGAAATACTTGAAACAATGACCGGGGATGCCACAAGAAATACTGCAGACAGCGCTCATAATCGATAAACCATCAGTGACTCCCACTATTTAAAACATTTATTAAACAATAAAATATAGGTAGACGTTGGTGGTGTATAAGATACCCTCCATATATACATTTCTGGCATACGAGACACCATAAAGAATTATAATAATAACAAATATTAAGACGGCCAAATTACCTTATGTACTAAAACAACCTAGATGGACATACATAGCACATACACAGTCGAATAAATACAGAAACATGCCCATATAGACCACAATGTAACCACAACATTACATCATAACATACTCGGTATTATTAGCATAATATTTCTAAAACGTGTATTGAACTTACACAACGTCTGCCCTACGGAGACACCTGTTCAAATATAAATAAGGCGGTATAGGACAAAGTTGACAAGTTGAGAACGATTGTTATAAAATACATTACATGTGTTCAAATATTTCTACTGCATGGCGATTTGGAGCTGAAGGTTTTTAATTAAAATCTGTTAATAAATTAATATATTATGAGCAGCGATAGCTCAGTGGGGAAACAACCAGACTGCAATGCAGAGGGTCTCGGGTTCGAACCCACGTCGCCCACCTCTGACTTTCGGAAGTTATATAACTTTTCGAAATTATGTGCGTATTGATTGACAATTATTATCACCTGCTCCGTGCCTTGGAAAGCTCGTTAAGCCGTCGGTCCCGGCTGCCATGAACATCTGTGGCAGTCGTTATTGGGAGAGTGTCGACACAAAAGATCCCACTGGGTCGAAGTGTCGCCAGTCTGCACTGACTGGCCCCCACATAAGATAAGATAAGATAAATAAATATAAAACCGAAGGTACAGTAGGATGCTCACATATTATTGGGATTTGATCAAAATTGGAATAGTTCCACCCTTCAGAAAATAACAGCCAAATAACCCCGTTTTGTCTTCCTGCTTCTTTATGAGGCGCTGTGCTGTCAGGCAGATATCTGTAATCTTTGTGCTTTGGCCCTTGCAAGGTAGGGACTTCCTTTTTCAAGCATCCATAGGCAATCACTGACTATTGCTTTTCTGGTTACGTCACAATCATCGAGCGTAACATTTGACATTAACGTTTAAGACTGCGCCGAGCGAAATGTGCCAAAACAGGCGGTCACAGTTAAGTTGATAAAATCAATACTTTTTGTTTAATACAAATATAAAATATACATTTACCATAACAATGAATGTGCTTACAATTACTCCATGTAAAAAACTTATTAATATTTTCGCCTACAAAATTACGTAAATCTGCACGAAAAATTAAAAAACGTAAGCTGGTATTATATGATTTTTAGATTATAACAGTAGCAATCTATCCTATTTTACAGCTTAAACGAAACATAAATAGTTATATTACAATTTGTCCGTCCCAAATATTTAAGTTATTGGTTGACAATAAAGATACATATTTATCAAAAAAGCACTTCAAATCCTCCATACAATTTTACCATGGTGGACGCGCGCCGATTTGAATATCGAGCTCTGTCATTCAGTCCAACCTCGTCTTACGCTCGGCGCAGTCTTAACATTGAGATTAACGATAATCAATTTGTAAAGTTCTTTTTCTACGAAAATCAGTATATCATCAACTCAAAATAGCATACACTTGTTTTATAATACATTTACCTATTGCTGTATCCAGCAATGCAATGGCATAGAACTTATGTCTGATCTTCACATAGGTCCAAAACTTCTGCATTGAAAATGGCAACGGGTAATGTAAATTGACATTAATAGGAGTAATACTGGTACACACAGCGACACATCAACCTAGACTGTTTGGACTTTGAACTATTAGAAGTAGAACGCTGTGAATCGTGCGAGAGAGTGCGTTATATTTTTGTTATTTTCTCTCATTCACGCTGAACGGAATGCGATGCTCTATCCTTACCATTACATCGACACCACTATGCACTGTCCCTTTCCGACATTTTTCTATTTTGTATGTATCGTAGTCTTTCCGATAATTCTCTATTTTGTATGTGGCGTAGTTATGGGTATATAGAGTATTTAACTTGATGTGTAGCCGTGTGTACATTTGACTTGCATAAGTATTACTTTGTGGCTTGAATTGAATTATCTTCTACCAGGTCTTACCAAGAAGTTCTTCAACACAATGCTCAAGTTCTGCTTCCCTGAGCGCGACCCTGACTCCATAGAAGACGGTGAAGAAGAGAACGAGGGTACATTGAAGGCAGGTGCTTCCTCATCAAGTCTAGTCTCCACCGGCTCTAAGAAGATCAAGAAGAAAGGAAAGGACTCTAATTCCAACTTCTATGTGAAGAGGGACAAGAAAGATAAAGATGATGTTGAGAAGATGAAGGTATTTTATAACAAAGTTCTTTATTGATGTATCTCGTTGAAGGGTAGGCAGGGGTGTATCACGTCCGTATTTCAGCAGTCATCTTTTAAGTTCCACGTGATAGGAGGCGAGTCTATTGCCAGTCTTCATTTTTTGAGGATTTATTTACAGCATTAGTTCCCAAAGTGGCTCAGGAGGACCCCCAGGGGTCCACGGGAGACTCGACGGAGGTCTAAGTTGTCGTGACAAAAATGGGGGTCCACAATTCGTAAGCGGGGGTCCACGAAAAAACGTTAGCTTGACTTCACCCTTCAATGTAGGCAGGTAATATATTAAGAAGCTCAGCGACTGTTACTCGTAAAACCTTGTATATTGCATATTCAGAAGAAAAAAGAACGTTCAACCCGCCTACTGTGGTAGGTGCAGGCCACCTGTTGTAGGCATAAGCATTAAACTGTCACGACTCTAAATGAGGTGCTATTAATAAAATTTTGGGATATGTGGACATGTCAGCTATTTCTTTGTTTCTCCTTATCATTCTGTGGTATGTGTACCGAATGGCGATGTCGCAAATGGGGGCATTTTAGCAATTAACTTTGTTTTTAAAATTTTAATAGACTATAGACTAAGGTAAAAGTATACCATAGTTGGGTCTCAGATTCGAACCCACGTCGCGCACCTCTGACTTTCGGAAGTTAGTTATATGACTTTTCGAAATTATGTGCGTATTGATTGACAATTATCGCCTGCTCCGTGCCTCAGAGAGCACGTTAAGCCGTCGGTCCCGGCTGCCATGAACATCTATGGCAGTCGTTATTGGGAAAGTCAGTACCCTCTAATATCCTGACACTGGTCTAGCCTTAGGGTATCGTTAGCCTTCGGGTTTCGGAGGTCAGGTGGCAGCCGCTCCGTGTAAAAACTGATATCCAGTCAAATCCCGTTAGACCAGAAAAGCCGACCCCAAGTGACTTGGGAATAATAAAGGCTAAGAGAGAAGAAAAAAGTTGGAATATTTGTAACACTAATCTTTTGTCCCTTGCGCTAAAGGCAGTGACTTCTATTTTGAAGGTTTAACAACGCTTAGAGACTGCTTCACGTATGCATCTTTGACACCTTCATAGTATAAAACATACATTTCAAAATGATATAAGGGGGATAAATATACCATTACCTTCTCATCTTCAACAGGAGAGAGCCGAAAAAAACAAACTTTTTATCTACATCAAAATCCCAGAAGTGCCTGTAAGGGTATCATACAAGGGTAGCAAGGAGAAGAATCTAGAAGATGTGAGGGATCTGCCGCTGGTGCTGCCGACGTTGGAGTATCACAACGTCACATGGACCTGGTTGGATCTGCTGCTCGCCACGAAGAGTGATACCAGGAGGTCAGTCTCCTACTTTCTGCACTTTTCTCTTAACCTTTCAAGTCTTAGAATGTCAGATTTAACTAAACACCTATTGAGTTTGACCGCCGGTGTGCTGCTGTAACTGAACAGCTGCTGGAACTGAGTGTTATTAAAAGTCAAAGTCAATCAAAGTATTATTTTTTTAGATGTTTAAGTCATACTTATGATAGTCTAAGTCTATGAGTTAGTGAAGTTATTGAATTTACATTTAGGTTAGTTGCTAAGTTCAGGAAATGGATTGAGCCTATGAGAAGATAACAGCAAGAAACTCACGGTCTCACTTTTAAACCGCCATTTAACTATAATTTTAGTAATTTACAACTTATATGTATGGTGTTACAGTCATTATACCGTTACCTTGTCGGCCTCGATGGCGTAGTGGTTAGTGTAACCGACTGCCACGCCCGAGGTCGCGGGTTCGATTCCCGCACAAGTCAAACATTTGTGTGCATGAACATGGATGTTTGTTTTGGTCTGGGTGTTTCTATGTATAATATGTATGTATTTACAAAAAAAAAAAAAACGTATATATATGTATGTTTATCCATTGTCTAGAACCCATAGTACAAGCTCTGCTTAGTTTGGGCTAGATGGTGTTGTGTGTATGTGGTAGAATATTATTATTAACCGACTATTAAAATGTTTAATAAAAATAATAGTATAATTTACAATGACATGTTGAAAATATTTATTGGCAGGAAACGCATCATCAATTTAAAGGTTACATACATGCATACATAGATTCAAGCCTGTTTCCCAGAGGGGTAGGCAGAGACTACGGATTTCCATTTGCTACGATCCTGACACACTCAGGCTTCATTCACTTTCATAACATTCCTCATACACGCTCGCCAGTTTAAGGTGATCTTAACCTGGCCTTCATCCAAAACGTCTCCGATCTGATCAAGAAACGTTCGCCTAGGTCTTGCCCTTGCGACTGTTCCATTCACACTAGCCTTATAAACTTTCTTAGTCAGTCTTTTCTCGTCCATTCTTTCTACATGCCCAAATCAGCTTAACGTACCCTTTTCTATTCTTGTCACTATATCCACTTTCATGCCGCATCTCTCTCTAATCACACTATTCCTTATTCTATCTTTCAGAGTCACACCACATACATTTTTCAGCGCTCTCATTTCTACAGCATTTATTCTGCTCTCATGCTTCTTTTGCCATACACAACTTTCACTTCCATGCATAAGTGTAGGCACTAATAGTCCTTTATGAACAGCCAAACGTGCCTTTTCGGATACATTTCGACTGTTCATAAAAGCGCGTAGAGCGCCATTCACTTTATTGCCAGCAATCGTTCTCCTTTCAATATCTCCCTCATGTGTACCATCCCTTGTAAACATAGTACCCAAATATACAAACTCTTTCACTTGCTCCACTTTTTCTCCATCAATCATAATATTACACATCACTCCTCCTTTTCAAATACCATGACTTTCGTCTTGCTTACATTTATTTTCATTCCTTTACTCTCAAAAGCACCATGCATAATAGTTACCATCGCCTGCAACTTTTTCGCCGATGACGCTAGTATTACTTGGTCGTCGGCATAAAGAAGACAAGGTTAAAGGTTAAAGTTTCGATATTGTGATTGTATAGCTCTATGTTTTCACAGAAAGTTTTAAAGATTAGTTATTAGATGTATTATTAACTAATCCATAATGTTGGGTTCAGGGTGATATTATCTCAAGCGATTCGTCAGAAGCTACAACTGCATAGGCGAGCGGCGGCCGCGCCAGAACCACACGAAGAGGACAAAGCGAGGTTGCTGCTGGGAGAGAGAACTGTAAGTTTTCTATTATAATGTCAATATAACCATATATATAGCACAACCAAGAAGCATTGTCTGGGCGCAGGAGTATAACCGCCGACCTTATTAATATTACTGCAGACAAAAGACTTGAAAATAAAAAACCTATTTAATTTCGGTTGGTTGGTAACAGTCAGTTTCTAAGGTGGGAAAGTTACAACAGTAGTTGAGTCTGAAAATCTGATCAATATATGGTAATATGCACGAGATCTACTGATAATTTCTTAGATTCTGTTACTACGGTAAATTTGCTAACCGAAAAATACAATAACACAGTCCGAGAATATATAAAAAATAAAATATAAAGGTTTATTTCAGAAACGTTATACAACTTCTACAGTATATCTTACGTAGGGGTCTCCTTTCAAGTATTGAAAATACCTGTGGCCCCGCTCTTCTAAACTAATATAACAATATGTAGAAGAGTGTATATACAACAAAAGATACGAAATAGAATAATTACAATTTAATACCTAATATCTAAAAAAAAAATGGATGAAAAGTAATAAAGAAAATAGGGAATCGACACAGGGATCACACAATCACACACAAGCAACAAAGCACAAAATTATTCCACGGGACAACTAAACAGTCACTATATAAATAAAGAGTCTAATAATGATGTTAGGAAGGATAAACTGAAACGATGTGTGTAATTTGTGTATAGTGTACGATTTACATAGTATCCACTATTTCATCATCATCGCGTTCTCGAGTATGACGCACATCATTCCCGAAAATAACAAGTAAAGAACTATAGATTTTTCCTATTCTTCTGGATCCAATGGTGGTTCTTGATATCTTTGATTCAGTAAACCTACTTTCTTGGGTTTAATGGCTGTTTTAACAATTGCATAAAATAAATACTTACATAAATCTTCTCTACAGGTCGCGGAAAGCAAACCACAGAAGAAAAGCACACCGAGCGTATTCAAGTTCTCGAAGTCGTAGCGTCGGAGGAAGACCTAAGCATTTATAAGTACGAACCAAATGTAGGCTGTAAGTGAATATATTAAGACACTAGTTTAAGAGAGAGGCTTTTACTTTATTATTTACTGTTAATTTGGGTAACTTTGGCAATGAGGGTAACTTTTACAGTAACTTTGATACACATGTAAGTCTAAGTCAAAGTCAAAAATTATTTATTCATTTAGGTCACAAAGTAACACTTATGAGCGTCAAAATATATAGGTTAGTGAGTTTACTAAGTTACTGAAGCTACATTTAGGTTAGTTGCTAGGTTCAGGCAAAGGGTAGATAGAGCCTATGAGAAGAAACCTGCAAGAAACTCACGGCCACTCTTTTAAATCGCCAATTAAATATAATTTCAGTATTTTACAACTCAGATTAACAAGGTGTTGCAGCCATTATGCCATATACTACTGACTATAAAAAACTAATAATAAAAATATAATAACAATAATAACTTAATAATATTATAAGATGAAATAATTTGGGCTAAGGTATATGTTTTAATATAAATCTAAAATAAACAGTAGGATGGCATGATGGCGGTAACTATGATATGCTTTAAAAAGTGATTGGGATTTGTATCAAAATAGCTACACATAATGACACTTATAATACTTACTTAGTCCATTATGCGGCCTTGTCTTATTTTTTTATGATTACTGATCAGTTATTCGATCATAATATATATTTATCTTTGTAATAGATTTGGTGGAATGCATGCATAGTAATTTGCCAACACACCAAATTATACCTTACTATTGGTACACTGAAGTTCAATATTAATGAGAGGCAGAGAAATTATATATTACTAGTTGTCGCGACAGACGATGTCCAGTTAAACAGAAAAAAATTAAAATAAAAAAAAAAAACTATTTCTAATCCATTCTCGAATCCACTTGAACACACACCAAAATTTTCATCAAAATCGGTCCAGCCGTTTAGGAGGAGTTTAATTACAAACACACGCACAGAAGATTTATGTATATAAAGATTATGTTCATATTTTAAATATGTCTACGCAAGCCCACCCTCACTCGTACAGACGCTTACATTATACATTAGTTTTATAACAAAACGGAACTACCCGCACTTGTTAATTGTAAGTTACCGTTATTGCCAAAGTTGCCTTAAATGCAATTATGTATTTGCAATTTTTTTTTGTAAAGCTTCTTGTAAAAGGACTTTATAAAGTTATGAATTTTAAGGCCATGTTACCCCGTAACTATATATATTATTATTATTTATAGAGATTCCGCGTAACTGCCGACGTCATTAACAATAATATCTGTAATAAGTGAATACAGTTTACTTACTATATCGTGGTAAACCAGGCACAAAGACACATCGTCAGTCCAGATGCGCAATTTGTCTGACCTTCCTTCAGGACATCTGAGACTGGTCAGAAAACCCCAACCAGGTCTTTCATATCTCACATTCACAAAATATCAAACCAATAAAAAGAATAAGCTTTGAGTTTTACGTGGCATTTTTTTATTACTCTTTAAAACAATTGCCACTTATAATAAATAATTAAAGGCGATTAAATACAATTTAATATGTTGCCAATGAAAATTGAACAAAAATAATAAAAACACCATATATATTTTGGGAAATACCAATATTATTCATACTGTTACGTGCTGGGTTCGACGGATAAGAATATAAACAATATTACCGACTAAAACACGTTTTATTCAGACACACAATTAAATTTAAAACACAACAAACACTATACCACACTTTTTCACTGTACTGCTTCGAACTCCGTAGTATTTCCGCTTTCGTTCGCTTCGATGAACACTTGATCGCTTACGATTGTAAACTGACTTGGCATCATCAGGGGTTCTTCTCGTAGACCCGTACGGGGTCTCGGGGTAACCAGACCAGGCCGTGGGCCTGTCTTGGTGATGGTCGTCGCCACCTGCTAATACAGGCGGGTCACTGGGGTGGGCCCGTGTGGGTCCGTTGGTCAGTCCAGGTCGTCAGAGCCGGTGGGTAGCGCAGGTAGCGAGGTCCAGCCCCGTATCTAAAAAAATAATTGTAAGAAAAAGGCAGTGCTATTATAAGTTTTCATGACTCGATTACATTGAACATTTTCACATACAACTTTTACGGAGTCAGCTTTTAAGGTTCGAAGAACAATTTTAATATACCTAGGAATATTGAGGATAGGCTCTGTTGCTATCCATCAGTAGTTAGAGGCACATACTAACGTTTAACGTAATCGAAACGTATAAACATAGTCACTGCTCAAAAAGAGAGTTTTATTAGGAGTGAGAGTTCGTCCACAAATTACTTAGATACAGACGCCCAGTATTGGATGCAGTAAGCAGTATTTACCTATCTAGCTCGAGGCTAAACAGGCCTACAACTGTAAAGTGTGTGAGTGCGTTTGTTTAGTCTTGAGCTGTATAGTCGGGCATCTGTACCTATTTGCTCTGTGGTTAGAGTGTGTATTGAGTTTCTGTCTTTGTGTAACTATGAACTTGTAATGTATTTTATACTCTAAAATTAAGTGCATAAGTTCCAAAATGGCTGAAGACATTTTTGTCACATATTTTATTTGTGTTAAATGTGTATTGTATTATTATTTATTTGAAAGCAGTGTCAAGACTGCCATTAAAAGATATTTATAATTCCATTGATTTCGATAAATAAAAAAAAAATATATAGCCAACAGATACTATTTAAAAAAGACATTTAATTTTATAATAATCTGTGGGTTTTGATGCATATTCGCTGAAATGTATAATTGTATACTATTTAAATAAATTAGACAACTATTTTTATGAATATTTCGTACTTGAGATTTGATGTTAACTATGCCAAGCTTGCATTTCTGTTTATGTCCTAAGTATAATGTAAATTTATTAAAAGCAAAGTTAGACGAGGCACAAGTGCAATCATATATAAAAACATATTTGCTATTTTAAATATTACATGTAATTATATGCATAGGAATTTAGATTTTTTAAAATATAGCCTTGCGATTGGGCGCTGCATCTTAATGAAGCGAGATTTTTGAACAGACAAACGTATATATCTCCTTTTGAAATAGTGATTTAAATATAATCAAATGAAACGCTTCAGCGAGTCAATTAGCTGAAAACTAGACACAATAAAAGAAACATTGTGTTTTGATCCCGATGTCCAAATGAACGCAAAGACATTAATAAAGTAAAAATGTTGTTTTTATGCTTGTGTTTGCCAGAAATAATAGTCCACCCAAGTGTCTTTACCAAATATCACACTAGTAGTCTACGAATGATCAGATTTATCTAAAATAATTAATTAGATAATATATCTTTAATAAAAACATGCTTTTAAATAGGTATTATTTTTACTGCAATGTGTGGCTGCTATACAGGGTGTGGCGTAAATAATGGATAACCCTGAAACTGTAGACTGGACAGATTATCATCTATCATTTACCCCACTTACATCACCATATGCCCATAGATGACCAAATCATTATTTTTTTTATATTTTAAATAAAAATTCGTACTTACTCATACAAAATCAGCTACAATTTCTACAATTGGCGACATTTTCTCGTTCTGTTTTTTTATGTCACTCCTGAATACTTGTGCCATCAGACCAGTATCAAGTTTTTTGTTACAATCTAAGACAACTTCGCAACAAATACATATTCTCAAATTTAAGCAGGCATTTTTTGGGACAATGTATCGAAAAAAAATGTCCATGGGCATATGGTGATATAAGTCGGGTAAATGAAAGATGATAATCTAGTCAGTCGACAGTTTCAGGGTTTTCCATTATTTACGCCACAATCTGTATACAGGCTGGCAATAACAGATAAATTAATCAACGTCAATATTTTGCATAATATACATAAATAATATCAGACTGGTATTAAGCTGCTGTACACGGCCCTCTTCTTAGTGTGAGAAGGGTTAGACCATAGTCCACCATGCTGCTGGACCAGAAGTTGCCAGATTTCACATATCTTCAAGAACATTATGGAAAACTCACAGACATACAGGTTTTCCTACACCGTCAAAGCAAGCTATAATTAACTTTTTAATAACGAACTTTGAAAAGTCGAAGATCGATCTCGAGACCTATGCGTGGCAGTCCAATCGTTTCACAGTAGGCTATACTGCCGTGCTAAGCGCAAAAGCGGTATCTCAGTGACAGCTAGTTTCGAGATAATTGAAGTTATGTAAAAGTAGTTTTCTCAGTTATTAAATGGAATTCGACAAAACTTGGGTTTTTAAAATTTTGTTGCCAATTTTGCTGGCAGTGATGGGATCCTTGTTAAAACCAGTTTTGTACGTCAAATCAAAACTGCCTCGTTTAACTTCTACTTCGACAATTTCACTGATATATGGACGCGGGTTAATTCGAGACAGTTTATACTGACTTGTGTAATCTTCCCATTCATAAAAAAACGCTATAAGGCTTAGTTCATTAGATGCGTATTTTTCTAAGCTACCCGATGGCATAAAAATCAAATTAACGAATTTTTTTGAGATACCGCTTTTGCGCTTAACACGGCAGTATAGGTACTGTACATATTTGTTTGAAAGGATTTAAATCAAAAACTACACAAGCGATTTTAAAAATTCTTTCAACGTTAGATAGGTATATTATTACCAAGTAACATCGGCTTTAATTTATTCAAAAAAAGGTACTGTACCGCGAGCGAAGTCACGGGCAAAAGCTAGTATCCAAATAATAATGTTTGGAATGATCGCTCTATGTATGTGTTGAGCTCGGCTACAGCCATTGCAGCCACATATAGCAGTAGAACACTGCCCATTTAGAAGTCCATAACTTAACTAATGTTTACTTACGGCTTGTGTTACATGCTTTTGTCTATTATCTTTAACTGAAGGTAGTCTCTGTAGAAAGAACGCTTCTGCTCAGTCGTATAAGCGAACAATTATATATCCTATTCTATACTAATTATGTGACGTCATTTAACACTAACTTAAGACACTTTGTAGTTCATTAAACTCTTAATTTAGGTAAAGGACTCGAAGGCAATAAGTTATTAAGACGTAGTTTTAAATTTAAACGTATTCTTGGCAATATTTATTTAGGAACTTTTTTTGGAACATCGCAGTATGGTCAGCGCCAAAAGTACTTGAACATATAAAAGTGCAACGTTAATCATGAATTAAAATTGTATAAATTTATTCTTGAATAACGTGTTACTAACGTGGGTGTTTCTATGTATAATATGTATATATATACAAAAAAAAAGTATATATGTATGTTTATCCATTGTCTAGTACCCATAGTACAAGCTCTGCTTAGTTTGGGCTAGATGGTGTTGTGTGTATGTGGTAGAATATTATTATTATTATTATTATTTTCAGTAATCGAGTATTATCATTATTTGAAGCGTTGGCAGTCCAGTTAATTCGGTCTCTTTGGTTTACAGTAACTGCTTATGACCCACTAGATGTGCCCGCGGTTGCATCCGCGTTAATGATTACTGCGCCGCCCCCGTGGGGCATAGCGTGATATTATATTTTTTTTATTGCTATCGGTGGCAGACGAGCAAGTGGTCCACCTGATGGAAACTGGTAACCGATGCTCATGGACTTCAGCAATATCAGGACACAGCAAAGCCGCTGCCTACCATGAAAGAAGAACTCTCTTTAAACCTCGTTTGAAAAAGGCCATATCATGGCGCTCGGGAAACACCGAAGCAGGCAGTTCACTCCAGAGCTTGCACGTACGTGGGAGAAATGATCGCTGGAAGCGTACCGTCTTATATAGCTTACAACCTTCCCCGATAAATAAGCTATCCAACAATAAAATATTTTTTAATTCGAATCAGTAGTTCCTGAGATTAGCGCGTTCAACCACACAAGCAAACAAACAAACTCTTCAGCTTTATAATATTAGTATAGTTAATAAGCAGTTACTACCAGAACATGTGCTTCCTTGCTATGTACGTGGTTTGCGAGCAGCAGCTTGGCTGTGTTTTCTTGGAAATTCTTCTGTGATACATAGACATCATAGCCCAGTCTATGAACTAAGTTTATGGTGCACCGAAAACTCAAAAGCCAGCAGCAGAAACTAAAAAAAAAATTCAATGTCTCGTAATATGTTAATCAACTTATATCGCTAAATGCACTTGACTGGGTTATTGTCGACTCTTGATTTAACGAGCTCCTCGGTGTTTTTTATTTTATATACAAGCAATGGTTATTACCATAATTGCGTCACCATTTACGCGATTTGTTAATGACCCTAATATGTACTATTAATAAAACAGCGACTTAACACGAAATTTGAAAGTAAGGCAATTTGAACTCTAATTGTATATGTTAAATTCTAATATTATATTTGTGTTAAATCTTTGCAATAGAGTTCAAATTTGTTTAATCCAAAATACTGAGATAATTCTCTGTTTTATTAAGGGTGATTATGTACTATTAATTATGTGTGCAGGTAGATGATTGCCGATAAGTAAATAATACTTGTTCTCAATTAATTTAAGATTCAAGTTAGTTGGCAATTAGTGTTAAATGACGTCATAATGTACTAATATATTAGTCATGTGCGTAATTAAATTCGAATAATATTCAAATACAGTTGTACTATCGACTTGAGCGACGGATGACCACTCCTAAGGTTAAAATCGTATAGCAGACCAACACTTGGTCGGGCGGAGGGCGGAGTCACTTAAAGTCAACATGTGCAAGCGCAATTTTTTCTGAAATGGTCGACCGTCGTTCAAGTCGATAGTACATAATGCGTTATTTGGATGAATAAGCATGCAGTTTATATATCGTCCATTTTGTATTACTTGACTTGTTTGTTAAATGCAACCATAAAATCGTTTAGTCACGGCTTTGAGGTTATTTTCGTTAAGTACCTATTACCGAACGATATACCAAACAAAGTTATATTGACACAAATAAAAGGAAGGCGATTCATGGAGTGGGTTTATACAGGGTGTCCCAGAATATGTGAATCCAATTGTAACGGGAGATTCCTTAGGTAAGGACCATTCAAGAGAGCAAAAAAAAAGACATTTGTGTGAAAATAAAGAAATCAACGTTTTTAAAAAAGTACATCTTTTCAGACTTTCAACTACAGGTACTTCGTTTATGGTTAATTTTAATTTTTTTTCACCTTTATTATTTGTGAAGGATTGATTCGTCAAACTAAAACCTTTTTTTTTTTAAACTGATGTAAATTTTAATTCGCAGCGTTATTTTGGTGTATTTTATTTTTATTTTTTATTTTGCCCATTTGAAAGGGCTTTACCTAAGGAATCTCCCGTTACAATTTGATTCACATATTCTGAGACATGCTGTATGTATTTTTTTACAAGGCAAGTAAGAAAAATGGACTATATAAGGTTAATTTAAACATACTAAGAACCTTTTAACTTACTAAAAGAACGTTTGTTCTCTTATTTTCATAATTAATTACTGGACTTTTCATATAAATATTGAAATTCGTTGTTCCAATCGTTCGATTAAGACATACGGTTACTATATTCAACAAACGATTCGTTTTACGGACAGTTAATATTGATATGTATTTATGGAATATATGTCTAAATTTAACTGTTCTTGATATAGGTACGGTGCCTTAGACTACACGCAGTCGCGAAGGAAAGCAACGGCGTAACCAAGAGTTTTGTAATAGTGGTAGAATAAAACTTGTTGAGTCACTATATAATTCACACTGTTAATTAAACAGAGTATTATCTATGTATTTTGGATTAAGCAAATTTAAACTCTGTTGCAATTACTTGGCATAAGTATAATATTATAATTTATAGTCACGCAATTAGATAATATTGTCTTCTATTTACGCGAATATTATTCATTGAAATTAAACTGCTATATACGGATTTTATCGCGTTGTTTATTTGACACTTTATTACAAAATTTTGAAAATTGTTACACTACTACTACTATTAAACTTTTTTTTTTAAATAACTTTTCTGGAACATTGAGACAACTACCATCTTAGTCTCCCCGTGATCATGGCTGCTGAAAAGCAACCGAAACGTCGGGGAAAGTGTAAAAGGAAAATAAATCTAAATAGTTTAAATAATAATTTAATTAGCTTAAAAATTAGTAAAGTTTAATAGTAGTAGTAGTGTAACAATTTTCAAAATTTTGTAATAAATTGTCAAATAAACAACGCGATAAAATCCGTATATAGCAGTTTAATTTCACGCAATTAGAGTTAAAATTGCCTTACGTCCAAATTTCGAGTTAAGTCGCTGTTTTATTAAGAGTGCGAATTATAAATTATAAAACAAAGTCCTCCGCCGCGTCTGTTTGTCTGTCTGTTCGCGATAAACTCAAGAACTACTAAACGTATTTTCTTGCGGTTTTCACCAATAGACAGAGTGATTCCTGAGGAAGGTTTAGGTGTATAATGTATTAAGGTTTTCTACTACCCGTGCGAATCCGGGGCGGATCACTAGTGTGATATGAAAAATATACTGGTAAAAGGTTATTAGTGTTACTCATATAATCTTGTGTAATGTTGTTGACTTATTCAAATATAATTTGAATGCAATTATGCATATTGATATAATACTAATGTCTAAGTGAATGAATCAAATAAATAATATTATTTAGTAAGCACAAACTGTGAAGTACTGCATTCAGTATTTGTAATATAATATTAGCGTAAATTTTATATAATCCTGTTATTTTTATAATTACCGGTGTATAATACGAGGAACGTATCAAATGTATTTGTTAATAAATGTTGTAAATATTTAATGGTGATTTTCTTAAATACCTTACCCCACAACATACTGGAGCCAACTTCAAACTTCAAAAAATTTTATTCAGATTAGGTTACAAGGTAACACTTATGAATGTCAAAGTTACACAACATTTTTACTGCGAATTTACATTTACTGCCACGTTCAGCAAAGCGAGGGTGTAGGGCTAATGAGAAGAACGGGCAAAAAACTCATGGTCACTCTTTTTAATCGCCAAGTTTTTGTTTACAAATCATAAGAGATGTAAGGTGCTGCAACCATTTCTCCATGAACTATTACTGAACATACTCAAGCATTTAATAAAATTTTATGGTAGCCTCTAAAGCAGCAGTATGGTAAATAGGAGCATCCATTTGCATGTACATTAATAATCAAGACAAGGCATGATTGTAGTCCGTAGTTTAATATGGATATCACGGATAAAGGTCCATGTTACCTGTTCATCAATTTGACATAATCACAAGTCTTATAGTACACAAAGTAATGAGAAGGTAATCTTGTCGAAACTATTACAGCTGTTGCTGTATTTTGAAATTTCAGTACTACAAGAAAGAACCTTCAATCAAAAGAGTTTGTAACCAGCAGGTAAAACTGGCGATGACATTAGTCAATTATTCAGCCTACGACATATTCTAGGTACTTATATAAATCGTTAAAAAAGGCCAAGGTAGCCCTGGGACAATGACTACATGTTTTTCATTGATGGCCTCCCTTATTCCTTGTATCCTAAATAGCCGTGACCGATTTAACCGACGCATAAACAAAATCATGTCTATAACGTAACTCATATTACCGAGAAAACCGCGAAAACTCATCGCGAGGCAGACGTTATTTCCACGGCATTACCTCATAGCGCGGCCTTGCCTCTTCCACAGTTGACAGTATCGCGCCAGCTGCCACACGAGGCGCACGTGTCGTTGCTCCCGCGAACTACGATCGTAAAGTTTATCGAACGACATGAGGACGAATTATGTAAATTTAAAATAAGTGTGCTATATTTATTTAATATATTTTTCTGTGTTTGTGAAGATTGTGTACCTGACAATGGCGTTAGCGTTGTGTGTATTTTTGTGCGCTTGCGCCGGTGCGATGGGGTTCAATGTGGACATACCATCAAGGGTAGTTTACAAGGGTAATCAGAATTCTATGTTTGGATTTACTGTCCAGGCGCATGTCGACGGTGATAGAAAAATGTAAGTATTTATTTTTGTCTTTATTGCGCTCGAAAGAGCGGGAAATGTGTGCCTTGACTTTTATGGGATTTCGCGCGCTATCATTTTCTTTTCGTCTATCTTAAGATAATTATAACGTTGATGATGAAAAATAAATGTATTTATATAGCTGGCGCTAATGCATATTCATACGTTAGTCACAGCTAGTGTTTACATAAAACTTGGCATATTTCACATGTAGCGTTTTGGCAGAAACATAGCAACGTAGGTATGAATGAAACATTTGTTTAGACAAGTGTTCTACTTAAAAAAAAACTTTTAACCATTTGCTATGTAAGAGCTAAGTACAAAAATATAATTATGTTCACTAACATTCAAGGTGATGTAAACTGTAGTTTTTTTTATAAAACAAGCTCTCTGTTTTTCTGTTTAAAAACTGATGTCATCAATACGTTCGGCAGTCGCGGCCGTTGTTTTTAAGAAAAATAGTATATTTCAATCGATTTATAATTTGGCCTTGTGACTCAAATCTTGTAGAATACCGGTATTCATTCATTCGAACTACATTCTAATACATATATTTATTTTTATAGTATGATGATTTAGTAAGGTTAAACTGACATTAAATTTTAAAGAAGCAACATAAGCGGAAAGGAATTTCACGGATAATATCGCGTTTATTTTTGTTGGCGTTTCGAACACAGACTGTGGTCACGAGAACCGTGTTCAGATCTAAGATCGACAGCTAATAGTTCAATGTGCGACTCAGTTTTATTGCAGAATTCTGGCTAAAGCAGCATTGTAGAGGTATTTAGGTTAAAACCAATAAAACTGCCCATATGACAATATTACACTTACTTCTTACGGGTAACTTTGCCGCATGCATGCATAATATATGCATAAATATACATAACTTTGGATATTTCACGTCTGTTTCCTTGCTACGTTATTGTAAGTTGTTTTTATATTATGTCTGCATGGATAAAACATATAACAACGTTAGAAATTGCCAAACAGTCAGAAAACGGCACATGTATGCCAGATTAATGTCTGTAAACAAAAAAATCCATGGTCTACTTGAAACTATACGAGATACATTGTCAGGATTGTAATAATTTTTGATGCAGTCGTAGACCAATAGTTGAGTTGCCGTACATGTGATCGAAAGGCCGTGGCTTCGATTCATTGCCCTCAAACCTACCACCACCTCTTGCGTTGACTTCAGCTGCGAACTACAAGGAGATTCGTTATGAAGTTTTAATGGTCAAAACAATACTTCAATGTTAAAAATGATATGAGTACCTACAATATTTCATAAGTTAAAACATAGGAACAGTTTAAATAATAATAATAATAATAATATTTTACCACATACACACAACACCATCTAGCCCAAACTAAGCAGAGCTTGTACTATGGGTACTAGACAATGGATAAACATACTTAAATACTTTATTACTTCTATTTTAAAACGCTTGTATGTTACAGATATTTCTTAAATAAAGATAATATATCAGTCAACTTTTAAAAAAATCAGAAAACAAAAAATCTTTGTCTGTTAAATTATTTACTTCGTACAACTTGTAAAATATGATATCACATTTGAAACGAAAACAATGTCAGCGTTAGTTCGATTCATCATTCTGTACATAATAACCGAGCAGTTTGAGACGTGTACTTAATACATATGTATCGCAAGGTAAACGTCAAGATCGCGTATAAGTACGTCGATGACATCACGTCGCAAACAGCTGACGGGCGCGAATTTTAGCGTTGCACTCATTGATTGCTCTTTATTGAACGACTGTGATTGTGCTTGTTGAGCAGTGTTGCCAACAGCGCAGTAGCGTCATCGCATCGTTTTGGATGTTAATATAACGTTCTCGGTACTTAGTGTCTTTGTACTCTCGTACAACGTTCTCAGTACTTGTAATGTCTTTTATTATATCATCGTATTTTATGTTTATTTGATATTTTTATATTGGTCGTAGTAACTAGCCTTACTAATAACTCGTCTGCATGAATAACAGTTTGCTAGCGTCGTCATTTTCATGCATTATTCTTGGTATGCGTGACGTCATATCTCCGATCTTACTGAACAGAATCAGTTAAAACATATTTTAGATAACGCCAAGCTGTGAAAACTGCATCAAGATCTGTTTAGTCATTTTTACGTGGTACTAGAACAAACAGACAGTCAGAAATAATTTTAAAACCGCTCTTGATGTCTAATAGTTAATATATTTTAAAAATATATCCGATGTAGGTAATGTCTAAGTCATAATAAGTGATTATTTTGCAAAGTATTTGCAAATAATCTTTGAACTCAGCAAATATGTAAATAACTGTATGTATGTAGGTATATACATATTTGCTGTGTTTAAATACGTAAGCGCCGAAATGGCGCTTGACTCACTGTGACGTTTACCTTTCGATTTGGACAATGACGATATGTAGTGGAAAACCATCGCTAGGTCGATGTTTTAAACTAACTGACGTCAGTAACTTATCCATACTTCCTTAAATATACATTAAAATGTGTGAAAACCTGTGTGTTTATTAGGTTTTTGCGGCAGTTGAGTCGATTTAGATACAATTTGGTATAGGGATAGCCTAAACATTGGGGAATAATATAGACTCAAAAAACGTTTACTAGGTAGTCACTGATAAAAGTCTATATATTGACAGAAAACAAAATTGTTTATTTGCCAATTGAGCGTCTTTAAGTAGATGTTCAATTAAATAGTATTTCGCGTTCAAAATTTACACCAAGTATATAGGAGTATACGTTGAAGGCCACGCATCTGGACCAAAACACACCAACTATTTTTATCTAGTTGCTGTTTCAGTTCTACACAGATCAGACTTTAGATGACACAGAACTTCATTCAGTAAACAGTGAACCTTAAGGCATTTGATGAATAATATTGTCACTACTCTTTTAATGATATGTAATATGAATGCAGCAAGGCTATATTATACATATTGTTTCTTTTACTATCTTTGCGAACAAGTATACGGCATGCCAGAGCAGCGATAGCTCAGTGGGGAGACCAACAGACTGCAATGCAGAGGATCTCGAGTTCAAACCCACGTCGCGAACCTCAGACTATCGGAAGTTATATGACTTTTCGAAATTATGTGCGTATTGATTGACAATTATCGCCTGCTTCGTGCCTCGGAGAGCACGTTAAGCCGTCGGCAGCCATAAACATCTATGGCAGTCGTTATTGGGAGAGTGTCGACACAAAATATCCCACTGGGTTGAAGTGTCGCCGGTCTGTACTTACTGGCCCCCACATAAGATACATACATACTATAATGCTAGACAACGTGTCGTACTCCCAATAAAGTATTTAAAAGGTAATAAATACCTATTGATTGCTCGACATTTCGAACAACTTGCCGACTAAATGTATGCAATTCACGTCTGCTTACACCCCCTGAGGATATACAATCGGTTAATTAATAATCTTAATAAGCAATTTAAAATTATTAATTACAATAATTATAACTAATTAATTTTATAATATTACTATTATTTATTTATGTAATATACTTAAAAAGCTAGGAAAAATTGTAACACTAATTGCTTTATTTTTATGCAAGGTAATTTATTAATACGTAGGTAATTTGTACTTATATTATGTAAAATGATAATTGGTCAGTTAATTAGGCAACGAGTTCACATTATTGACGCATTATCATTATTTAATATCACGCAAAATTTGTGACTTTTAGATAAGTGCCTAGTGGTTAATTACTTATGTAATGAGGCATGTAGATTTTAATGCCAAAATAAGACGTCATTATCATGAGCACATGCATGTGTTTAAAGTGACAAGCAGAGGTCTTTTACACCCACATTTGGAAGACTATCTTAAGATATCATTCAGCAACTACGACATTGTCCAATCCGGGCTTCGAACTCACGATAGTAGTCGTATTGACTGACCCATCGATGCTCACCAGTAACTGGTATACGATTCAACATTCATAATGTATCGCATACCATTTTAAAACGTTTTAATTTCTTAGGCACACGTATTACGTACATTCTCAAAATAGAATTTTAATGGAGTTAGATGTAATTTAAACGGTGGTGTGTTATATTTATATCACACGTATTATATAATAACATAGTTATGGCAGTTTTATAAAGACAAATGTTGCTTTGCAGTAATCTGTGTGTAGTAGCGAACTTTAAAACATTGAAGAAACGATCCCAGGAAAATGACTTCAACACAACAACTATTTGTGGATCACATGCATTTTTGCTTTGGATAATTATGCAATATAGGTTCTCACTTGATACATAACGCTATTTATGCGGTTAATAAATATGATGCAGATAATATATAGCAATGTGCTCTTTCAATTTTACTAGAACCATGACTATGGGGTTTCCAGTTCGATTATAGTGTCAGGAAAAGTGATGTTGGGTTTTACTATCAATATTTTTTAGATAGCCAGACGGCCATTAGCTAGCCCCTTTTAACTGCGACCTAAAGCTGGCGAAATGATGGTGTAATCCACCAGTGCCTACTCCTTATGTTTGACTATGTCCATAAATTGCAAATATGCCTAAACATTTTTCTTTCTTACCATAAATGAAGATTGACAATGTCAGTCTCTATCTAAATTTGAAATAAATTGCCAGATGCATTTAACGTCACAATTGACTTTGAACTTTTCGTTTATCACCCCATAGACAATGGGCCGCAAATTCGAACCGGAAACGCGTCACATGGGCTGCACATGCGCGGGCAAAAGGCGCCCTTTTTAACTTTTTTTAAAAACTTAATTTAGGCGTGAATACTATTTTCGTTTGTCGAGGGTGATGCTTTCTGCTTGATTTATTGTAAAATTTGTATGTAAATGACTGCATCGTTAGTTCAACGGCATAAGTGAGGCAGACATGAGGGGTTCGATTCTCGAGACAGGCACAGGGTTACTATGTTTTCCTGCCAGGGGTCGGGCTACGGTCTAAGCATAGCTAGTGAAATATGAATAGTTCAACTCTTCAGTGATATTATATAGGCATATTACTCGTATGTTACTGCCTTGGTCCGTGCAATTAGCGATTTACTTACGACTTATCGTTAGGTTTAGGGTTTCAGTTGAGTATCGGGTCAAATAATATTTTTAGCTTTTTAAGGATTTAAATACAGACACTGAGCATTGAGAAGAGCCTCGTTCATCGCGGAAGGCTCGCCTCTAATATGTGGGACGTAAGGGTAAGTGCCGAAATGCGAGACTAATGCATCTATTCTTCTATCTTAGGTGATAAATATTGTTTATATTTTAATTATTTTCTCTTTACAATATTAAGAACCTTTGACAATAAAATTGCAATATTTAGATTAATACCTACTTAACTTACTATATCGCTGAATACTGTTGCTTAAGCCGTCCGCTGCGTTAAGCGGGTGCACGGAGCGGGCACCCGCGCGTCGTGCTCTTTGCTATTATCATGTGTCTTGCTCACCCTGCGGACAACGTGTCCGCGCGACGGAGCACGCGAGCGGAGCTGTTTCTAGGAAATCAGTGACCGCTGCTTCGATACAGTCCGTGACGCAGCACGGCGCGGATCTCCGCGACGGGCGCCCGCTCCGTGCACCCGCTTAACGCAGCGGACGGCCTAAACTAGGTAGAAATGTTTTTATAGACAACAAAAGTTGTCGTAGGATTATTAGTTTTACACGCCCTGTCTGTATCCCATACAAGTGCAACAGGGGGTTTTTGTGCACCGATTGGAGGTCCCACTGATGTCGACATGTGTTTCTTTGGCCCATGTTACATTGTTGTGTGAAGCCTTATAAATAAGTAACAGATTGCATGCTGGGTTAGTCAGTTTAACTAAAAAAATATAATGTAGAATATAGACTGTTGAACTAGTAGCTTAAATGTAACGGCTGGTCGTGTGGTGCTTAGTTCGAATGAAACTAATTGTTTGTAGATGTAAAGTAATTGGTGTACGGCAGAGATTTTGTAATATTTTTCAAATACCACTTTTAAGATAGAGCTTAAATCTGAGTAGTACTTATTGATTGTAATGTTAATGTTATTGTGTTTGCTGATTAAATTAGCTAAATGAAGGCGTTTCATTAAGCGTCGAATCGTAAAGCGCGTTCTTTTAAGTAGCAGACCCGATCTCTATTGGCGAAACGCAATTGGGTACATACTAATATGGAAACACAGATCTACTTCAATATCGACCTAAACAAAATACAGTTCTAGCTTTTTTCAATTATTGGTCTAATACTTCCATATTTTATGTGTCATATGTCTGTAGATCTTTTGCATTCTAGTCTTATTATTTTCAATAGTATAGAGCGGAGCTTTTTAGATTCTATATATTTATGTTTGTATGTAGGGTGGTAAAAAACAGTATTATTTTACTCCACAATACATTGACGCCAGCATCCGTGCACCATGCATGTCATTAACAGTCACAACAAGCGTCTCTTTATCCGCCTAATGGTTAAGATAAGTAATGAGCGCCGGCTCTGCGCAAGCGCAGCTGGGCTCGCTGCGTCCGCGGCCATTTTATTGATTACTGATCGATGTTTAATGGACCCGCTGTCATCGGACATCGTTTAGGATGCGGGTGTGTCATTTATTAACGGTTTAAAAAAATGGTGTTCTAGAAAAGTTTGAAGGATTTTTGAATGTGTGGATTGAGATGGTAAGTTTTTGTGAGATGATACTTAGATCTGTGCTGGATAATCATGTGTCCTTAAAGTAGTATGGTAATCTATATGATTTATAAAACGGCACATATTTAAAAAAAGTGAGAGTTCGCATGTTGAGAAGAGTTTGAGTCCAAAATAAATGAGTTTTATAATTGTGTTTGACTGTCTGACGGTTTGCAATTGGTACCAATTCAGGTGTTTGAATTCAATTGAGAACTTATATAACAAATTTCAAATTTTAGTTCATTTACTTATAAATACATATAAAAAAACAAACACATTCATTCGAATTTTGTTACTTTGTCGTAAAATACGAATTGTGGTTTATATTACAAACTTTAGATTTACATTTCTTCTTAAACATGTCCTCATCTTAACCATGACCAATAATATAAACACGAAATAACAAAACCGTCACAATTCACGTTTCAAACAGACACCACATTCAAATCCAACGAGTGTCTAACAGTAAATTATTATCAAAGAGAGAAATATGTAAGCATTTAAAAAACGTCGCATTATCAGTTGACAGATAGTTGCCAGTGAATCGCTGTGCAGTGTGCGTGCGATAACCCCCGGACCTCAGCACGTCTTTATCTTTGCATCGAGACCCATCTCTGCCTTTCAAAATTATTTTTAGATGCACCAGAACGCAAATAGACATCTGGCTTCTTTTATTCACGCTGTTGTATTTAGCGGTATAGATACAACACTAGAATCATTATTTTAGGGAAGTGCTTTCACTCTATAGAAGCTCGTAGTGAAATATTCTTGTTGTATTCCTGAGGTAAGCAGGGCCTTTAGAGCTTTACCCTTTAAGTTACTGCGGCTACCGGTAACCGCAAATAATAGATTTTTGATCGTGTTTGCTGAACGGCAATGTATTGAAAAGTCTGCAATTTTTTTCTTGCGCTTGTAGAGTCCGTTTTTGACGGGCCCAGCTAGCGTTGGTTATTCTGCTGGTTTTACAAGCCTAAATTACCACCAAGCGGGTAGTAGTTTAAAAAAAAAAACTAGATATTTTATCAAAAATAGATAAAACTTTTTCTCTTGTACTAGATACTCTACTTAACTCGGATGTTGTCGAGTTTTATTTACAACGTTTTAGCTATATTTGTGCCTCGAGGTTGCCATGTATCTACTTGCCTACACCCATAACAATGGGTAGACTAGTAATGTGCAAATATAAAAGTTGTAAACGAACTAAGGTAACACATTTGCGTAAACTATAAACTATGTGTAACACATATCCTAATTAATATTATAAATGCGAATGAGTTTGTTTGTGCCGCTTGCACGCCTAAACTACTTGACCGATCATAATGAAATTTCGCATTCATGTTGGCAGAGGAATATAAAAGGACATAGGGTACCTTTCATCCAGAAAAAAATACTGTTACTAACTTAATCGCATACATTTACGCGAGCTAAACCGCGGGCATAATTTAGTGAGTACAATTTACATAGCGTGTTCTATGTAGTATGTATCTTGGTACTTATAAGTGTCATTCCATTCATGATCACGTGAATATTGTAGGTTTACGTATATCCCTACTCATAACAATAGATAATAGTAAATTTTCCTGTGGTTAAAATAATGACGATTTACCTATAAACCACTGTTTTCCTTAAGCTTTGTTATTGACTTATATTCATGAATGGAATAAGAAATAAACATATTATATGTAATGCGATTCTTCTTATTTTATTTATAAGTCTTTTTTAGACTTGAATTGTAGTAAATAAATAAATAATATTATTCTAAGATTTATTTCAATAATATTATGCCAGACTGTTTCTGACTCATCTTTGAAAATGTGTTGTGCTTCTTTGTGGTTTTACGAATATGTGTAGACTGCATATTAGGTTAATGCTATATGGCTTTATGTAGTTGGATGAGGTGACTATTTATATACTATACTAGTAGTTTTCCCGCGGTTTCACCCGCGTAAGTCCCGTTCCCGTGTGAATATCGGGTTTCACCCCTTTCACCCCCTTTAGGGTGGAATTTCCAAAAATCCTATCTTAGTGCTCCCCTACACTCTCCAAGGAACATACATGCCAAATTTCAGCTTCTTGCATTCAGTAGTTTCTGCTGTGCGTTGTCTGTCAGTCACTCAGTAACGGAAGAGTTTTATATATATAGATTAAAATGTAGATTTAAAAGATTGTGAATGGGGATTAAGAATGAATGAGTTACTTGTCAAATGTCTTCTTTATGCCGATGACCAAGTAATACTTGCGTCAACAGCAGAAGAGTTGCAGGCGATGGTAACTATTATGCATGGTGCTTTTGAGAGTAAAGGAATGAAAATAAATGTAAGCAAGACGAAAGTAATGGTATTTGAAAAGGAAGAGTGCGTGACGATATGTAATATTATGATTGATGGAGAAAAAGTGGAGCAAGTGAAAGAGTTTGTATATTTGGGTACTTTGTTTACAAGGGATGGTAAACATGAGGGAGATATTGAAAGAAGAACGATTGCGGGAAACAAAGTGAATGGAGCTCTACGCGCTTTTATGAACAGTCGAAATGTTTCCGAAAAGGCACGTTTGACTGTTCATAGAGGACTATTAGTGCCCACACTTATGTATGGAAGTGAAAGTTGGGTATGGCAAAAGAAGCATGAGAGCAGAATAAATGCTGTAGAAATGAGAGCGCTGAGAAATATATGTGGTGTGACTCTGAAAGATAGAATAAGGAATAGTGTGATTAGAGAGAGATGCGGCATGAAAGTGGATATAGTGACAAGAATAGAAAAGGGTATGTTAAGCTGGTTTGGGCATGTAGAAAGAATGGACGAGGAAAGACTGACTAAGAAAGTTTATAAGGCTAGTGTGAATGGAACAGTCGCAAGAGGAAGACCTAGGCGAACGTTTCGCGATCAGATCAGAGGCGTTCTGGACAAAGGCCAGGTTAAGAGCACCTTGAACAGACGGGCGTGTATGAGGAATGTGATGAAAGTGAATGAATCCAGAGAAGTGTGTCAGGATCGTAGCAAATGGAAATCCGTAGTCTCTGCCTACCCCTCTGGGAAACAGGCGTGAATCTATGTATGTACGTATGTAGATTAAAATGTGTCGTGTGTTTAGGATGCAATATATAGGTATACGACTGACTATAGTTCGCGTTCGTGAGTCTGAATGTTCTTTGTATTTGTTGTTTCAATATTTATAAAGAACAACTCAGAAATAGTGTAATGGACATCACAGGAATAGTACCTTAAGAAGACGATATCCATTAAATAAATAATCCATGCTAGTAAGCTACCAGTAATATGCTGCAGCTGTATTTATTTTCAATACTACAAAAATAACTTTCAATTAAAATAAATTTTAAAATAATCAATCAGGAAAACGAACACAGTTACTAATAATGTATCAAGCGCATAGAAAATAATTTCTGAAGAAGATCCACGGTATACATCTTTCATGAAGCGCGCGTGTGCTCGGGCGCAGTCTCCGTGACCTCATTACAAATATGGCGCCCGCGGACGACCTCAGCGTCTGCGTTTACTTTGCGCCAACTATTGTACCATATGCTATTTTGTAATGATATCGTTCGGAAATGTCCAATCATACATTTGAAAGATTTGCAATACAGTTTAGAAAGATGTATCTTACTTATTTGCGGCACTTTTGTCTGACTCTATAGTACCTGTCATTTAAAATAAAAAGGTAGTGATGTATTGATAGGCAGTTAACAGATATAGAATTGAGATTTGGAACTATGAACATACAAAATATCTATAATATACAGGGTGTCCCAGAAGTCGACGTCAAGCCGGAATCAGGACTTCTGGGACTTGCGATCTCGAGAGCTCCTGGGTTTGAACCTCAACCAATTCATTACCAATGTAAAACCACTCCTGACACAAGCGTTTAGGTTAGCTGTAGGAGTGAACAAGAATATTAGTTTCAAAACCAAACTAAATTTAGTTTTAATTTTATTTTTACCAAAAATATCCATATGCAAATCTATATTATTTGGAAGTAAAACATTTTAAAGTGTAAAACAAATTATTTAATTAGGATTATAGAACTTTGCTTTTAATCAGTGATAATTGTACTACTCAGACCAATAAAAAAGTATTTATTGGTCTGAGTTGTACTATATCTACAAAGCGTCAAAGATCAGATATACAATCCTTTTCTGTAGTTCAAGACCATCTTGTCAAAGATAACTCCATCCATATTTATGTCTTCACCATCTTTGATGAGAAAAGATAACGTCTCCTCATGCATATCTTTATTTTAAAAGGATATCTTTATTTTCCTTATACGTAACGTCGGATGTGACATTACTTGGGCTATAGTTACCCGCGCTATTTCTGAACACTTTAACATTACAAGTAATAGATTATTTAATCAGTTTGTTTGTATTGATTCATGAGTGTTATGAACAGGACAATTTATTATTTTACTAGTAATACTTATAACCTACAAATAGTTTATTCGATGAAATGTACACTAATCTATTAATCAGACTCAGAAAATTCTGCTTTTGTTCATATAAACGACAGTCATCGGTCCGGTTGTCAGGTTTGTGGCCGATTGTGGCGACCCAGCTTCGATCCCCGGGTCAACTTAAAATTAATTGACACTTACTGTTAGGAAATTGTCAATAGCATAAATACGGTCATGTGTAAATGACTAATTATAGCAAAGTTTAAGGTCACACAATAAAGAGCGAGCCAATTCTATATTTTGTGTGACCTTAAACTCTGCTAGCAAAATATGGGTGTAAGAAACCTCTGCCAGTGAGCAATTAAAAAAATATGTCATAATTTATCGGATGGCATATTGTTTTAAGTGGTCGCCTCGCTACTGCGCCAAGTATTGTGGGTTCGATCCCCACACAGGACCAAAATTTGTGTGATCTACAATACTTGTCCGGAGTGCCGGAGTCTGGGTGTTCTTTGCGTACGTAGTTTAAATGTTTTTAAAGTTCCTCGCGACACAGGAATTATTCCTAGGGCGCGAGATGTCTTTTTTAGAATGAAAGCAATTTTCAATAGTAGTACGATTTCGGCTACGCTTTGTATTAAGTGCGATTTAATTTCGTAACTGGCGAAATGTTAGTGTAACACGTATTTGCCTACAGTTTCGCGAATATACATAGGCTTAATACTATGCATATATTAATATATACCAGGGTAGTTATCTTCTCCAAAAGCTAGAAAACCCAGGGTTATATACCTATATAATAATTAATAGCCGTGCCAAACTAAAAAAATCGCCCAAAATATCTTTTTATTATCTTTCATACCGAAAGTAGTCCATTTGATAGCGATATTTTTAACATAAATAGCACACACCGCGTGGGGCTCAGTGCAAATTGTCACTATAGAACTAATTGTGAGCTTGTTAGTTAAATTAATATGTCTACTGACTTTGAACTTGGTCATTGTGACCAATTACTGCAATTTTGTCATAACTATCTAAACGATGAATACATTGCGATGTGCGGGTTATGTCTGTGTGATGAATAGAAGTATAAAAAGCTGATATGCGGTAGATATTTAAATAGCACCCATAACACAAGTTGAATCTTAGCTTGGCTGCCAAAGTATCAAAGTACATGTAATTAATTTTAAATTTTGGAAATAAAGAAATATTAATAAAATATATTGTTCCGTCTATCCTTGTCTGTTCGTGGCATAAGTTATCGAGAATGTTTGTAATCGATCGTGGTCGCACTATTGAATCCCAGTTTGGGCAGTGTTAATGGAAATTAGTAATAGCACTAAAGCGATAAGCACCTAAAGCTGAAACGAGTAGAGGTAGAGAGAGAGAGGAAGAGCGCCTTAATCTCTGGAACTACAAGAGGGATTTGAAAATGTTTTTGCATTTGATAGCCCGATTCTTGAGGGAGTTTACAAGCAAGGCTACAAGCCTCGAAAGCGGAGCAATAATCATAAACGCGGGTAAAGCAGGGATAGGGACACCAAGTAGAATATAAAATGAGTGCACAAAACAAGAGAAAAATCCTAAGTGGAAATTCGACGTCTCTGCCTACCCCACTGGAAACAGGCGCTATATAACGGTGAAGGAAAATCTCTGATCTAAATGCACGTGTTAGTTAATTCTTCGTAAAGATCCTGATGTTTCTGCCAACCGCACTCTGTCAGACACTATCGTGACGTAAACTAATATTTTCTTAGATATGACCCGTGACAAATCCGTGACAGCTTATAAAAGTGATTTATTAGATTTCTTGTAATAATTCGTAATCAAGAACACGTGACTGTTTACGTATTCATCAGAAACAACTGCATCTGTGGTAAATACTGACGCATATTGACTTGCAGCAATGACAATTCTTATAAATAACAATAATATACTTCTTAAAAATGACCCACTCAGGGTAAATTAAATAAAATGGTGTTACAATTGAGGTCAATGTCGAAATCAAAACAATATTCCCTTAGCATGTGCTGATGAGTATAAATTCCGAGTAAATGTATCGCTCGCCTTGACACAGAAGTTGTGCTTGCGCGTGCGCAGGCAGGGCCCGAGCTTTCGATACAAGGTGATCTAGCGTGGATCGAGTAATTGTTGAAAGGTTGTTGTGATCTATTTAATTTTTATACATGTCTTATGTTTGTATGACTGCATAGCGTAAAAAAATAATTGATAAATAAATTTCATAAAATTATTTACAAAGATGACGAAATTAAAATCACGTAATTTTCCGAGGTGATCTTAAATAGCGATTAACCAAAATATATCGCGGCAGCCATTATTTTCGCACCAAAATCGTCATATTTATACATTCAACGCACTTCATTCAAGTGTTAAGTGCTATAAAATGTTTAATAACACCCTTGCTCAAATAAGTGCTTGGAAGTTACAATTAATGTTTAAATGTCAGTAGTACTGCTGCCTCTCACCGCGCATAAGGCTTGAATATAATCAATACTGATTAAATGTGGCGAAATAGTGCTCTGGATACAAGAATGTAGCTACTTTCACCACTTGTTTTGGGCAAGTATGGTAATCGTGATAAATGACAAAGTTCAAACCAATATTAATTGATAAAGTAATTATTTGGTAACCATTTTGTGGACTAATTTGAAGGAAAGTTTATTTCGTTAATATGTTTTTTATTGATACGTGTATATACTTACGCGTGTGTGTGTTTTGGATTGAACATTTTTGTTAAGCAAGACAGGCTTACATTAAGAACTTTTCTATAAAGGGGCACTTATCAATGTAACTCAGTTGATAAAGCATTGTATTTGGTCGTGAGTTTAAATCCCACCAATTGCACTACCGACGTGAATCCATTCCTAACATTTTAGCCTAATTTCTTCTTCTTCTTCTCCTTTAACCTTTATTATTCCCAAGTCACATCGGGTCGGCTTTTCTAGTCTAACCGGGTTTGACTGGATATCAGTTTTTACACGGAGCGGCTGCCACCTGACCACCGCAACCCGAAGGCTAACGATACCCTAAGGCTAGACTAGTGTCAGGATATTAGAGGCTACTGACTTTCCCAATAACGACTGCCATAGATGTTCATGGCAGCCGGGACCGACGGCTTAACGTGCTCTCCGAGGCACAGAGCAGGCGATAATTGTCAATCAATACGCACATAATTTCGCATAGTCATATAACTGCCGAAAGTCAGAGGTGCGCGACGTGGGTTTAGACATTTATTTTAGCCTAATTAAAAGAACAAAAATTGCAAATAATCTTTTTAATAAAAAATATAAATATAAAGAAATCTAAGTAAGTTAACTAGCAATACGTGCTTGACATCAACAGTTCAATGAGTGGGATTCGAAACCATGTCATCGTGATTAACAAGAAATTTAGTCATTAATAACTCATGGGTAAGTATAGAAGTGTTCTACCCACGTTAGTAGTAAAAAATAACATTCATTTACACATCTTAGATTGCTTCCATGTGATGTTAGCGTACGCTTTATTGCTGATCGTGAGGTCCCGGAGTCGAGCCTGGAACAGATAATTTATTAGATGTTTTTTGTAGGACTATAAAGTCCTTTTCTGTTCAGTTTCAGCGGCAAACCGGCGACCAGACACAATAGATTTTTAATTATGTCTGGTTTTCCAAGACTTGGCAGGTTAAGATGACAATAGGCCCTTATTAAATAAGACCTAAAGCCAGCTAACGTAATGTGGTGGCCTCGATGGCGTAGGTTAGTGTAACCGATTGCCACGCCTGAGGTCGCGGGTTCGATTCCCGCACAGGTCAAAAATTTATGTGCATGAACATGGATGTTTGTTTTGATCTGGGTGTTTCTATGTATTATGTATGTATGTACTTACAAAAAGAAAGTATATTTGTAAGTTTATCCATTGTCTAGTACCCATAGTACAAGCTCTGCTTAGTTTGGGCTAGATGGTGTTGTGTGTATGGGATAGAATATGATTATTAAAAAAAAATCTAATACAAGTCTGTCATCGGGTTATTACTCACAAATCTTACAGAATATTGCTTAAAATAATGATTAGTAAGTAGACATCTGGCAACACGAGGCGTTATGTCATCAGCTCGTCACGCGATGAGTCAAGGTGAACCAGGTGTATGACACTTCGTATTAATAATAAAGATTATTGTCAATGAGGAAACATATTTTGAACTGGACACGAGTTTTATCTCTGTTGTAGAATTATCTAACATTTCTTAGTAATAATTATGTTTTTTTTATGTAAGTAAGGTTAATTAATCACTCGAGCCACATGGTAAGCAGTGACCACGCTTTACCAAACCTTCAACAATTAACTCGCTATTCTGCCAACTCTGAATTACACCATATCATCTAAAGAAATCCTAACATCCGCAGAAATCGTATACAAGATTTTTACATTCAGTGTCTAAAGCGTATATCTGAATACTAGATGTTCCCGCGGTTTCATCTGCGTTTATCGTTACTGCGCCGCCCCTATGGTCGTAGCGTGATAGCCTATAGCCTTCCTCGATAAATACGCTATCCAACACTAAAAGAATTTTCAAATCGAACCAGTAGTTCCTGAGATTAGCGCGTTCAAACAAATAAACTCTTTAGCTTTATAATATTGGTATAGATTTAAGCAGAAGTGTATTAAATCCACATTACGCTAGTATGGTTTAAAGACCCCCATAGGAGGCCTACTATTGTTGTCTACCGAAAACAGTTCCAGACACTGTGTTCCTACTGAGAATTTTGTGGCAATAAAACTAAATAGTACCTGAGGCGGAAAGCGAACCCAACACAAACCAGCCGCCCCGCCGCTGCCACGGCGCCATTCTAAATCCCACACGGGGAAAACCTCCAACAAGACACGACTTTATCTTTAACTATAATGCATTTGGTTAGATAATTAACTAAAGGTAAACAATCTTGATGAGTCTTTTTATCTAAAAACTCAGTTTAAAAATAAAAATCTGCTAAAGATCAATGTAAATACAACAATAACGATTACTAAATCAATTGAACCGTTAGTTTAAACAGTAGTTTATTTGTTTAATATGTGTTTCTGTAAAAAGTCACATCAAGATTGTTTACCATTAGTTAAGTACCTAACCAAATGGAGTATAGATGTGCCCGCGGTTTCACCCACGTTAATGATTACTGCGACGCTCTCATAGGTCGTAGCGTGATGTTATATAACCTATAACCTTCCTCAATAAATGGGCTATCCAACACTAAAAGATTTTTCAATTCGGACCAGTAGTTCCTAAGATTAGCGCGTTTAAACAAACAAACTCTTCAGCTTTATAATATTAGTATAGATAGATGTGAGTCTGCCTATTCAGACTGCGCCGAGCGAAAGACGGATAATGATTGAGCTCGTGCGGCGCTTCTTCAAATCGGCGCGCGGCCGCCATAGTAAAATTGTATGGCGGATTTGAAGTGCATTTTTTATAAATATGTATCTTTAATGTCAACCAATAACTTAAATATTTGGGACGGACAAATTGTAATATAACTATTTATGTTTCGTTTAAGCTGTAAAGTAGGATAGATTTCTACTGTTATAATCTAAAAATCACGTAACACGAGCTTACGTTTTTGCATTTTTCGTGCAGATTTACGTAATTTTATAGGCGAAAATATTAATTATTTTAAGTTTTTTACACGAATTAATTATAAACACACTCATTTTTATGGTAAATGTATATTTTATATTTGTATTAAACAAAAATTGTTGATTTTATTCACTTAATTGTGACCGCCTGTTTTGGCACATTTCGCTCGGCGCAGTCTTAAAATGACAAACAGTAAAAGGATTGCTGGATCTTGTCATAGTTATTGTAGAAAAAGCGGGATTCTCCTGGTATAAGCTGCAAAGCAGTCACACTCTCTTAAGTTAAGGCATAAAACAGTATTCTCACAGTACCGTCTCAAATACTCAAGTACCGAACTTGTACAGAATGAATACACGACAATACTACAGCACGTTTACAATAACAGGAACGTTGTTGGTCTGTATGTCGCAGAGTATCGTAAACGCACGTTCAATGTCCGCCAAGTACGCACTGTGACCATCTGTGTAACAAATAAAACTTACCAATAGGATCACCACGCAATATCAAACACAGAGACATGATACGTTTGTAGTTTAGTACATACATTTATGTATTGCACATCTAAAGCTTATATACTCCCAAAAAGATAGATTACATATTATTTCGATGATTTTGTTAAACACAGCTCATTTAGGGTTTCTGAGTCGTAGAGAACTTTACAAACATACAAATAACAGACACGAAGTATCTTCAGACCTCGAAGAATCTTGTATAGATCACTTACATATCGCTCCGTGTAGGATTTGAACCCACAATACTTAACGTGGTTGCAGCGGTAAGATGACCGCTTGCCTGCTGTTCAATGCATGCATTTTGTCTTTAGTAGCAGACGGCCACTAGAGACAATATGACGAATCATCTGGTATATGGTCACAGCAGCTCATAAATGTTGGATGCTAGGATTTCCACAGCCAAGCTAGAAAATAACACTCACTTTAAATCTCATAGAATCTGAAGAAGGACAACTCGTAGTGCTCAGAATCACATTTTCGTCAGCTGTTTTAGTCCCAACTAATAGCTGACGATCCTATTCCTGACTCCATGCAGCACATTTCCAAGTTTTCGGCTACTACTGAGAATTTTAATTACAGATATTTCCAATAAAACCTATTGCTCAACCCAGTAATAGACCCCAGGACAATCCTAGAATTGGCAACCTTACAGAGTTATCTTATGCCACGAGACCAGGGACACTTTTAAAACTGTTACATAAGTCTCCACAAACAATATACATTTACAAAGCACAGTTGGATCTTTGGAGGGTCATTTCGAAAGGGACCTTTGTGCGCCATTAAAACAAATAAGACCGGATACAATGGTCACCGTGGTCGTCCAGATGTGGCGCCCGCGCTTCGCCGCCAAGTGCAAGCCTTTGTATGCGCGTGCGCAGCGCTCGCCGGATACGACGCCATCACCGGAAAGGCCATAAAACTCGAACGTAATTGTTATTTAAATGCAATCAGTAGGCTTTAATGTTTCTGTATGTGTTTTGTTCGAGTAAGGTAATCTATTAGCTGTTTGAATACATTGCTGTGTTAGAACCATAGCGAATATTTTACTAGAAAGGAATATGGTAATGTATGTAAATTGTTTTTGTGGTTTCGGGCACAGTGGATTCGCCGCACTAGCTTTGAATTCCCTATTCAAGAAGTACCTACCTTTACTCAACATAAAATGTCATTAACTAGATGTGCTTGCGTTTTCACCCGCGTTTATGATTACTGCGCCGCCCCCGTGGGTCGTAGCGTGATATTATATAACCTATAACCTTCCTCGATAAATAAGATATCCAACAAAAAAGACTTTTCAATTCGAACCAGTAGTTCCTGAGATTAGCGCGTTCAAACAAACAAACTCTTCAGCTTTATAATATTAGTATAGATGCTTAGTGGTGCAGTGGTAGTATTCGGCTGCTGCATGAGCTCTCTGGTTTGAATCCTGAGTCGATCAAAGTGTTATTGAGCTTTTCTGGCGAGAAATTCTTGGTAGCAGCACAGAATTTGGTAGCTATTGTGCCAGGTAGACGTCAGTGGGGTGGTTCCCTATCCATTTGCATAACATTTTAAGACATAATATAACATGGCATACTTTTATTTATCCTTATTATATTTATTCTTAACATTATTTACGCATAAAACCCTACGCATAATTTTTTTAAGCTTCCTTGCCTGATCTACGTGAACTGTATGCGGATTTAGAGTAGTAGAGCCTCGCTGATTTCAGCATGAATGTGCCGGCTCGACGGAGGAAGGACTACCCTCTCACAGAATATCGACGTCAAATAGCAGTATTCCTACTGTTGTGTTTCGTTCGGTGAGTGAGAGTGCCGGAGGCCCAATTACCCTCTTTCCCCCTTCCCGCTCCTTCTCCTTCCCACTTCCTTTCCTAAAGGGTCGGCAACGCGCAAGTGATGCCTCTGGTGTTGCAGGCGTCTATAGGCTACGGTGACCACTTACCATCAGGTGGGCCGTATGCTTGTTTGCCAACTAAGTGGTATAAAATGGGGAAAAATATTATTACACCAAAAAAAAATATGCCAAAATAGTTATGCCAAAGTATATTCGGAAAAAATCATTATGCGAAAATAATGGTGCGCCAATCTGAGGTGCACTGACTAAAAGGTCGTTAAGAGAATATATGAAACGCATACAGCTTAACGTCTTTTTAGTTAGCAAGCGGCAGCAATATGGGCGCTCAACGTTGGAGAGAAAACCATAACTGGTGAATGATATGTTTAATAAATCTCTGCTTACCCCATTTTAACGTAAGACTATGTATGTCTATCTAGTAAAACTAAACATTCATGGGCGTTGTCAACTCAGGTGGCTATGACGTCACATCTATTTTTACATCCACCTTTCTATAATAAAACACATTCTTCAATAGCGATATATTATATATGCATTTATTCAAACAGAGTCAGGTGCGTGCATTAGCATATTGTATCTGGAGCAAACAGATAGTGCTATCGTAATGTTGAACTTATAATTGAAATAGGTCGAAGAATTAATTTGCTAATCTAATACTAAACATTTCTTATCAGTGTATATTTGTGTTATGTAAAGTTTATTGTGTAATTGTATCTGTATCTTATGTGGGGCCAGTCAGTGCAGGCTGGCGACACTGGCTCTTTAGTCGACTGATCCCGCTCGAACTTATCCCGCGGGGTGAGTTGACCTAACGAATATTTTGAATCGGGCAACTGGTCCCACTTTATAAAGAAGAATATATACAATATAAATATGTACACATGTAAACAATAGAGTTTGGGGTAAGAAATGACACATCACCCTTGGTTATACCGATATATTAAAAAATCACAGTCGTTTGATTAATGAACAGAAAACTAAATATAAATAAGTATCTAGTTTAAAAATTAGTTACTTAGTAATTTTATTTAGAATTTTTGCAACGTTTCTTTTTAAAATTTTATTTTAATGTCTAACATTTTTTTTCGTGTCTATACAAATCCTAAAATGTATCAATGGGATCAGATGCCCGATTCAAATTATTCGTTAGGTCAACTCACCCTCTTGCTCTTGGATTTGGAGAGCCCAATAACGACTGCCATAGATGTTCAAGGCAGCCGAGACCGACCGCTTAACGTGCTCTCCGAGGCACGGAGCAGGCGATAATTGTCAATCAATACGCACATAATTTCGAAAAGTCATATAACTTCCGAAAGTCAGAGGTGCGCGACGTGGGTTTGAACGCGAGACCCTCTGCATTGCAGTCTATTGGTCTCCCCACTGAGCTATCGCTAATATTGTGTAATTACTTGTCATTTTAGTACATAACATCTATTTATATTTACTTGTGATCGAACTTCGACCGTCTTTATCTATCACTAGATTTTAGATATGTAGGTTCTGTTTGGTTACATTAACAATAGTACTTTTTAAAGTTCGAAAAAACTCTTATACAACAGCTTTGTCCGTCTGTCGGTTATACAACTTTCAACTCAAGAACCGTAAGAGCTAGAGACTCGCGGTATATACCCCCGAAATGACTATAACCTTTGACCTCTGACCACGTGGTATCACGTGACCTTTGAATATATTGTTTTTCAAACTCTAAGATTTACGGTAATTCATTGCCGTTTCTCAATTGTTTCTGTATAAAAGGTACCCTATGTCCTTTTCTGTTACCCTGACAACCTGTATGCGAAATTTTATGATGATCGGTCAAGTAATTAAGGCTGGAAAGCATAACAAACAAACTAACAAACATACATTCGCATCTATAATATTTATTTATTAGGATTAGGATTCCTTCTACATATAAACTTTGACTCCCTTGCGACTTCAGAAGTATTCCTAGAGCGGGTGTTGTCTTTTTTTTTTAAAGAGAGTGTGCTCCATAATTTCCTTCGAGTGACATCGCTAATGATGATTTACGGTAAACGTTCGACAAATATGGCAGGTCGGTTGTAATCTTAGTGATATAAAAATTATAATTAAAGTAATTATAACTGAATAAACTATTATTTGATAGACAATAAAAATTTAAGTAACGGATGAAAACAGAAAAATTAATAACCCGTTTTGACATAAACAGTGATAGAGTTTTGTCACGCGAGGGTTTTTCTGTGACGAATCATTCAATATGTAGGTAGTATTGTTTACTTTACGATGTATCTATTATGTAAAGAAAGAAACGTTCATTTGATATCAAATTATAAGTGAATAGGAACATGAGTCATGGCAATATCTGCTCGAATGAATAAATAAAGTTCATTGACCTCACATTATAAATCCAATAGAGGAATTTTAAAGGTAATATTGTCTTCTGTTTACGCGAATGTTATTCATTGAAATTAAACTACTATATACGGATTTTATCGCGTTGTTTATTTGACTTTATTACATAATTTTGAAAATTGTTACACTACTACTACTATTAAACTTTACTAATTTTTAAGCTAATTAAATTATTATTAAAACTATTTAGATTTAATTTAATTTTACATCTTCCCCGACGTTTCGGTTGCTTTTCAGTAGCCATGGTCACGGGGAGACTAAGATGGTAGTTGTCTCAATGTGCCAGTGTAGTTATTTAATTTTAAAGGTGTTAAACAACTTAAAAGTTTACCTGCAGATTTGGTTATAAGATTTGAAATTGGTTGCGTAATGCGTTATTTGTGAATAGCTAGTTCACTCTTTAGTCAGACGAAAAACGATCTCTATCCAAATCCATACTAATAAAATAAAGCTGAAGAGTTTGTTTGTTTGGTTGAACGCGCTAATCTCAGGAACTACTGGTTCGAATTGAAAAGTTATTTCAGTGTTGGATAGCCCATTTATCGAGGAAGGCTATAGGCTATATAACATCACGCTACGACCAATAGGAGCAGAGCATAAATGAAAAATGTTGCAGAAACGGGGCAAATTCTCTTACCTATCTAACGCAGACAAAGTTGCGCAGGTCAGCTAGTACATGATAATCTAATAACTGGATGATGGTAGCGGCATTAAAAACAAACCAACAAATAAACTATTAAATTTATAAAAGTATGAGAGTTTCAGTAGCCATTTGCATCGCTTTGAAAACGCTTTACTTGCGTCTACAAAATGCAATACAATATGTTTATAAGCTGGACTTGTCAGTCAAAGCCCACTCTATTTTTTCTCATAGAAGTGTGTGGCTGTGGCGTTTCCACGCATTCCTATGAGTAAAAATCGAAGTGCGACAATTAAGGCGGCGGCCATATGGTCGCGTGCGCGTGGGCAGGTCATTGAGGCGAAGTAACGTCACCGACCGTTCACCGCCAACTATGGTGAACTAAAGGCTATATTAGGATCGGAAAATTAGTCGATTGTTCGTGATTGTAATTCTCAATGTTATTGGCTATTTTCCTTGTAAGTTTTTATGCTATTTTGTTCATGTGACAAAAATTTTATGACGTAAACAGTGACAACATTTATCCTATGTTGTCGAATTTGAATCATGTTATTTGGCGTAAGTATTGCCACCCCATAAAAGCGTGGGCAGCATTTGGATTACAGTTAGGTATTATAGAGGCTGGATGGCAGGATATACTAGGCTAGGATTGCACAAATCCGGAATAACTAGACAGCCATATCAGGTATAGAGATCTACAACTTACACATATTTGATTCCCATACGAATCACGCAAAAACTTGTCGTGTAGTGACCAATAAAACTACTGCGCCATTAGCACAATCACGTAACCTCAAGTCAAAGTCACATCTCGCGTTTCACAACGAAAACAAAAGCGCTCGTTTATCATAAACGTGACAGCACGTCTGATTCACTGTACTTACCTACACCGGTGTTCCTAGAATGTAGCCGCTGAGCTGCCGCGCCCACGCTATCGCCGTTAGTGTAAACATGCCTTTATTTTGCACAACTATTTTAAGGTTATGACATCTACTTATATTATTCGAGTTATACTATACTAATTTCTGCACGCTGCTTCGCTCGCGTAAAATATAGCCTATGTTACTCGGTGATAATATAGCTTCCTTATGGTGAAAGAATTTTTAAAATCGGTTGAGAAAATTTGTGTGAATCCCTTACAAACAAACAAACAAACAAAATATCTAATCTGTCCTCTTTCTAATATTAGTATAGACTTTACTACTACTTTACTTGTCAATTGTTCGAACGCACACATAATTGAAAACCTGCTGTGTCTGGCCGCCGGTGTGCCACCGCGACTCAATAGATCTTTCGCTCTTAGAAAGATATATTATGAGTAACAGTTTTCATAATATTACGCAAGAAAAGCCGCCGGCACGTAAATCGATTTTCGAATGATTATGAAAGTAGGTATTCGAATTTTAAATATTATATGGTTATTAGAATGGTCAGCAGAAAAAAAACTAATACATCGTCATTCGAATAAGAGATTCAATTCTATTCGAATGAATCGATTTAGGATATAATCGTGAATAACTATTTGAAATGTGTAAGCGAACACAAAAACAAACAGCGAACTTTCTAAAATCTATTAACAGCTACAACGCCGCAGGGTCTTTGGTCTGAATGATACCCCATCGTTGCGATTGACGATAGATGAAGTTATGAAAGTGGATATGGACTGAAGTAGTTTTCGTAAGTGAGATATTAGGTACTGGCATCGCTGTCTACCCTTGTAAGGTAAACAAAGCTTTAAGGTTTTCGTCCAAACATGGAAGTCACGTCTAGCAAGAGTAATGCTTCTTTTAGTATGTTGACCTTAAGAATGTATTTTGATGCCCTCGGCTAAACACATTTTTATCGCTCTCATATTTGGAATAATTCTTGTATCGTGGAGGTCTAAGTAAAGTTATCATCACATCCTTTTCTATTATCTGAAGAGGCAGGTGAGCTAATGGCTGTTCTGATGGTGAGCGGTAACTGCTTGCTTTGTAGTAGAGTTCAATAATAGTAATGTTATAGTTCAAAATTATGTAATAAAAATGTTCTAAAATAAACAATGAATGAAGCCAGAGAAGTGTGTCAGGATCGTAGCAAATGGAAATCCGTAGTCTCTGCCTACCCCTCTGGGAAATAGGCGTGAATCTATGTATGTATGTAAAAAACCGTATAAACTAGATTTAATGTCAATGTATAAAATTCGCGTAAACGTAAGACAGTATTAAGAAACTTAGTCATTGACATGACTATGCTTTTGCATTCAGATGTTGCATGTTCACGGTTAGATCAAATTTAATGCGTTCAATCAAGAACTTAGTAAAGACATATTACCTATATACATATGTGATACGTTACCGGTATCACCGCAACCATCCCGTATATCTACGTACCTTTCTTATCACGGTCAGTGAAACCTGGTCAAAGCGTTAAGCATTCCTTACGTGAATCATGCTACGAGAAAGTATAAAAGAATAAAAAATAAATAATAGATAAAAAAACTAAAAAACACGCTTTCTAAAAATAATAGTAATATATATTTTAATAATTTTAATGTAATAAGCGTGGGGTGCTTTCTAAGATATTTTGATAACGCCCACGCCACGCTTTTTTACAATAAAATTATTAAATTATATTATTTTTATTTTTAAGCGTGTTTTTTAGTTTTATAAACAATTATTTATGTTAACTTTTTATTTTTAATTTTTTTTATAAACCTTTGTATTGTCATCGGTCCTCGATAAATGTGTAAAGTTTCAAATCAATCCGTCGCGTCACGTCGCGTCGTTTGAATGGGGTGAAAATCACGTTCACAGATTCCGTTACATATATTCATAGATACATAGATACGTTCCAAGCTAATAAAGGCGTGTTAAAAATATAGACACGTTACTTGTATCAAGTTTCGTAGTAAAATATACTTATATAATGAAAATTTTGTCAAACATTTATATTCCTCGGGAACACGACTTTCCTTCTGGATGAAAACTCTGTCCTTTTCTTTACTCCTGACAACAGTGACAACGTGTATGCGAAATTTCATGATAATCGAGTAGTTAACGCGTGAAAACGTAAAAATCAAACAAATCCACTTCCGGTTTATACAGGATGTCCGGTAATTAATGGATAACCTTGAAATGTCTCGTAGTAGAAATGTGACCGTTCAGAAAAAAAAGAAAATATCTATCCTAACCTGAGATATGGTTTTTTTAAATTACCTACCTTATTTAACTTTCTTGTACACTACGACCATAAATTAAATAATTCCATCGGTTTTTTGTTGTTTTATTATTAAACACTAATTATGCTAATAGATAGACAGTCAAAAGTATGACTAGCCATTGCACTTTTTCCTTTCCTTTATTTTTGAACGTTCATCAGTTCTACTATAAGACACTCAAAAGTATATATCATCATCATCATCATCGGGCTATAATAGTCCACTGCTGGACATAGCCCTCCTCTAATGAGCGCCATAGCGCCCTGTCTTCGGCTTAAAAGTATATATGTCATGTATGTTTATCCATTGTCTAGTACCCATAATACAAGCTCTGCCTAGTTTGGGCTAGATGGTGTTGTGTATGTGTGACAGAATATTATTATTATTATATCAAGGTTATCCATTAATTACCGGACAACCTGTATATACGAGTAAAAATAGTCCAGTTCTCACGGTTTCGGTGGTCCGTCCGTTCGTGCGAGTACCGGAGCCGCACATTCGTAACTCGACACGGGTCCGGAGATTTATGGTCAACACGACCTTAGTACCGTTCACTCTTATAAACGATATTAGATTGTTTCATTGCGGATAAGCTCTGTAGTTTTAGCGTTTATATTTTAAAATACAATGGCCGTGTTTTGCGGAATTTAGGACTCAAGAACAGTTAGAAGTAGGCTTCTACATTCTAAATATCGTTTTTGTCGTTTTTGTGCACAACGTAATATTAAAAGGGTACAAGGTTTAAGGCTAAAGAACATTTACAAGATACAGGCTTACCTAGTTAAGGGTCAATGTTACATTGTGTGTGGTACGGTACCAAACACCCTTTGACTAATACGATGCTATTGAATGATACGAGGAGATAGGTTATAGAATATGTATATTACTGATAAAGTTCTAAGGCTAAGTACAAACTAATAGAAAATGCTAAATGATATAATGATAGTGAGTTACACGCGACGCGGTTGATATGGTAGTGAACTGATTTTTATATAAAACTAATGAATTACGAATGCGTTGTGGTAAAGTAATTTTGCAATGTACGGTTGCACCGTACACATTGTATTCTCTATTTGGAAATATGACATCATTCTCTTGCCCTGGTCCCAATTTATTTGGGGTCGGCGCAGTATGTCCTTCGCTTTCATACTTTTCTGTCACCCTTCATCTGATGATTTATCCCTTTTCCTTTCATATCCATCCTCACACAGTCCAACCATCTTTTCCTTGGCCTTCCTCTCCCTTTTCGTCCCTCTACCCTCATATCCATCACTTGCTTACCTACATACGTATCATCTCTTCGCATAACATGTCCATACCAAGCCAAACGATTTCCTTTCACTTTCTCATCTATGGGCATTCTATCTCTATTTGGAAATATGTAAATAAATATAAATATAACAAATGTATATTGTTCATAACACCAACTCTTATGGCCAGTCCTACAACTTACAAGTAAAAGTTATCCGAAAGATAAATCGCATGCTGTCTCTCTCTTGTTAGGTTAAAGAAGAGAGACTATAGATTTGTAGATATGCTATTTACAGGTGGTAGGAAAAGACCTTAAACTCTTAAAGCACATCAACACCCTCGAGGGAATAAGCAAGATGGATGTAGAATAGTAGGACCTTTCAGAAATATATTCTCAGTATTAACTCGCACCGTGGAAGCGATTGCGTCTGCGTTGCCGAATCGCTAATGTTTAATTATACATTGAACAAATAAACGGTAGAAATATTTGTTTAATGTATAATTTATTGCCCTAAGTCTGGATGTACATTGTGTTCCTCAATGTATGTTTGTAAGACCCCGCAAAAAGGGTTTGACATTAAAGAAGAGATAGATTTCTTCAGTACCTACTATTATCAATACGGCCGTGGTAATCGAGAAGGCAGGAAGTCAGAAAAGGCAGTTTTAGAAAACAGCGCGCAAAGATTTTGTTACAATTTTAGCGTTTGTGATAAAACTATATACTTGGATCTTGTATCTTATGTGGGGGCCAGTCAGTGCAGACCGGCGACACTTCGACCCAGTGGGATCTTTTGTGTCGACACTCTCCCAATAACGACTGCCATAGATGTTCATGGCAGCCGGGACAGACGGCTTAACGTGCTCTCCGAGGCACGGAGCAGGCGATAATTGTCAATCAATACGCACATAATTTCGAAAAGTCATATAACTTCCGAAAGTTAGAGGTGCGCGACGTGGGTTCGAACCCGAGACCCTATGCATTGCAGTCTGTTGGTCTCCCCACTGAGCTATCGCTGCTCTAAACTATATACTTTCTCGATTTTTATGTTCTATATGTCAGAAGAAAGGGAAAACATATGTTGTTTACAGAAGAGAAGCATTCCACATCAGTAATTTAAATAAATGGCCATCTTTGACTTACTGCCATCTCGTTTACCACGGCAGAATACGATAGTAGATATATTTACTTGCGTGCCATATTTCACCGCTTAATTGCTGAATCAGTTAAGGACAGAATATCTTTTAATGCTCACCATACCAAATATTGTTAAGCCTGCGAATGAAGCTGAGCTCTTATGTAGATTGTGTATAAAATAAAACTGAAATATTATCATTAATTTAGAATTCGGCACAGATTTTTTATCTTATTTGGTTTTAGTAATCCTGTACGCACACATAATATCCGTGTTGGGCACGCTTAGATAAAAGTGCGTTGACATTATCTTGTGTATAATAACTGTAAGTAATGTTTATTAAGTATTGTTTTGGTGTTTCTATGTATAATATGTAGGTATTTACAAAAAAAAAGTATATATGTATGTTTATCCATTGTCTAGTACCCATAGTACAAGCTCTACTTAGTTTGGGCTAGATCTTATCTTATCTTATGTGGGGGCCAGTCAGTGTAGACCGGCGACACTTCGATCCAGTGGGATCTTTTGTGTCGACACTCTCCCAATTACGACTGCCATTACATATATGTTCATCGCAGCCGCGACCGACGGCTTAACGTGCTCTCCGAGGCACGGAGCAGGCGATAATTGTCAATCAATACGCACATTCGATCGAGGAGTCATATAACTTCCGAAAGTCAGAGGTGCGCGACGTGGGTTCGAACCCGAGACCCTCTGCATTGCAGTCTGTTGGTCTCCCCACTGAGCTATCGCTGCTCTTGGGCTAGATGGTGTTGTGTGTATGTGGTAGAATATTATTATTATTAAATCTCAAAAGCATAATAGCTTGGCTAAGTTTAATAATAGTTGTACCGTTTGCCCTAAAAATGTTATATACCAGATGTAATTAAATAATTAAAATGGCGTTTCAATATTATCGAACACGTCAACTGCCAAAGCGCAGTGTTTTGGGTGTGTACCCCACATAAGACAAAACGTTCTCGGATTTTCACTACTAAGCAGCTATGTATAATACGTATGAATAAACAACAAAAAAAAAGTTTATCCATTGTTTAGTACCCATAGTACAAGCTCTGCTTAGTTTGGGCTACATGTCGTTGTGTTTATGTGATAGAATATTATAATCAATTTTGATAAAATTTTGTAGCTCAAGCCCAAACGAAGATAAGAAGCTACTTTAAAAAAAACTAAAGATTCACGTCTTAACTACTAGACGACCTACCATGAAATTTTGCATACACGTTGCCAGGGATACAGAGAAGGACATAGGGATTTCATTGAAAATTGTCATAACCATACCTTAACATAACATTTACGCGAGTGAACCCGCGAGCAAAATCTAGTCGTATATAAGTAATACATTTTCTTACCTGTATCCAAGTCCTATACATATATTCCTATAACATAAAATTCACAAATTTACGTTGTTGCTACATAGAACATGAATGCATGCGCTCGCATCGACCGTGAACATTAATTTGTGATCAGTATGAACACGTCATACCGACGGTTATATACCTACTTACCTATGTGTTTATAGCTACGTATATCAGTGAGTAAGCCCTCTATTACGTGAAGTTGTACTAACATATTAATCATAGACCTAGGTCTAGGAAATCACACGAACATTTGTTATGGGGAACCACCTTCCCTGCCAACTTAAGGCGACAAAACACTTCAGAATATTATAGCTGAGTAATTTTGCCTCACGCTTATATATGTATATTGTGGTTGATAGACATCTATTACACCCACATTTCACCAGTTATGATAGTATTGCCCACGCAATAGGGAGTAAGCATACTGCCGTCTACCGGGCGCAGATCTAGACTTCGTGCAATTACTAAGAATTCCTTGACATAAATTCTAAAAGCGTTTAGCCCAGTAATGCTCCAGTAACCTGTGACTAGAGATTTACCCGATAATGCTTCAGTAACCGAGTAGTGGTCTTCGTCCTTTACGCTGGTATTGCTGTGACTCTGCTTATCTCATATGTTGCTATATTAGCTAAGCTACGGGTCACTTCTTACCAAAAAGCGGGATATGATGATGTTGGCTTCAATAGTATCTTATCTTATCTTATGTGGGGGCCAGTCAGTGCAGACCGGCGACACTTCGACCCAGTGGGATCTTTTGTGTCGATACTCTTCCAAAAACGACTGCCGTAGATGTTCATGGCAGCCGGGACCGTCGGCTTAACGTGCTCTCCGAGGCACGGAGCAGGCGATAATTGTCAATCAACACACACATAATTTCGAAAAGTCATATAACTTCTAAAAGTCAGAGGTGCGCGACGTGGGTTTGAACCCGAGACCCTCTGCATTGCAGTCTGTTGGTCTCCTTACTGAGCTATCGCTGCTCTTTTATATTAAGATATATATACATTTAAACTTTTAAAATACCTTGGAATCCAATGAACGGGTGTTAATTCGTGACATCATCGCCTGAAAGTATTCTTTGTACGGACGCGAGGTCAATGATCAACTATCAACGTTTATTAGTCATTTATGTAAGACGTGTTAATGTCTATAAATTTATTTAGAGCTACTCTACTATTACTTTTAAGGTCTTGTGCTGTTTCTAGTGTTCTCCCTGTTGTTATCAAATCTTTATATAAAAATCTTTGTGCATCTCTTTAAGTATAGGTATTGCGAGCTCGTAGAAGAGTGACATTTGGCATAGTTTAAATTTATATAAGATTTGAACTGCCAAACTTGGAACAGCTATTTGTGGACCACACAAAATCTATTTTCTTTTTGGTAATTAAAAATATTATTATTATTATTTATATGTAACGATAGCTCAGTGGGGAGACCAACATACTGCAATCCAACCCACGTCGCGCACCTCTGACTTTCGGAAGTTATATGACTTTTCGGAATTATGTGCGTATTGACTGACAATTATCGCCTGCTCCGTGACTCGGAGAGCACTTTAAACCGTCGGTCCCGCCTGCCATGAACATCTATGACAGTCGTTATTGGGAAAGTCAGTACCCTCTAATATCCTGACACTGGTCTAGCCTTAGGGTATCGTTAGCCTTCGGGTTGCGGTGGTCAGGTGGCAGCCGCTCCGTGTAAAAACTGATATCCAGTCAAACCCGGTTAGACTAGAAAAGCCGACCCCAAGTGACTTGGGAATAATAAAGGCTAGGGAGAAAATGACTAAATTAGCGATCCCACGTTTGGGCTGTAAAGCACTTGTTACTTAGGAAATGTATGATTTAATTAATGGTTTTTTGATATGTAGCATAACTATTCACGCTTACATCACGTAAGCGACAAGGCACACTAGATACAAACCAACATAAAAATAAATAGTTTTATTTACAATAGAATATCGTCACCAATGTTGACTTCGTGTAAACAGATCGGTAGTCTGTATCCACACTTCACAAAACGTAGGAGATAAGTATATTGGCTCAGTATCAAATAACACATCAGTCTGTCTTTCTATAGCGTAGTGGTAGCGTGCGACTGTGCTTGACATCTCGGATTCGATTACCGAGTAGAGCAATGTGTTATTGAGATTCCCTGTTTCCTGTAATTTTCAGTAGCAACTCTGAGTCTGGGAATAATATGACTCCATAAATGTTTCTAGACTCTTGTGATTTGTACACATAATACAATATTAAGCAAAGGGTCTCTATCAGTGGCGTAGCGTGGGTGTCAGGCGCCTGGCGCGGCAGACAATTTTGCCGCAATTTTATTTAGGTATTTCATTTTAAATAACTATAGGTAATATACGGTAATTCTAACTTTTTGGCAAGGACAGTCATCATTATTGAGTATTATACAGTTCAAATATTTACAATTATTTATTACGAAATTTTGCCGCCCCCTAAAAATGCCGCCCGGGGCGGGCCGCCTCTGCCGCCTTCACTACACCACTGGTCTCAATCACATATTATTAAAGCTGTTGAACTTAATAATAAATAGTGGGTGTCCTTCACCTCTGCTTACCCTTTAGCGAATATAAGCATGAGTCCTAAAGGAAAAGACCTAGAGGTAGACCCAAGACAAGGTGGAAAGATGTAGTGCTAAAGGACAAGACGGAATGTAATGTTACTAACGATGATGTCGAAGACAGAGCGAAGTCGGGAAGAAAAATAAGGAAAGCTGACTCCACCACTATGTGGGATACATAGCTAGGAAGCGAGAGAGAGAAGCATGGGTCCTACGTGCAGAAGCCCGTGCAGAGTTTTAATCTAGAACGGAATTGGGCCATCCTGGGTAGGTAAAGAATAATGTCCTCACAAAATATGCATCGATCTGGCTGTTCCTATCCAGAGTAGTTTGGTATTTTTCTATTGCAATAGGTGGGGTGTGAAATCCGAGGGTGCTTGCCGGGTTCCTTTCTACCCAATAATTTTATTATTATGGATTGCCACCAAGTAACGCCTAATTCAGTCCAATAAATATATAGCTATGTGAGACTATATACAGGGTGTCCGATAATTAATGGATAACCTTGAAATGTCTTATAGTAGAACTGATGGCTGTTCAGAAAAAAATATATAAAAGTATCTATCCTAACTACACTTGAGATATGTTTTTTTTTAATTACCTTATTTAACTTTCTTGAACACCCATAAATTAATGAATTCTATCAGACTTTTGTTGTTTTATTATTAAACATCAATTATGCTAATAGATAAGACAGTCAAAGTATGACTAACTATTGCACTTCTTCTTTCTTTCTTTTGTCTGAACGGCCAACAGTTCTACTGTAAGACATTTCATGGTTATCCATTAATTACTGGACAACCTGTATATATACTTCTTTTTATCTCTGCATCACCCTACGGTTGACTGTTGGCATTAAGTCCACCAATGTATCGTTTTGTACATGAAGATTTTAAATAAATATATATAACACGGATTGACTCACGTATTCTGACAGACATTTTTTAAACGGCTCTTTCGCCCTGTGAACGGTTGCACCTTTCACTTCGACGTGTTAACGTTATCATCACGGCATTTAGCGAATGTTTGGTAAGTAGAACGCTTTGTTTTTCATACGTCTTTGTTATAATTCGAGAGTTTAAACGCTATTAGTATTCGTACTTTCTTTTTTGTGATGTGAGAATAGCACTTTCGTTTTTATCAAGAAAACGTTTGGACAGAGTATTTAAAATTATTTTCTCTTTGAACTTATTTAATTGAAACTTCGATTAAGAGGTCGTGGGTTCAAATCCCACCCGTTGCGCTGCCGACGTGTATCCATTCGTAACACAATCATTTTAGCTTAGCTTTGCAACATAAATTGCTACTATTATTTTTGAAATGTAAATAAAATACAAAATACAAAATTTAATCATAAGTTTGTGTGCTGTGATCTTGAAGCCTTGGGCTTGAAATCCAACTCGTACTTTATTTGGATTAATTATTGCATTGAATCCCCATATATAGTCAAAGTAATTTGTGGTAGGTGCTCGCTCAGCCAAGAACCGAATGTGGAACTTCGTTATATAAGAATTGCAGTTCTCTTCTCCCTAGCCTTTATTATTCCTAAGTCACTTGGGGTCGGCTTTTCTAGTGTAACCGGATTTGACTGGATATCAGTTTTTACACGGAGCGGCTGCCACCTGACCTCCGCAACCCGAAGGCTAACGATACCCCTAAGGCTATACCAGTATCATGATATTAGAGGGTACTGATTTTCCCAATAACGACTTCCATAGATGTTCATGGCAGCCGGGACCGACGGCTTAACGTGCTCTCCGAGGCACGGAGCAGGTGATAATTGTCAATCAATACGCACATAATTTCGAAAAGTCATATAACTTCCGAAAGTCACAGCTGCGCGACGTGGGTTCGAACACAACCAACCCGTTAGTACATAAAAAAATTCGTAGTACATAATAAACCCAAACAAGGAATCTTTTTCATACTCCATTTTTAAACAGATATAACGATATTAGAAACTTACTTATTCTAAAATCGTGTGATATCTTCAACACTACAAGCAAGGTAACATTTTAGTCCACAGGCCACAGCGCCAACCGGCAGATAAAACTAGCTGTACCTTAATAATGATTTAATTAAACAGTTTATAATGCTAAAAGATGTGTAGGCAGCCTTTGAATACATACATTAAAACTGCAATGATCTGTTAATTTAATAATTCTATAAACATCATACTTACTAGCACCCACTTAACAATTCATTCGACCCACTATTATACAATAAAACTGTTCTAAGTATGGAAATTGTTCTGGGCACGTGCGCGAGCGCATCGCGGGCACGCGGCGCATGCGCAGGGGAGACGGAAGCCAGCGGGGGGACAGGTGCGGAGTGATTTAATTAAAAACTTAACAGGAATATACCGCCGACGAGTTTGTTAACTCCGTGTGTAATTCATGACCGCCCTTCCTGCTTTCTCGCTTTTATTTATAGATTAATTATGTATTATATACGAAAGGGGAACGTCACATGATTGTCTTGAAATAGGGTAATGAGGTTTTGTCAATGTTGGTTTTGTCTCCTTTTGTAGTGAGTAACGGGTTATTTTTTGAGTCAGTAAAATTTTAACTTCGTTGTTCTTTAAATATATAATTTATTATTAGTTTACACGGATACAATAAGGCAAAATAGACATGATAAAATAAATATTAAATCCTGTCTATACATAGATACATAGATTCACGCCTGTTTCCCAGAGGGGTAGGCAGAGACTACGGATTTCCATTTGCGCATAAAAATAAAAACAGCTTAATAAGATTCTATGAATTATTTTTAAAGACACGTCACAGGTTTGTGCAAGTTATATTATAGACTCAAACCTACATGGCGCCTAAGCGGTAGGCACATTAAATGCCCTGGTAAACACAGACTAATTATGTCAAAAATGTATGTAAACACACAGCAAAAAACTAGGCCATCACTTTGTCCTTTGTTTCAATGTTTGTAAATCTTTTCTAACAGCGATTTTATTCACAATAGTTTAAGAGCATAAAGCATATTATCCCACTTCCCTCACACATAAGAGGCTTTTGCCCAGCAGTGGCATAGTTTAATACATATAATATAGCACATCGTGTACATTCTCACACATATTTGAACAAACATACCTATTCAAATAAATCTCTAAATTGCGTTAACAAAGTTCCCACACCGTTTGACCTCAGTATTATTATTACTATAATCGGTATATATAATCTACCGCGTTGTGCATTATATTAACATAACTCTTATCGGATTTAAGTTGATCGCAAATTAACACTTTTATATAAAAGTATCGTAAAATATACCGTAAGGTCTTAGGCCGAGCTGTCCCTAATCTTTTTATAGATAACAAAACTAATAAAGATAAAAAGAAATAAGTGACCATAAATAAACACAGATAATAAAAAGTGAAATGTTTAGACAGTAAAGAAGTACAGAAAAAATAAATATTAAATATTTGTTATAGGTTTACGAAAATATTTCGTTAAATTGATTGTTTTGATTGACTCAAACGCCAAAATTACTTATTTCCATACTTTTAATAGTTTTCAATAATAAAATAATATTAAATATTGAGATTTAATCAATTGAGGAATGAAAAAGTAAGGGCCGTTCAAGCAGAAAAGCTCTAATGAAAAGTATCTATAATATTTTTTGTAATAAAAGACTTAAAGAATATTACTGTTTATAGGCGACATTTAATGTAACACCGAAAGAACTTCTCATCAAATAGAGTGGACAGTACTTTATTTACATAAGGTTCTACTGTATTACGATGAGTAGGGTGAAAGAAGAATGCTAACGAGGCGCTGCTACGGTAAACCCTTACTATCAAGGAACTCATAGCTTACCACCTTAGTAGTCCAATAAACACATCAATATATTATGTATTGCTTTGTAAATAACTGATCAACTAGAAGCGCGGCTTGCCCTGCTATAAAACTTGTAGTAAAATCCTCAGTCATCACCATTAATTAAAAAATTACAACAATATAACTCATCGACTACAGGAAACATGTTCTTGTGCTAACAAAATAAATATCACTAAGCCATTGATACAATCGGTGGAGGTACCCCGGCGGTAGTGAGCGCGTTAGGCCGGGTGCATACGGGTGGTCTTGCGTCTCGACGCGTATAATTACACAATAAAGTAGTGGAGTGCGTGTGCGCAACATATATTACCGTAGTTGGCCATCGTAAACGCATTATATTAGGAGTGGTGCGAGTGTTAAGCGATGTGTGGTTAACAATAAGAAATAAGACATATTCATATTGTGTCAGAATGTATTTATATTTATTTGGGTCATTGGGTTCTTGGCAAAATTTTTTGTGAGTAGTGTTACCAATATACATAGTTATATAATATAAGCAGCTACAGTCGTAAGATATGATTTTCAACATATAACATGTATATCTATTAAGAAGAGCAGCGATAGCTCAGAGGGGAGACCAACAGACTGCAATTCAGAGGGTCTCGGGTTCGAACCCACGTCGCGCAACTCTGACTTTCGGAAGTTATATGACTTTTCGAAATTATGTGCGTATTGATTGACAATTATCGCCTGCTCCGTGCCTCGGAGAGCACGTTAAGCCGTCGGTGCCAGCTGCCATGAACATCTATGTAATGGCAGTTGTTATTGGGAGAGTGTCGACACAAAAGATCCCACTGGGTCGAAGTGTCGCCGGTCTGTACTGACTGGCCCCCACATAAGATAAGATAAGACTTATATATATATATATATATATATATATATATATATATATAGATATATATATCTTAATATATCTATTAAACACACTCTTTATTGTGCAAAGCATGCGGTAATACCAACGTGATCGTATGACTATTTACAAAAGTCAAATCTCATAGTGCTTCGGTGAAGCTGAAAAAGCTGTCTATCCCTATGCCTTTGAGATGCATTTGTCAGATAGTACACTCTTCAAGATAAACTAATATTCAGCCGAAGCCGGTTACAAATTCAATTCCAATACATTTGAGAATAATAAATCAATATAATCTATACCAGTTATTGAAATTAAACTGCTATAAACGGATTTTATCGTGTTGTTTATTTGACACTTTATTACAAAATAAAAAAAATAAAAATTAAATCTAAATAGTTTTATAATAATTTAATTAGCTTAAAAATTAGTAAAGTTTAATAGTAGTAGTAGTGTAACAATTTTCAAAATTTTGTAATAAAGTGTCAAATAAACAACGCGATAAAATCCGTTTATAGCAGTTTAATTTCAATGAATAATATTCGCGTAAATAGAAAACAATATTATCTATACCAGTTATATAGTTATTTTACAAATTAACACGATGAGAGCGAAGACAATTTAGATTACTGATATAGTGCAGTCAATTAGCTATTATTATTTTATCTTCAATACATCGTCTAGTTCAGACTAACTGTGTAAATGCTTCCATTCGTCCCTAACTTTCACTATAATCCGCTGCAGCTCACAACTCACACCGCGCCTACATCACCGGGATTAATCCACTAATTATTTTGTGGGATCACCTAGAATCTGTGTTGATCTTAAATTTAGATAAGCTAGCGATGAAACCCGCCGCTGCCCGGTGTTAATGTCCATATTTAAGACCTCTATATTTTATCACTTATATCTAATAAGACCCTTAACTAGGTGAGATAAGTTGGAAATACTTTATGGCCCTCGTAGCATGCGTGTTATGAATGCTTTGGAATCGGTAATTATCGGTTATAATTCCCGTATAAAGATTTTGAATGGAATCGTTTAGGTGGTTTGAGTAATTTATTATATTTGAAGTAATATGAGGAGAAGCACAATGGAATCCTTGTTCAGACCTAGATGTGATTTGAGAATTATCGCTTTCGTACAGAAGATCAATGGGCAATAGAGTTATACATACAATGTTTAAACCTTATATAATATGCCGAAGGTCTATAGGTGTATGATACCCATACCAGCATTATTTTAAGCGCTCATGTCATTACGTTGGCTATTTAGAGCGAGGCTATTGCTATCACATTGCCTGACAGAAAAATGCCAATATTGCTTTACATGACACGGGAATCAAATCTGGTACCCCATGATTGAACCATTTCATTAATAGTTAAACTTACAAATATGTATGTATATGGCCCGCCTGATGGCAAGTGGTAACCGTTCGCTATTAAGGTTTGCAGCAGCGGAGATTGCAAGGGCGTGTTGCCTATTCTAACTAAATGTTACCAATTCTTTCGTTGTAGATCTAAAAAGTCAATAAATTATCGGTACGTCTTTATATTCAAAATTTATAACACTGTACTTACACAATCATATATTTTAAATTAAAACTTCAAAATAAATAAACCATCTAAAAATCGAAAACAATAGAACTCATGCGCGGGCCAATGTAACAGTATCAAATGACATACGCGATACGGCACAGATACAAAATTGTTGCGTCACAAAATGCAAATGGCGGGAAAGTCGCGTAGGAAGAGTTTTTATTAAGTCCCCACACTCGATACATGGGGTTTTGCGAAGGCGTATACTAAAATATGTGCATTTATTGACTACTGTTGGCTACATTAAAATAGTTTTATTGAACTTTTATGATACAAATATTATGCAGTTAATGATGCGTGCCGAATTTATGCCAAAAGTGAATAAAAATTTACTATTAATGACTGATGGTATGAGTACCGTTTCCCTTTAATGCTTGGAATTTCCCCGACTAAACATAATGAATGAATCAATACCGCACTTGTAATATGCATGTAAAAATTATATTGACCTCCATACGTTTATTGTAGAAATATAACACAAGCTTAACAGACTACGATCTTTGTGAACAATGAAGATCCATCTCTAGGAAGATTGCACTATGTTTAAGCAGTGAATGTTTTCAGCTTTAACTTCTCCTTGCCTTTATAGAAAAGAAAACTGCAGCTATAGAGAAATGCTTGTGTTACGGGCTTATGGACATTAGAAAATGTGTGCTTTATGGCCATTGTTCGAATGAAACTGAGCCTGGACTCAGTAGAACTATAATATTTGTGGTCCTACAAATTGTGTGTTGCTTTGGAATAGTACTCATACTGAAAGCAGTGTCGATTTAACCACTTAAACCGCAGCGCTATTCGGGCGTAAAGTATTCATAACGGGCAAACATAAAATATGTGGGTGTACACATAACATGAACATTTTCTACATAACCTTTCGGGAAGATACAAGTATGTGGTATAAATAGTATACATATGATTAGCCACCTCTCTTACGCATTAAAACTCAAGTAAAGCAAGTGCTACAAACGTCACATAACAAATAAATTTAACACCAATTAGTTACATTTCTTTTACGTATGTATGTATGTATGTATCTTATGTGGGGGCAGGTCAGTGCAGACCGGCGACACTTCGACCCAGTGGGATCTTTTGTGTCGACACTCTCCCAATAACGACTGCCATATATGTTCATGGCAACGGGGACCGACGGCTTAACGTGCTCTCCTAGGCACGGAGCAGGCGATAATTGTCAATCAATACGCACATAATTTCGAAAAGTCATATAACTTCCGAAAGTCAGAGGTGCGCGACGTGGGTTCGAACCCGAGACCCTCTGCATTGCAGTCTGTTGGTCTCCCGACTGAGCTGTCGCTGTTTACTTTCTTTTACGTAACAAAAATATTTCATAATAACATTGACGTGTATCAATGCCGTGGTCAAACAAGAAACATCTTCATTACAAGTTTATTATACTCTTTGACATCAAGTGTAGCAATAAAGCGGGCATAAAATATGTGTAGGAGCGTATTAACGACGTAGGATGGAGTATCAGTCGCAGTTGCGATATGTCGTGGGTGTGTGGACGGCCTTCTGTTGTCGAAAGGGCCCAAGTTGCCTAATAGGATTAAGATAATTATTGTAAAGGGTGATTTGGACCGGTTATGTTTGCTTGACAATGTTTTGTTTATAGTGCTATGATTTAATGTTAGTTAAAGTACTCAAGTGCTGGCTTTGCTGCAAGATACTGAGATTAATATTGACGTACTTACTACATCTCCTACACAGGAACATTACTGTATTATGTTTGCCTTTGATTCCTCTATGTGAAGGATCGGTAACGCGTGCGTAATACTACTTATACCATCATCCAAAATCTAAGGTTACGGGTACTGGTACTCACCGGTATCTGTTTAGTAAGAAAGAAAATGCATTTATTTTGTTACATGTATGACATACGCAATAAAAAAATGGAATTGAAGAAGAAACAAACTGAACAGAAAAAAAACATGCGGGGCAGTCTTTGGGGACTGCCGATAGAAGTGAAAACTAAGTAACTTGTGAATTGTATCGTCGAGCTACTAGATTTATTTTTGAATTTTAAATGCGTTCGGTGACGATGACGCGAATTCCATGATTTTAGTTCATCCAAAAAGTGCTCAACGCGCCTAAAGAAGTTTTCACTTCAAAATAATTTTAACAACCTTGACTGTTGGAAAACTAAAAACTATAGTTTTGTGTCTGAATGTTGTGTCATGATATCACGCATAGCCACTGAACGAATGAAAATACTTATTTGTTGTCGGCTGTTAATCAGTCGCGGTAGCTTAGGATCTATCCTAAAATCGAAACAATCAATTAATTTAGTTATAGAGGGTCAGATATGTGGTGCATATAGTATATATTGTATCTCCATGGTAAAACTATTCTACCGGCTTGGATAAAATTCGATACGAACTCTCAGAAAGGCTAGGAAAAATACAAACGTCACCGCGTCGCGCGCCGTCGCGAGTTTGAGTTAGTTACTTATAAACACATTGTTCTAAAACAGTAACATCCATTAACTCCTACACAACGTAATATCCATACAAAATCAAGGTCTTCATTTTGCAGTAGTGTCGTGTACTAGCTAACGTCCTGTATATTGTTGATTGTCTCAATGAGAAGATTGCAAGCAAAACTGCGGGTGCGACCAGAATCGCTCCTTATTGTTCTGTGGAATGGGTGCCGGCACGCAATGTCAACATTCTCTGAGATTATTGCTTTATAACTTATTAAATAATGCTTAATTAGATGTGGTTGTTTTACTAGATAATTATTAAGTATTGAGAAAGAAAAGTAGCGATTTAATAGGTGTAATGATTTTGTTAAATTCAATGCTTACTAAGCTATTAGATGATTGAAGAAATAAATGCAGCGCTTCAAGAGCTGTAGAGGTTTTGTTAAATTAATTTCTAGACTATCTGACGATTGAAAACTTACCCTCAAGGTTGATTCTTCATTATCCAGATAATCCTTTCATAATATTGTCTTATGTTTACGCGAATGTTATACATTGAAGTTAAACAAACTTTATATGGATTTTATCGCGTTGTTTACTTTTTATAAAACACTATTATTACATAATGTTGAAAGAATGCTCCGAGCGTAAGACAGATAATGACAGAATTCGTACTGCGCATATTCAAATCGGCGCGTGCGTGGCCGCCATAGTAAAATTGTATGGAGGATTTGAAGTGCTTTTTTTTAATAAATATGTACATATATTTATTGTCAACCAATAACTTAAATATTTGGGACGGACAAATTGTAATATAACTATTTATGTTTCGTTTAAGCTGTAAAATACTTCTACTGTTATAATCTAAATATCACGTAACACGAGCTTACGTTATTGCATTTTTCGTGCAAATTTACGTAATTTTGCATGTGAAAATATTAATTATTTTAAGTTTTTTACACGGAGTAATTGTAAACACATTCATTGTTATGGTAAATGTATATTATATATTTGTATTCAACAAAAATTGTTCATTTTATTCACTTAACTGTGACCGCCTGTTTTGGCACATTTCGCTCGGCGCAGTTTTCAATACTTTTACTAGTTACTGTTTACTTCAATTTAAGCTATTTAAATTATAAAACTAATTAGATTTAATTTTACACTTACCCCGACGTTTCATTTGCTTTTCAGCAGCCATGGTCACGGGCAGACTAAGATGGTAGTCGTCTCAATGTTCCAGTGTAATTATTTCAAAGTACCCGAAAATCTCATTCTGCGTAAATAGATATGATTAAATTATGTTCGGGTACTGGTTCCTTAAAAACGAAGAGCTAACAGTTATAATAATAATAATAATAATAATATTCTACCACGTACACACAACACCATCTAGCCCAAACTAAGCAGAGCTTGTACTATGGGTTCTAGACAATGGATAAACATACATATTATTATATGCTTTTTTTTTGTAAATACATACATATTATACATAGAAACACCCAGACCAAGACAAACATCCATGTTCATGCACACAAATGTTTGACTTGTGCGGGAATCGAACCCGCGACCTCAGGCGTGGCAGTCGGTTACACCAACCACTACGCCATCGAGGCCGAGTTAATAACCAAACTTTGAACCTCACGATAGGCGGTCATTCCAACGCATATACTACTCAACCACTTGTATACATTATTTGTATATTCTTTGTGTATTTATTTTTAATTTGAGGTCTGTAGCGTCATGATGTACTGATCTATACCTATAATAATCATGATGTGTACACATAGTTAAAAAGATAGTTTAAACCGATAGTTAGATGAACGTTATTAACAAACATACAATGTTAATGGTTTATTATGCTCTTGCAGACTCAATACTCAGCTACGGTCTTAGTGTATATGGAAGTACATTTACAACATACACTAGAGAGATAAAATGTATTCAAACGAGACTTATTAAATATTTAGTTAGTGAAAAATTAAAATCAATGTGCAATAAAGACTATGAAAAACTGTATCCTATATGTAAAATATTACCGGTAGATTTAAAAGTAAATTTCTTAATAGCCATGGAACATTATTATACTGATGATTATAAAGTTAGGATTGATAACCCATATAACACAAGAAATGTAAGGAAAGGAAAGCTGCTTAAACCAAAAATTAAAAACTATTATGGAGCGAGAATGACTGAATATCTAGTCCCAAAAATATATAACGAGATAGAATTATTAAGAACACAACCTAAAATAAGTAAAACATTGTTAAAAGCAAAGCTAAAGAGTCTACTGCTTAGCGTTGTTGACATTACTATTAGTGAGGTCCACTCCCGCGATGCAGTCGATACAAAAAATTAGTATTGTATTGTATTGTAGATATATATCTAATAATAATTAGTTTTAAGGTTTAATAAATAATTGTTAACGAGCGCATCTCGCCAACAAGTTATGTAGCTTGGCGAGGAAATTTATAAGTTGTACTATTATTATTACAAGTGAAAAAGCGAATAAAAAAAAATATAAAAACTGTATAATGTTTTTTTTTGTGTGCTATTAAATAAATTAATACATATTTAAAGCAGTATATAATTAAACGTTTACTGTGCCACTGAACTGTGATAGTGTCCTTAATCCCTAAACTGCCGTAAGCGAATCAAGGATTAAATGTCATTAATAATCTGACAGCAGTGGAATTCAGTTCCAATGATACAACGTTCAGGAATTGAAGACGTACAAAACAGATAATATATAACGAAACCTTATAAACGGGAGGGCTAAACGTTATGAAACCGCACCCGCTTTGATTATTCACAGCTTTTTGTGAAGACTCGGTGGCGCAGCGGTGGGATTGAGACTGCTGTGCGCGAGGTCTTAGATTCGATTTCCGTGTCAGGCAAAGCAATATTTCGTCAAAAAATTCTTAGTCCCCCCTATTAAATTAGACTTAAAACCATACTGAACGAAATTTGGGTTTAATAATACTGTCGGTCTCGATGGCGTAGTGGTCAGTGTAACCGACTGCCACGCCTACGGTCGCGGGTTCGATTCCCGCGCAAGTCAAACATTTGTGTGCATGAACATGGATTTTTGTCTTGCTCTGGGTGTTTCTATGTATAATATGTATGTATTTACAAAAAAGAAAGTATATACGTATGTCTAGTACTCATAGTACAAGCTCTGCTTAGTTTGGGCTAGATGGTGTTGTACATACATATATACATAGATTCACGCCTATTTCCCAGAGGGGTAGGCAGAGACTACGGATTTCCATTTGCTACGATCCTGACACACTTCTCTGGCTTCATTCACTTTCATCACATTCCTCATACACGCCCGTTGGTTCAAGGTGCTCTTAACCTGGCCTTTGTCCAGAACGCCTCCGATCTGATCGAGAAATGTTCGCCTAGGTCTTCCTCTTGCGACTGTTCCATTCATACTAGCCTTATAAACTTTCTTGGTCAGACTTTCCTCGTCCATTCTTTCTCATGCCCAAACCAGCTGAGGTAAGTAGATGGTGTTGTGTGTATGTGATAGAATATTATTATTATTAAATATATATCTGTGTTGTCTGCCTAACATTTCAAACATATTTTTTTCTTTTTTATAATAATATTCTACCACATACACACAACACCGTCTAGGCCAAACTAAGCAGAGCTTGTACTATGGGTACTAGACAATGGATAAACATACTTATATACTTTTTTTTTTGTAAATACATACATATTATACATAGAAACACCCATACATATTGGCTTCAGATTATGTATGTTTGGTGAAGTATAACTCGGATTTACTTGGTACTTTGTCTAGGGCAGGGGTAAGGCACGGCACTATAATTTGTGTCGTTTTAGCTAATGCGGCGAGTATTGTGGGTTCAATGATCGATCTCTACCATGGAATTTTTTAAAATTAAACTGAATAAAGATCAAAATTTGTAAAAAAATATTGTTTTTCAATATAATACAATACTACTGTTAATATAATTCATTTGAAAAGAAATATAGATCATCTTATCGATAAAACATCGATGTCAGAAGCGTGACTTTAGAAAAAGTTATCTGTCACTTACTTAGGGAATTCCTTCGTAGGTGATATCTAGTATGGTGAAATTGAATTTAGGTAAGTATTCGATTAAGGGATGACCTTAGCTTAAAATACACCTACTTAGGGGGAGCCTAGGGGCCTGTTGGTGAAAACGGGCAGAAGTGTTCTTTATGTCCTGTCTTTTAACGTTTGTAAACTTTCCCCATGACATAGGGATTTTCCCTATTTACAGTCACTCGTTTACAAGCAATACAGTTTAGTTTAAATTAAAGGTAATATAAAGATAAGAAATAAAGATAAATATATTTTTATTTGTTTAAACATGAGTATGCACACATAAGTATCTTCTCTCTTAGCCTTTATTATTCCCAAGACACTTGGGGTCGGCTTTCCTGGTCTAACCGGATTTGACTGGATATCAGTTTTTACACGGAGCGGCTGCCACCTGACCTCCGCAACCCGAAGGCTAACGATACCCTAAGGCTAGACCAGTGTCAGGATATTAGAGGGTACTGACTTTCCCAATAACGACTGCCATAGATGTTCATGGCAGCCGGGACCAACGGCTTAACGTGCTCTCCGAGGCATGGAGCAGGCGATAATTGTCAATCAATACGCACATAATTTCGAAAAGTCATATATCTTCCGAAAGTCAGATGTGCGCGACGTGGGTTCGAACCCGAGACCCTCTGCATTGCAGTCTGTTGTTCTCCCCACTGAGCTATCGCTGCTACCACACACATAAGTATACAAGATGAAAATATAAACATAAAAGGTTCGGTCATGTTTTGCCTATAAGACGTACAAATATTTACAGGGGATCTAAGAGAACAACAGTAATTAATACAATAATAAAACAATAATTCATGCCAATAAAAATAAAAATCACAATCACAATCAGAACAATATCAAAATATGGAAATACAATGAACAATTAAAATATACAGAAATAAGAAATATCAATAGAATTATACAATTAAAATCATCTCTTTTGAGACCATCAATTAAATGAAATGAAATGAAATAAAATCATAAATAAAAATCAAATTCAAAATAAAATAAAAATCAAAATCAAAATTCAAAATGAAATCAAAATACATACTGAAATCAAAATTAAAATTGGAAATTAAATTAAATTGTAGTTGTGAATTCAATTAATTGGAACTCTTATAAAAATAATAACCATTTTTTTTTAAATTAAATAATTCTTGTATATCATAGTAAGCTTTTTCTATCAGATAATTGAATAGTTTCTTTTTAAAACATTAAAATTTTGCTCTTTCCAGCATCTGGGTATCTTATTGTAAATGATTGGAGCCATACAGAATACACTATTTCGCATGAGGGTTGATTTGAACTCTGAAGGCAAAGTCTGCTGGTATCACGTCTACTACGATTGACTATGTTAGATAGTTGAGAAAACAGTTTAGGGTTTGATTTAACAAAGACTGTTATCTCAAAAATATACAAGGAAGGAACAGTGATTATCTTATGCTTTGTAAAGTAGGGCTTACAACTGTCAGTAATATTTAGTTTGAACATCGTTCTAATGCATCTTTTTTGAGCTTTGAATATTAATTCCTTATTAGTAGAATTGCCCCAAAAGATAATGCCGTACCTGAGAATTGAGGATACCAGGCCATTGTACGCTGTAAGTAATGCATCAATATTGAGTACTGAGGACAATTTGTATATAGCATAAGTTCATTTGCTTATTTTTTTTGGTCAGCGCTTCTACTTGTGCTTTCCAATTTAGCTTACTATCTATAATGCTGCCTAGGAATTTAGTGGTTTCAACTTTACCAATATTCGAATTCTGATACTGTGTTATTAAATTATTATATTTACCAGATTTTCGCTGGCTGAAATGCATGATATTAGTCTTATCTAGATTTATTTTCATATATTGTTTCCATTGTATCATCGATCTAAGTGAGTTATTTCTATCGGTGCCGTAACTATCTCGACTAGAGCATGGTATTGTTATGGTACTATCGTCAGCGAACAAGGTTAATGCTTTTTGGTAGGTCATTAATATATAAGACGAAGAGGAGAGGACCCAAAACACTACCCTGAGGCACACTATTACTAATCGTTCTGATGATCTATGTATTTCCTCACGTTTTGTTTTTGTATTTATCATCGTAATTTCTGTGAATTGTTTCCTTGTACTGATGACTGGATCAGACTAAGTCCGTATACTTCTATTTTTTTTTATTAAAGTTTCATATATTATATAATTTCACGTTTTTAATATTCACGACGCATCCACATCGTACGGCGGTATGTTTAAGCCACCTGTCGGCTATTTACAAAGAGTTGTTTTGCATAACCCACGTATTATACGGACGCTGCCGTGTTTGCTATGTTAATGATAACGGAAGACTTCTTTTAAGGATATAAGATCATTTATTTACTTGTTTTTATTTGCATTCTAATTAAAGATTGAGAGAACATGCAATACTCAATTCTTTATAGCTTGCCGTGATATAGTACAGTCGGTTATCTTAAAGCGAAGCGACTTATCGATTATGGACTCTTTTAGGCACAGCTTAGAAGTTACATGCAGGCAGTATACACGGTCCCACGATCAATATGTATAAAAAGAGATGAGTCGAGCCACTCAGAGTCTGATTCATAAATGCCCAAATCAAACTCTAGGATCTAAAAAGCTAAAATGAGCATAGAGCTGTTTTAGAAAAGATATAGGGCGAATTCTTTAAATGTGTTTTCATTAAGTTGCTATTATATAACGGAATAAATAATAAAGGCCTTAAATTTGGCATTAATAGGTCAGTAAGTAATTATAGACACTAATAAAATACCTATATTCTATTAGATAATTCGAATATTCTTCAGTTTGGACACGTTTTGTTCTTTAATATACAGAGTCTTATTCTAATCTGAAATTACATAAAGTTGTCAATTCAAAATAATAACCTACAACCGTTACAAACAGAATGTTAAGTAAAATTTCAAAGGCTGTGAACTGTAGCATATTATACCATTTAGTTATTTGCTCTTGTTTTGCAATATTGTCTAGATCCGTGTACACAATGATAGTGGTATCTGTATTCTTCTCGTTTTGACGCAACGTGTGTCTTCATGCAAACATGTGATAATGAAGTTTGTAACCCATTTAAAGAGAGCAAATAGCAAGTTTACTTGACAATTTATGAGGTATCAGGGTATCTTCCGTGGGAGAGCCACGCTTCGGCACGAATGGGCCGGCTCGACCGGAGTGATACCACGGCCTCGCAGAAAACCGGCGTGAAATAGCGCTTGCGTTGTGTTTCGTCGAGTGACTGAGGGTACCGAAAGCCCATATCATCTCCCCCTCTGGGGAGGAGGGAGAAATTTAAAAGGCTGGCAACGCATTAGCGACTCCTCTGGTGTTGCGGGTGTCCATGGGCGGTGGTAGTCGCTTACCATCAGGCGATCCATCTGCTCGTTCGCCGAGTATAATATAAAAAAAAAGGTACTAGATATTGCATGCGGCTACGATCGCGTTTGTGAATAAGTTTCTGTACATTTTTTCTGGATGGAAGGCTCCTATGTCTTTTTTTGTAAGAATGACAATATGTACTCATAACTTCATGGTGATCGGTCGAGTAGTTAAGGCTTAAAAGCGCAACAAACAAACACATTCGCATTTATAATATTAGTTAGGATTTTGAATGAAAGAACCTGAACAATATGATGGCAATAAGAATAAGCCGGCTAGTCCTTATAAGTACCACTCTTTTATAGGAAACCGGCGGCGTTTTGCTTGGTAACTAGCTGTTTTAGAGCCTCAAGTACCTGACCTATTATTTTATAGTCATCATTTAGAGTCATGGTAGACTCTTGAATTACTGTATAACTTTTGGTTAAAATTTTCGCTACGGTAAAATCTTACCATTAAGCCCGTATGCTTGTCTATAAAAAATTTGGATATTTATGATATTCATCTATCGTTGTCTCGAATGTTCTCCGTGCAGATATGATAGATAGATTATAATATTTTAAATAGATGTTCATATGGTGGTCCTGCTAATGTGCCGAGTGACGTGGGTTAAATTCAATGTGGGATAAAAAAATGTGATTTACAAATAGTTTGATTAATAACTTTTGTGAGTGGTATCCATTATATTTATTATTGTACGGCCGTACCATTTCCCGTGTTTCGTGTTACGTTGACTTGTTTAGAACCCTAGCCAGGATGATGAGGTGTACATATTTCGATGTTTTAAAGACATCCCGACGACTATAATTTTAATATGAGAGCTGTAAATTGAAATTAATGTAATTTATTGCGGTTTATTTGAAAATTTCAAATCTTTATCACTACATATTATAAAACAAAGTCCCCCACCGCGTCTGCACGCGATAAACTCAAAAACTACTGGACGGATTTTCATGCGAATTTCACTAATAGACAGAGTGATTCATGAGGAAGGTTTAGGTGTACAATTTGTTAAGGTTTCGCGGGTCGCAGGTATTAGAAGCAATACAATGTTTTGAGAGCTGTAATAAAAAAATCGTGTTCAATCATCTGTTAATCGCTAAATACTCGTGGAATATAAAGAATTTCCATTCGAAACATTGTTACAAGTTGTTAAACTAGTCGACTAGTGATAAGGACTAGGTAGCAAGTTAATTGACAGTTTGCGGTTACAGCAATTATCTATTTACTCTAAAGAGTAGGTACACACTATTAGAGGTTATGGATTAAATAACACACTGTACAAACACTTTAACTATTTATTTTATACTTTGACACGAGGAAGTTTTATATGTCCGTTCACTTACAGCTCACAACAAGAAGTGACAGATAGCAGTGTAGCTACGCCTTTTATAGCTAATCAAACTGTAAAGTATTTGACTACTATTTATATTGTATGATGTTATATTATACAATTACTAAGGTGCAATAATTGTAAATAGTTAAATATAATAATTAATTAATTTTTGTATGTATAAATGTATATAATTCAACACACACAACCAGCTGATACGATTAACATCTTTCTCATATGATTTTTTTTAGGTTTTATGGGTTTTATCTGAATGAGTACGCTAAATGCCCTTTACATTTTCCTCACATGTCTGTCACGTATTTACAGCAGACAGTTGTTCAGAATCTAGAAGATTTGTATTTCTGCTGTTCCATTGTTGATAATACTGGGATAGTAAGAAAATTTCTCAAACAAAAGCTACCTTAGGAAATTAATAGGTTAGTTAGTTAGACGTGTGTTATCCGCATTTAGCCCCACAATTGGGCCATTGCGCGTAAGTAACCGACGCGAAATATTGTTCGGTTACTCATACCACCTTAGAAAAACAATAGGGGACCGATGTTGCGCAGTACATCCTTCATCGTTTCTGGACTGTTTAGAATTTTCGCCCGTTGGTTGCTCACGCTTTTACAATGTAGGTGCACGTGAGCCGATGTCTCCTCGGTCTCCATGCAGCCTCTACATAAGGGACTGTCAGTGATGCCGATGTTAAACAGGTGCTTGTTAAGTCAGTAGTGGCCCGTTATTATACCCACTAGGTGGCGTAGGTTTTTCCTTGTGGAACGTAGCAGTTTGCGTGACAGATGTTTGTCTAAGGATGGAAGGGGTTCCTTCGTCTGCCTACATTCCTTTGTTTCTGTCCACTGTTTTTCGTGTAGTTTCGTGGTTCTATCGCATAACCATGTTTTGAGTTGGCAGAAGGGTATCGGGACAATTGGTTCGGGTCCTACCATTTTGGTGTTCGATCCTCTCTTTGCCAAGAAATTAATAGGTACTATTATTTTGAAGCGGTGAAGCAGTCGCCTTGCCGCTGTTACCGCTCTTATCGTTATGAGTTCGAATTCCACACGAGACAATTATTTGTGTGATCCACACCTTATATTTCAGGGTGTACTTTGTGTCTCCTAATTATACGTTTGTAAAGTCCCCACACACGCAGGGACAGAACCAAAAGCAGGCGACGTTTTTTTCTTATTTCTATGAGTCTTTAAATGCTTGCAGTAAATATGCTAGGATCATTCCAAGTGGAAATTTGTAGACTCTGCCTACCCCACCGAAAAAAAGTATGATTCCACTTAGCCAGACGAGTATTGCATGAATAAATATATAGATGTATACATCAATATATGTACGTATTCATGTATTATGCGTCTTTAGTTCTATAACAACTCACAGGTATAAGTCAGTACCTTTTAAAGAATGAATGTGCAAAACGTTTGCGGTGTATGGAAGTCATATTTATGCGTCAGTTGAGTCATGCCTTGGAACCCTTGAATCGATATCCGCTTAGTAATGGCAGTTTAGCCTTACAGGGGCGAGTCTTTAAAGGGTGACTGCATATTTTCAGTTGAGATTTATTAAAGTATAGATTTTCAAATTTCTATATTTCTATCTAAATATACTATACCAATGACCTTGAAGATCTGGGCTTTGCAGTCCCGAGTAAGCATCACGGGCGTAGCGGGGCTGCTTGGCGGAGACTTTTGTAAAGATTCGGGTTATTGTTGATTATTACAAAATTTTAAAACATATAAGTGAAAATAAACAATACACATTGTTATATAGGGTATTACATGTTTTTTAGTATAAATTTCATACAGAATATCTCAGGCGTTATATAGAAAATTTAATATTTAGTTTTAAAACGATATATTTTATCAATCTTTTTGGTAACATTTGGACAACTTAATTATAATTTTAGTCAATACGATGTTTTCCCCATATATTCTAGTTTACTTGTATGTTTTTTTATGGTAAATGCATAAAAGGATTCATCTCCGAAAAGCCGACCTCAAGTGACTTGGGAATAATAAAGGCTAGGGAGAAGCATAAAAGGATTCATCTACAAACTTATTTAAACCGAGCGTGTTTTAAAGGTTTGAGCGATGATCATCATGAAATTTTGCATACACGTTGTCATTACTAGAAAATAGGACATAGGGTACATCTCTTCCAGAAATGAGGAAGTTACTAACTTTACCTAACCAACATTTCAGCGAAGTTGCGGTCACAATCTATACTAATATTATAAAGCTGAAGAGTTTGTTTGTTTGTTTGGTTGAACGCGCTAATCTCAGGAACTACTGGTCCGAATTAAAAATTCTTTTAGTGTTGGATAGCCTATTTATCGAGGTAGGTTATAGGCTATACAATTTACAAACGACGATTTACAAATTATGAACCTAATGTATTCAGTAGTTTAGCCAAGACATCTTTTTGCTTTCATAATTTAGAAATTTTAGAACATCATGTAATACAGAGATAACTGTACTTAGGTGTCAAAGACCTTAAGCAGCGATATTAAAAAACCGTAGTATTGTAGCGGATCCGGGAATTGCCGGATCCTAGCGAGATGACAAAGACGATTTCTCGGAACCTACGACCGTTAACGAGCTGGCTACAGCGCACGATTGGTTAAAATGGTGATCCAATTTGTGTCTAATTCTATTTTATTTATTTTGTTAAAAAATATTTTATTAGTTTCTGCGAAAATTGGTTTTATATAAACTAACTTAGGGTAGTATATCATTTAATGTGATAACATTTGCGCCACCTTGTTTAACATGACACTACGACGTACGGGAGCGGTGCAGTAATCATAAACGCGGGTGATATAAAATAAGGGTGGTATAAAATAAGTAAGAAAATAAATTATACATACATACGTATGTAGTAAAAAATGCCAGTCATAATCTTGCATAATCGCCACAACAAACCCTAATTTAGTGTGAGTCATATACGTTTAGTGGCTACGTGAGCAAATGACGTGTCAGTTGGTTTGTGTGACTTTAACTCATGACAATTAGCGGGGCAAATCGTCCGTCGCGCTAAATACCGTCGTTTAGATAATGGAGTTGAGATGCGAACTAAAAGTAGCTTCCTTACTGCTCACACTACCGGTATAGATGCACTTAAGATATCATTACAGTTCTAACACCTACGACCTACATTTTAAAGAGCTGAACTGTTGAGACAAAGGCTTGAAGGTTGGTTACGAATAGCTTAGTAAAATATTCTGGATGTAGACTGCACGGATAAAGGAATGGTCTAATTGGTCTTCTGGCCACTGGTAGGGCAACTACTGCTGTAGGTTCGATGAACATTTGTGGTATCTACAAATAATTGGGCCAATTTTGAGTGTTCTTTGAGTCCGGTGTATGAATGTTTGAAAAATGCCTAAGATTGCACTTTTTTTTATTTTTTATTGCCGCAGGATTGAACTTTTTTTTAGTATATGGTCCGAATCCTCTAACAGCTCACATGTAATTAATAAAAATAATAATCAAAAATATGTTTATTCATGTAGGTCACGAAGTAACACTTATGAACATCAAAGTTACACTGATTAATGTGAATTTACATGTTGCAATGTTCAGCGAAGCAAGGGTGTAGAACTAATGAGAAGAACTGGCAAAAAACTCTATTGAATAACAAACATATAAATATGTTTACGATCTCTTACATTTATTTAGGTAGTAGAATTCACTTAAACTTAGTTGAAAGGCGATTGCACCAACCATTCAATACCACAATGGAAAAACCATAACACAGATTAGCTGTGAGTTATTAATCTCGAAGATCATTTCGAACAAAACATGGCGATCGACACTATCTAATAACAAATGCGCCTGTCCGTCGTTCAATAGACGTGTTGTCCAACTATTGTGTTCCTGATGCGAGGACAATGATGTCTGATGAGTAGCTTATTATAGCCAATCGTTGGATCCAATATTGGAGTCATACCTGTCATTAATTGTACACCAATGTTGGTGAGGTAGATAATAGATAACCTTTGACTTATAGCTGAAGTTTCTAGTCGACTTCTTTTGGTTTAAATGGGATCCATGTTTAACAATTTTGGCGTTCTTATTATTACTGACCATATGCTTTATAGGCCATAGACGACCATGCTGGTTAGGGGTGGGCAGTCGAGTTGGTAAACTTTACTGGTTTGGAGAAATTTAAAACATACAGATGTTTGCTGTTTTTTCAAGCTTTTCTCATCATCAATATCAAGTAAATGATAATTAATGATTATTTAATACACACTAAAAGTCACAGGGACAGGATTTGGGATTTCTGATTTCACGGTTTAGAACTTTGTCCATTAGGTTAACGCTCGTTTTTATCGGATACATATTAGCTGTGCCTTACGCCAACGCTGCCTTCTTACATACAAGTCCAGGGGACTAGTTGAACTGTTTTTGTAATATCTACTAGCAATTTAGGGTACACATTATTACTATTACATCAGTAAGACACATCACACAAGAGCTCGTGCGGCGAATATTGAAATCGGCGCGCGGCCGCCATAGTAAAATTGTATGGAGTATTTGAAGTGCTTTTTTGATAATTATGTATCTTTATTGTCAACCGATAACTTAAATATTTGGGACGGACAAATTGTCAATTTGAAATAACTACACTGGAACATTGAGACAACTGCCACCTTAGTCTCCCCGTGACCAGGGCTGCTGAAAAGCAACCGAAACGTCGGGGAAAGTGAAAAATAAATTAAATCTAAATAGTTTAATAATAATTTAATTAGCTTAGAAATTAGTAAAGTTTAATAGTAGTAGTAGTGTAACAATTTTCAAAATTTTGTAATAAAGTGTCAAATAAACAACGCGGTAAAATCCGTATATAGCAGTTTAATTTCAATTCAGAGTAGTGATTTTGCAATTAGGGTTGATAGAGCTTGATAGCGTAACTCGCTTTACGTGGCAGCTATGACACACGTCTAACTTCTCCTTTTAGGATAAACCCGCGTGATACTCGGTTTAAAACGAGAAAGTTAAGTGCAGGATCGAGTGTCGGTCACATTTAGATTAGTCGCGGTACGACGCCGCGACCCGCCCCTCGCCGCGCCGAGGAAATGGTTTTATTAGTGAAACGACGCCGCCGCCGCACCGCCTCTCTGTTAAACAATATAAGGGACTAGGTACTGGAATATGAGCTGCTTCTAATATTAGGTGCCAATACGTTGTGTATAAACGTCAAAGTATATGTATACCAATGCCTGTATATTGCACACCTGGGAAGAGCAACATAGAGATCTATTAAACCCACAATTTATGAAGTCTATCAGTTATTAAGTCTTAGGTAGTTTATGCCTGTACATTTTTCAGCTAGGCAGAAGTGCATGTGAATGTATAATATCCACAATTTTGTACTTATGTTTTAAATCTGCACAAACTTGCTGTCTATCGGAGATATTGCCAGAAACTGCTACTATTGAAAATTGCCTAACAGCATGAAAAGACTCCATGTGAATAAAACCACTCAAGCATAAGCGAATCTCTTGCCATATAAGCAATCGATTTACGATTACAAAAAAAATTATGATTAGTATCACATGATTAGTGTCACATGTTGCATGGGGCAGACCTAAGCGGAGATGGTGAGATGACTTGGACGTCTTTGAAAGGGACTGGCAAGGACTGTTTTGGATAGAGTGGTTTGGAAGTCCAAGGGAGAGGCTTTTGTCCAGCAGAGATACATAAAAAAAATATTTTGTTACTGCGCAGTGGTTTTAATTGTGGCTGGTGTGTAGTAGGTCTCGGTCCCGATTTACAGATCGGGCAATGTGTCATTGGATTTATCTGTCAAGAAATTGTCAGTGACCATATGCGGCAATATCCTTGTACCCTATTTCGTAGAACCTAAAACATTGCTTGAAAATCCTTCTCCCTAGCCTTTATTATTCCTAAGGCACCTGGGATCGGCTTTTCTGGTTTAACCAGATTTGACTGGATATCAATTTTTACACGGAGTGGCTGCCACCTGACCTCCGCAACCCGAAGGCTAACAATACCCTAAGGCTAGACCAGTGTCAGGATATTATATAAATATATAAAACATTATTTGGGGTGATTGAGATGTGAGACTATGTACGTATGTTTGTCTTAACCTTTTGGTGTTTCTACTGCTCAAATGCCTATCCTATAATTAGCTATGATTAAGAGAGCAATAAATCATTATAAATTTACTGCTAGACATCATGTTAAGCTTTTTACTCACAACCAAACTCGCATATAAATAGTTTTAATCCTTCGCCTTTGTAATTTGCATACACACGCCATATTTGATACTCCTCAATGAAATTAAACAACTTTATTTTATCGCGCTGTTAATTTTATTTTTTGAACATTTTGCATCTTTACTCTACTATTGTTCTACGGGGAGACTCCCCGTGAACATGGCTGCTGAAAAGCAACCGAAACGTCGGAGAAAATGTAAAATTAAATCCAAATAGTTTCTATAATTTAAATAGCTTCAATAGAAGTAAACAGTAATTAATTAAAATTTTCAAAATTATGTATTAATAGTGAATGCCAAACGTGAAACGCGATAAAATCCGTATAAGTTGTTTAATTTCAACTCCACAGTATTGTTTAAGCCGATCGATACATATCGACAGGTGCAGTTGTTACATTGCAGATGCAGAAAGTACAGAGTTCATTACGAGACAGTGTATACGACAAAATTAGGGTTGTGACAGGTGCGTGGAGTCACACGTGACTGGCACCTGCTACTTGCGTTTATATCTCGATATTTAAAAGTAATAAAGGTTTTGTATTTATATATCGGTAGGTAAGGAATAATTTTGTTATCGTCAGCTGCTTTCGTGATATGTTATATGCTTTGTAATGAGCGTTTATTGGTTTCACATTGATTTCGAATTACGTAATGAAATCGATGACGAACTTTCAACAGCTAACGATTCGAATAAAATCGATACAAAAAGTTATCGTGCCGTGGTTACAATTATATCTATACTAATATTATAAAGCTGAAGAGTTTGTTTGTTTGAACGCGCTAATCTCAGGAACTACTGGTCCGAATTGAAAAATTATTTTAGTGTTGGATAGCTCATTTATCGAGGAAGGCTATAGGCTAATAACATTACGGCGGCGGGGCGGCGCAGTATTCGTAAGTCGTAAACGCGGGTGAAACCTACCTAAAAAAATATTTACAATTTCAAGAATAAATTAAAAAGTTTTTTCCTAACAAGACAAATAATGTATGAATCAGTCAAATGTAACTTATCAATTATTTAATCTAAACTATATAATATTTCCCTATAATGTTTTTATTTTATTTTCATTTTTGTGTTCTACATTATTATTATTTAAATACAGTTGGTATATTATATAGACAATTTATTTTTATCAACTCACCTGTGGACGCTGTTACGCATTTCACATAATTTTATATTTCACACAACAGCTTTATGTTGTATATATATTACATTTAAGTAATAATTCTCCACAATTAGCTATAATATATGGTCTCACTAATAATAATATCAAAATAATTTTAATATCAAAACAAAAACATACAAAACAATACAAATAGCCTACTACGCTGAGGTTGATCACTTTGTTTACGTTTCACTTTGAGCATAATATTGTGTCATCAGTGCCTATTATGCAATGACTTGTATTTTTATTTTTAACCTACCTCCTTAAATTTATTTATTTGATAGTAACGTGTTATTTATACCTCTGTTCTCATATCTTTTAAATGTACCTAATTTATAAACACAATTTTATATGCCCTATACGTTTTCCTTGTGTATGTATGTAGCAGAACCACATTGTATTTTTGTTGTAATGTTAAGTATTTGCATCAGACCGTGCATCACTTGTATCGGGTGGCCAACTGAAAACCAGCGCTGGTGCACTCAATTTGGGTGCCCAGCTAATGCTGAGGTGGTGACCCTTTTCGACGAGGGCATACACATTTTGTAATGACATGTATATTATATATATATATATATATATTTTGTTATTTCTGTTTTAACTGATTGTGTGTGCTCTGTACGAAATAAATTTGATTTCTTTCTTTCTTTCAAACCGCGGGCACATCTAGTCTAGTATATACGACTAGCGTTTGCCCGCGGCTTTCTATGCGTAAAAGTAGGTTAGGTTATGTTAGAAACAGTACTTTTAGAAATAAAATATGGCCTATGTTTGTCGGTGATAATTATCTTTCCAATGGTGAAATATTTTTTAAAATCGGTTATGTAGTTTTTTTTAAAGCCTTACAAACGAAAAATCTAATCTTTCCTCTTTATAATATTACTATTGATAACTTGTAGTATCGATTCTTCTTTCCTGTTTCAGTTTCCGGTCATAGCAATTTTTGAGGTATACGAGATACCTTAGAATTAAAAACCGGTATTAATATACCGATACTTTGACTGATTGTGTTATGTTTTGAAATAATTCAAACTATATCAATCGACAAGTAATCGTGAGATGCTAAGGTCAGCTTTTTCAATTGCCTGATAACTTTTATCTGGTGAATATATTTGACATTTTGACGGCTTTTCTATAGAAAATATGTCAAACTGCCATATTTATTCATCTGATAAAAGTTATCCGACGATTGAAAAATTGGTCCTAAAAACGGATAACAGACATTTGGATACGTTATAATAAGTTTACATTGCATTACTATTGTGGATATTGATAGGACTGAGTCATGTACATCTATTGTAGTGGCTCACAACAGCCGGGTACGAGAGCTTTACTTTATTTTTGAGCTATGAGAGGTGTCTTTATGTAAATGTCCTTATTAATATATCAGTTAATAACGTTTCCAAGATATAATATAGCAGCGATAGCTCAGTGGGGAGACCAACAGACTGCAATGCAGAGGGTCTCGGGTTGGAACCCACGTCGCGCACCTCTAACTTTCGGAAGTTATATGACTTTTCGAAATTATGTGCGTATTGATTGACAATTATCGCCTGCTCCGTGCCTCGGAGAGCACGTTAAGCCGTCGGTCCCGGCTGCCATAAACATCTAGTGCAGTCGTTATTGGGAAAGTCAGTACCCTCTAATATCCTGACACTGGTCTAGCCTTAGGGTATCGTTAGTCTTCGGGTTGCGGAGGTCAGGTGGCAGCCGCTCCGTGTAAAAACTGATATCCAGTCAAGTCCGGTTAGACCAGAAAAGCCGACCCCAAGTGACTTGGGAATAGTAAAGGCTAAGAGAGAAGAAGAACGTTTCCAAGAATTGTGAACACATTTTTTAGGGAAATAAAGATTTTAGTCTTTTCTTTAAAATGACTCACTAATAGAAATTAACTGCAGGATAAGTGAATTTGATGTTGTGGTCACTTTGCTACACCCTGTGCTTCAAGTTATGTTGCTTCGATTCCCAGACGGTGTCAAACATTTTGAGTTTTACAAATAGCCTGCGTGTTTTTTATGTCTCTGTTGTAATGTTTGTAAACACGTCCAAGCTACAGCGATCCTTCACAATTCTTCACCATTAACCATATTTTATTATATACTAGCTGTTGCCCGCGACTTCCACCGCGTGGAATTTAATTTATTACCCAATACCTACTTTTAATTTGTTATCTAATTTTAATATATAAAACTACAACTAAAGAAATTAATAAGTCTACCTACACCTATATAGGTGTAGTTAGCTATATATTAAAAAAAAAACATATGGTGTCGCGAACTTTTTTGTAGATATTGATACGTTCTATAATACTGTAGAACATTTTTTTGTTCTATCATCGATAGTTTCCGCAGCGCACGCGATGACAGATTTTTAATGACTAATTTTTCACACCTTGGGTTATATTATTGCATTTTTATTAAGGATCCCTATTTTCTTTGAAAATGTAATATAACCTATGTCACTCAGTGAAGATGCAGCTTTCTAATGGTGAAAGAATTTTTGAATCGTTCGAGTAGTTTTTGTGTGAAAACATTACAAACATACATACAAAAACACAAATGTTTCCTCTTTATAATTATTAGTTTAGATAATGAAGAGCCTACATAAACGTAACTAAATCATCGTAGATTGGTAACTCTCGGCTTAGTTGGTTACTGATCTAATATGAGGATGAGGTGGCCCGAAACTTGCTAAACCAGAGGTCACTAACATCTCAAATCGAGCCCGTATGACACCGAGAACATCGAAGTTGTTATTTTTACATCAACTGCCAACGTCCCCGTAGGTGAGAAGTCGAAATAGCTGCCTCGAAATAAGCCCCTTTCCGGCGACAGAAATAACCGCGTCACACCGACGTTCTGCCGAGGCTGACTGTGGACTATACGAGGGAGATACCTATGCAGGTTTTATGAGGAATCCAGAAGAAGGAATCCAAGACTATTAACACGTGTGTCGACATTCCATTGCATCAGTTTTGGTTGTGTATTGTCGTTAGCAAAGGTATTTGTTCAAGAATCTAATAAAATTGCTTCGTCGGTCTCGTGTCATATGTTTGGATCGTGAGGATTACAGGTTCTTTTTCTCGATTAGATAAATTGATTTATGTTTTAGGTAATTTTTAACAGTAGCACAGATTTAGGCAAAATTTTAAAAATTCCTAGGTAACGAATAATATATAGAGATATGAATGTTATCTAAGATATAGTGGAAAAAATGTGGGTATTTTACACCGGTGGTAGTCTTCTCGGTAACATGTAGGCGTAAGACTATGGGTAGACGAAAAAAGCAGCAACAGACCAATGTCTATCGGTACTTCTTTGTCCCTAACGCTTAAGTTACGATCGGTGTAACAAGTCGTTTAATGCAGTGTCGAACGAAAGAAAGCAATTTATTCAATGCCTTATAAAATGTATTTTATTATCCAATCACGTACTTACATGTCAATTACATCAATCGATATGACCTAAGACTTTTAATCCAAGTATGTAGATTACCTTTTTTATACTACAAGCACAATCCCAAGGGTCGTAAGCGATTGCCGTAGACTATTAACGCTTATAATATCAGGGATATCACTGACATGTAGCCAACCCTTAAAAGAAGAAAACGCTGTGCTGCAAGTGCTAGCAGAAGCTCATACTAGTCCTCTTCTGAGAGCATACCATCTTCTCAAGAAGCTTGGTAACGTAACTCGTTGCAGGAACAATGTGGTCTTCTGAGTGAAGATACTTTACATGTCAGGCTAATCTTCTCTGAGATGATAGTCTTCTTTCAGACAGTTTTTTGTATCTTTGTAATTTTGAGAAGATGTGGATATTTCAACTGTTACCCGGATTGGAATGATATTCCGAATGCGCCTAACCTGATACTTTTGTAGAATGGTCAAGGATGCACGCACTTGTATAGTATCTCTATTATATTCGAAAATCATTCGAATGAAAATACTAGAACATAGTACTAGCTTTTGCGCGCAGTAGGTACCTACATCTATAATAGGTAGCCTATATACTTCCCCAGGTTTTAAATTATCTCTGTACCAAATTTCATCTCAAAATACATAGATTGAAAGATTTAGCCTCAAGAAGGTAGCAGACAGACAAACAGTTATTTTAGAATTTATAATATTAGAATTATATTATATTCGAATATATCATTTATTCGCTTGTAGATAAATAATGATGTAAATTGTTTTTATACGCACGACCTAAGATATTGATCTAACCATGTTGTCTGTTTCATTTTCTTTGCGCCTTATGTCATTGCTATTTATGTACAGATTTAATCTAAATAGTTATCATGTCGACGTAAGCTTAGCTGTGAAAGGTCAAGGCAACGGAACTTGTGGTCATATGGATTGTATGTCGATGCACTTATTCAATCCCATATACTAAACTGAGGAGATAAATTGGTTGTTTATTTAGTAAGCAATCCGCCTATTATTCTTCATCTTTAAATTCCACTGCACTACTGACGGTTGACAGTCAAGTCTGCATACATCTTCCTATCACTCACCAAATGGAATAGTTCTTTTACCGTAGTGACACCTGTCAAGCCTTTTATATTCGTAAGGCAGGACGTTTTGGTACGGTGACGACTGCCCTTTGAAAGGTCACAAAATTGTGTGATCTAAAGATCACATATCTTTAGATCACGCAATTTTGTCACATGATGGATATAGAATATTATTTCAAAATATAATTCGCTCTATAATGTATGTATGTATCATATGTGGGGGCCAGTCAGTGCAGACCGGCGACACTTCGACCCAGTGGGATCTTTTGTGTCGACATTCTCCCAATAACGACTGGCATAGATGTTCATGGCAGCTGGGACCGACGACTTAACGTGCTCTCCAAGGCACGGAGCAGGCGATAATTGTCAATCAATACGCACATAATTTCGAAAAGTCATATAACTTCCGAAAGTCAGAGGTGCGCGACGTGGGTTCGAATCCGAGACCCTCTGCATTGCAGTCTGTTGGTCTCCCCACTGAGCTATCGCTGCTCTACAATGTAAGTGTACGTTGACTGCAATATTATTGGCACGCACATATTGCATAAGCTATTTCTTATTAAAAAAAAGCAACTTTGAAGAAACGGCTTCAGTTATTCATATACCCTGTCTGTCGTCGGACTTTAAAATATTGGACCTACGGACAAAGAATACCCAGATTCGGAACAACTATACATATATCAAGAAAATATTTTGCCATGCATGTCTAAAATAATCAAATTAATTATTATCGTTATGGTCAAGTCAAAGTCAAAAATCAAAGTCTAAAATCAAAGTCAAAAATCATTTATTCATTTAGGTCACAAAGTAACACTTATGAACGTCAAAATATCTAGGTTAGTGAATTTACTAAGTTACTGAAGCTACATTTAGGTTAGTTGCTAGGTTCAGGCAAAGGGTTGAGCCTATGAGAAGAAACCTGCAAGAAACTCACGGCCACACTTTTAAATCGCCAATTAAATATAATTTCAGTATTTTACAACTCAGATTAACAAGGTGTTGCAGCCATTATGCCATATACTACTGACTATAAAAACTTATATTAAAAAGATAATAACAACAATAACTTAATAATCATATAGAGATAAAATAATTTGGGCTAAGGTATATGTTTTAATATAAATCTAGAATAGACAGTAGGATGGCATGATGGCGCATACACTTACATTTTGTGACTACTAGATTACATTACTACATTACTAAATTGACTTATAAGTAATACAGATCTTTGAATCCTGAATGCAACAAGCAAATAATCTCTATCATGTTATAGCCTTGTTCATAAACTTTATGAAGACTTAACACAACTATCTTGTCAAAATGAAAAGTGTTCGGCCAAAGTAAGCCATGCTACGCGATATATTTACTTCATTTATGTATATTGCAAATACTTTATTACTGAGGCAACATTCATGCTTATTTACACCAACTGGCAACGTTCCGTGTTGCCATAACTTAGAAAGCAACACGTTACACTTGTTGCCATGACATCAGTACACAAACAGACAAACACGTCAGCCGTGACTCACCGTATAGAAATACAATTTGGCTTGACTAGGATTGAACCCGTGCTATTTGCGGGCTGGCACAGCGCCAGCCGTCGTACGATTGTTTGACCCGTTTCCTCCGAGTCTTCGCATTCGTTTCGATTGCTTTGTATATTAATATTTACGATGGAACATTGTTGTCGTATGTAATGAGATCTATTAAACAATATACAGTTAGTAAATAAACAGTATCATTAAAAAAGATAAGGAAAACATGTAAAATCTGTAAACAACTTTATTTTTTAACAACTAAACTGACAAAGCATCAAAGCAAAGCATTATTAGTAAGCGGTTACGGAGCCTTTAGTCGCTTGATATACCTTGAGTACTACGCACGCATTGCTGACCGCGCTTTAGGGAAAAGATAACTGATGCCGTGACATTACAGTGACATTTATATTATACATTTATATTTGACATTATAAAATAATATAATAATAATTATATAATAGAATACCATATAATAAAAATAATTATAGTAATATATCTATCTAACTATAGTAAGCGCACCTTAATAAAATGACCTATATATTATAATAGTCAATAAATATCAATCATAAGTAAAATATGTAAATAATAAAATATGTAAAACTTCCTCCTCTCTCGTACATCTTGCCATGCCGACAAGGCCCACACATGTTTCTTATATTATACCATTGTAACATCTATTTAACTTGTGGAGTGCAATAAATGTATTGAGTATTGAGTATACAGCAATCCAACAAGGCACCAAAAACCTTGTGAAGTTTAGGTTTCAATTGCTTGAAGTCAAAATAAGCTGCCATCTTTTGTTGTAATGAATGAATAATAACATGTTTTCACTTTGTCTCCAGGATCTTAGTAGGTGCTCCAGAAGACCAATTATACGCAGCATACGAGTACAATGTGTCTCGCCCGGGAGCTGTGTACCGGTGCGAGCCTGGGTATCGCAACTACGGAGCCGAAGGGAACGTGCGAACGCTTGACAGGTGCACTCCTATGCAGTTTGACAAGAATCCACGTAAGTACTATAAACTTATATACTAATACCTTGAACTAGCGTTTAAAGAAACCCATCGTAAAGTTCGATTTTCCGGTCAGGAAATGTCTTCTTTCTATCACAATTTTATCTAGCTATAACATGTTTGGAAGGAGAAGGCCAATCATTCTCTGAGTAAATAAAGGCGCTACTTCTGACTTCTTTTATACAACAAATATGACAAACAATTAACTGTATTCCACCTGATAATAAGCGGTAATTGTACTGCCTATGATAGCTTGCAATAACGGGGATATTACTTGCACGTTTCCGTTCCTAGGGAAAGATAATTAGAGAAGAGATGAAGGGATCAGAGCGGGGTTGCGGATATATGGGCCACCTTTCTCTCGCCTGTTACTTATCGGACTGTAAGATGATATAAAAAGAATAACTTTTCCAGACGTGCCGGCTTATTCGCACTCATGAAAATTACATTATTATAGTTGTTAATCTCTCTTCTCCGTAGCCTTTATTATTCCCAAGTCACTTGGGGTCGGCTTTTCTAGTCTAACCGGCTTTGACTGGATATCAGTTTTTACATGGAGCGGCTGCCACCTGACCTCCGCAACCCGAAGGCTAACGATACCCTAAGGCTAGACCAGTGTCAGGATATTAGAGGGTACTGACTTTCCCAATAATGACTGCCATAGATGTTCATGGCAGCCGGGACCGACGGCTTACCGTGCTCTCCGAGGCACGGAGCAGGCGATAATTGTCAATCAATACGCACATAATTTCGAAAAGTCATATAACTTCCGAAAGTCAGAGGTGCGCGTCGTGGGTTCGAACCCGAGACCCTCTGCATTGCAGTCTGTTGGTCTCCCCACTGAGCTATCGCTGCTTAGCTCGCTGCTTTTTTGCTTATAGTTGTTAATGTAGGGTTATAATAGTCTGAAGGGCAAACGAAACACCTGTGAATGGCTTGAAGAACTCTGACACTACTTCAGGCTTACCGGGTTAAGTAACTAAAAACTTAGCGGTAACTTCTATAATTCACTACAATTTGTCTCCATCACCTCCATTTTCCTCAAGCACCTATATAAACAAAACAACGTTGTGCCAAACATTAATCTTGATAGAAGCATGAGATCACCGCAGCATTGAAATACATTAACCAAGCAAATTGACAAGACCTCGGACCTCTGCTACCTTAGTTTGTTATCAAGTTTTATTAATAATGTTATTTATTGAGGTATTCAATGACTCCTCTTGTATTTACTAACGATTATCGATGAATACTCAATGCGTTTTGTTTGTTACCTTATGATGAACACGGCTGGTAATAAATGGAAGTTGTGTTTTTATTGACATCCTGGTAGGTCTATGGCTTGGAATACTTTTTTTATATATTACGACAACTCTATGACGGCCTCGATGGCGTAGTGGTGAGTGTAAGCGACTGCCGCGTCTGAGATCGCGTGTTCGACTCCTGCACAAGTCAAAAATTTGTGTGAATGGACATGGTTGTTTGTCTTGGTCTGGGTGTTTCTAAGTATAATATGTATGTACTTACAAAAAAAAAGTATATATGTATGTTTATCCATTGTCTAGTACCCATAGTACAAGCTCTGTTTAGTTGGAGCTAGATGGTGTTGTGTGTATGTGATAGAATATTATATTACTCTTGCGCTAGTGTCACGGAGTACTTTACAATCCAGAGTCAGAACAACTATAGCTTAGCAGCGATAGCTCAGTGGGGAGACCAACAGACTGCAATGCAGTGGGTCTCGGGTTCGAACCCAAGTCGCGCACCTCTGACTTTCGGAAGTTATATGACTTTTCAAAATTATGTGCGTATTGATTGACAATTATCGCCTGCTCCGTGCCTGGGAGAGCACATTAAGTTGTCGGTCCCGGCTGCCATGAACATCTATGGCAGTCGTTACTGGGAAAGTCTCTCACTGTTCTAGCCTTAGGGTATCGTTAGCCTTCGGGTTGCGGAGGTCAGGTGGCAGCCGCTCAGTGTAAAAACTGATATTAGTCAAATCCGGTTAGACCAGAAAAGCCGACCCCAAGTGACTTGGGAATAATAAAGGCTAAGAGAGAAGAAAGTCAGAACAACTATAAGTGGAATATACTTAGTCCTATGTAAGGATCGAATCCATATCACTATGCGCAATGGTAGCGGCGACGCGACGACTCTTATTAAACCACTTCGACACTAGTGCTGTCACCACAGTTTAAGTTTGGTTTTACTGCCACGTCGGTACTATGGGAATTATTGGATTCGTTCCTGGATATGTTTATATTCAGTTAATAGTTTATTACGTAGTGATTTTGGGTCTTCTTCGTCTTCTATTCGTGTGGTTAGTGGCCAACCTGTTGTCAAGAGTTGTTCGAGCCGCCCGTAGGCCTCTGACATGGCTTAACGACTGCTGTCAATTTGACAACAAGCAGGACCGACTTTTTACGTACCCTCCGAAGCATGGAGACGCTCAGATGAAATACCACTAAGCGGTCACCCATCTACCTATAGACTGACCGTACCCAAAGATGTTTAACCTTGCTAATCGTTTACCGGTTAGTGATTGAAACTGGCTATGAGTGCCTCAAATTTTGGATATTTTTAGGCGATGAACTTTATCTAAGTATTCTATAGGGACGTTGGGTAACTATTTTATTCTGTCGTCTCCAAGGGATCCAAGGTTTTATGTCGTGTTTGACCGCATCCCTTAAAGTAAACATCTTGACTATGTCAATCTAGCTAGCTTTTAACCTATATCTATAGTAAATTACATTGACATGGTTCAGCGCTATAGCCATGAAATCATAACAAACAGAGGAAGTGGTTCTATATATATTGTCTGGATAAGTAGCGAGATGTCTTATTCATACGCTGTTTTTACCTCCATAAATAACAACAATTGCACATCTTAATCCTCAACAAGAAGAAGCATTTAAGCCTAATATGAACCGCCATTACTCGCCGTGACAAGAAATATGGAGTCCGTCTACTGTCTGGTTGGAACAAAGCGGTGCGCCCGCGCAGGATTCAGTTGGTATAAATCAGGCGCGCGTGCGCAGTAGCTGTCGTGCCATGCGCAGGAGACGCCATGTTAGATGTCATAATATCGTGATTTCGGTCGTTTAAATGATTGGATGTGTATGACATTTCTTTAGGAATATGAAGTTAGTAAAGTATGTTTGTTAAGTTTTGATTTTAGTCGATTGTTTGTTTATGTTAAGAGTATAAGCCTTGTTCAGCATAAGTTTGCGTTAATATAAGCGACCGTTGCTGAGGTCAGAAGTTCGATACTCGGGTCAGGTTGGTATTTCTTTATTAAGAAATTCTTGGTAGCAACACGGAATTTGAATTTGTGTTCGTTAGACAAAAAATACCGCTCTTTATTACATAGGACCTCTAATCAGTGTTGATGTCAATAGCAAAAACACAAAAGCTGGCTACTTATTACGTAAACCCAAAAACAATTGCTGGCGAAATGGGTGTGATGCGCCTCTTTCGTACTTCTTAGCAGATAAACAGCGGTGAGTTTATATTAACATGTTTGTAAATACTTTTATTAAAGAATATTTTTTTAACCAAACCTCACTAAAAAAGGTTTCGTTTAATATTATCATAAAAAATAATGATAACTTATAAGAGCTATCCGTTTCGTACGTTATTAAATTATAAATCATTAAATTGAATATATATATCCAGATTAATCCTCCATTATATAACTCGGTGAGACGTGAAGTATTACACACAATCAGCGCATGCGCTTAATTTAACGCACGGGATGCGCGCGCGCGTGACTCGTTTCTTAACCTACTTTAATATTTTTAATGTCCTGAGAACTTCAATTGGAGGAGATAAGACTTTTTTTCCTGGTCTGCGGTCACGGGTTCAACTCCCGGATGTGTTTATTTCGAGTCAGTAAGGAGATGATTTTGCAGTGATTGCTGCATTTTTGGGAGATGAAATGATTTTATTGAATTGTTCTGTCTATATTGAAAGGAATTTCGCTGACTACATTTTTCAATTAATTTTATCAATTAAAGCTTATTTATACATTTGGGCTACAAAGTTATACTTATGAAGGATAACATTTTGTGGTTGGTTTGGTTTTGAGGCAATAGAGTCACATCATCATCTAAGCCGAAAGACGTCCACTGCTGGACATAGGCCTAAGAGATTTTACACGGACAGATCTTGAGACCCCGCATTCAACTTCTTCCCGTGACCCTTACCAGGTCGTTGATGTACCTTATTATTATATATTTGAACCCAAAACAATGGTAGAATTAGTCCTCTGTATATCTGGTAGTCCCTGTATTACGTAAAAGACAGTTCGATATCTTGAATTTTATCTTAAAGTTGCAGGTATCTTTTCATAGGTTCAACCTTTTGTCTGAAGCGAGCAACTTTTTTTTTTATAATAATAAGTTAAGTAGGTAATAGTTTATTTTTTCTCTGGTTACGTATCCTTAAATTTTCAATTTTTTAAATTCTATTTTTTGTTAGTTTTAAAATTGTATGCAGCTGGCTTGACGTCCGTGCGTAACAGTGGTCTCCATTGAAAATCATCGTTGCGATATCACGCCAGTTTTATCGCAACATCAATGCTGAATGGAGAGCATTTGTTGCCACAATAGCATAATATGTGTCTATTTTTTACTTACGAACTCTTTATTTAATTGTCTTTTTTATTATTATGTCGATATTTTGTAAGAAAAATATGTAGTCATGTTTCTTTGTGGCAATAAAGAACGATTTCTTTCTCTCTTTCTTTCTTACGGTAAATGTAAATTCAGAACTTTTTTTTAAATTATGCTGTTTAGCTACTTTTTCCTTCATAACTGTAACTTTGCGCATAAATGATTTTAGAGTTTGACTATTTATTAAATAGAGTGTGTAGGTTGATGCAAGCAATTGGCATTGCAGGCGAATAGTACAAGCAAATAGGAGTAGGTGTAATAAACCTCTTTAGTTGTTATATCATGTAGATTTACTCATTTGCATACTATGCGCGTTAAGCCATACAACGTATTTTCTAATCGCCGGTTGCGCCACAAAGAAATCTGATTCATGCGCGTTCGTTGGCGGTGACTCACGTATAAACTTTCGTTTCGCTAATGCTACTCTAACCTTTTAACCCTCAGGTTATTGGAACATGTACCTAATAGTTAGCTGTAATTAGAGATTCGTTTGGGAGTTTTTAGCTACACACGGCCATGTCAGCTCCATCATACCCTAAACTTAATAACTATTCATATTGTACCTTACGTAAGCCTTATCTATTATTTTATTGACTAAAATAGCTACTTTAGACAGGGGCTCAGCTAAAATACTTATGAAGGCACCAACACCCACCCTCCCATTTCCTATCCAGAACAACGCGTGCTGGGCTCAGATGCCATCCTTACACGGTAGAATCGACTAGAGTGCGCACCAACAAATTTAGCTCCTCATACCTCTGCCGAACGATTAAGGCATGGAATTCTCTGCCAAGGCACGTGTTTCTTACTTCCTTCAATCCTGGGTCCTTTAAGCGGGGGCGTGAAAAAGCACCTTCTCAGGCCGTCAAAGTAGAGACCTCAACATCGCCTCGGCTGCTATGAGGACGGTGTGGAGGCCACTGCTCTTAGACCACACGACTGCTTACCATCAGGCGGAGTGTGGACACTTAGAAGAGGAAAATAAAAAAAATTAAAAAAAACATCCGACATACGAATTTTAAGAGATTGAAATGCTCCAATCTCTTAAAATTCGTATGATGGATGTTTTTCTTCATATTATTTTTTAATTTTATTTATTAGTTCTTAGCTTCCGGGTTCTGACGCACTCCACCAACAAGTGATGAACATACTCAAGAGCGCCGCACTCTGTGCAATTTTGGCTGGCACTTTTTCCTATGAGAGACTTTAGGTTCGGTTATATAGATTCAGGTTCGATTTCGAGTAACGCAAAGTGTTATTAAGTTTTTCTGTTATGAAATTCTTAGTAGCTGGGGGTCCGGGTCTCGAATCTTGCACGGTAGGTGGCAATAGGCTTACCTTATATCGTAAGACCTAAATAGAAGCTGCTGAAATATCGGTGCTACACACCTATTTTCTATCTCTAAAAGCATGCATCTATACTTATATAAATAATAATAATAATAATAATAATATTCTACCACATACACACAACACCATCTAGCCCAAACTAAGCAGAGCTTGTACTATGGATACTAGACAATGGATAAACATACATATATACTTTTTTTTTGTATGTAAATAAATGTATGTGTTATCTGTTTTTTTTGCCACTGATATTGTGTGGTGGATTAGTTACAATATAATAGGGTTTTTTAACCGCTACTCTGTGTCACCGGGGACTTTACAAACGTGCAATTGCACACAAAGTATACCCAGACGCATAACAATAATTGGATTACAAAAATAATTGTAATATGGGTGTAATAATACATGTTCTACTCTAGTACTCCTTCGGGGATGTATGTATGTACTTACCTACAGTCGTGAGTTTACGATGATTAGTCTAAGGTCAATACTCAAATTGAGTAATATCCATTTAAACTCAACCACAATTACTTTTAATGGAAATTACTCTAACACTTATAAGACTTATTTCATTTGCTAAATACCCTTCACTAAGTCAATGAGTGTTGATTTGAATTAGCGTAAATCTGGTTTGGAAACATGCTGTTTGGTCGCGTGGGCTGCGCAGGCGCACGTGGGAGTTTACCTGCCGACCGAAACCCATTTGGACGGCCTATATACGATTCTGTTATAAATAATACTGACCTGATATCTGTTTTCCGTTAATAGTTCGTGCACGTGGTTTCCATTGCATGGAAAAGGCTATCTCTTACAACATCGCAGACGACAAAGTTCTGTGATCCTCGGATAGCTTTTTCGAGCCTGGGTGTTCTTGTTGTCTGTTGTTTCAATGTTTGTTAAGTTACTTGCATGCATTTCGGAAGCATGCAGGAGTGTGCCTTCTTTTCACCATGGTGATCAATAAGCATACGGCCCGTCTTATAGTAAGTGGTTAGCATTTGATACGGACGTTCAGGAGTCCACTATTTCTTACCTTTATGAAACTTATTTTGCTGAAAGGGTAAAAAAATATTGATACTCTGTTGACAGCACAGCTCCTTCTTATGCATACTCCAGGAATATAAAACAAATAATTTGGTTGCGATCTTCTGTAGGGTGGAGCACTTCCTTAAAGGCTACTTTGGATTGAGTGGCTTCCCAGTTTACAAAGACTGTTTATAGTTTAAAGATAAGAATCATGACCATATTATTTTAAAGACACTTTTTAGAACCGACCTATCTTCAAAAAGCGTATCGATAGCAAAATCGGTTGGGAACATTAGCAGATCTATTAATATTAGTCATCGTTTAGTGGTCAAAATACTTAAGAAATTAATTTAAAAAGAAATTGATTTAGATTTTAATAAATATATGCGTTCTGCTCTTCTTCATCATAATATAAACTTCCGCAGGCAATATGCTTGAAAAATAGTACTATATTATAGCGTATCCTATCTTTATAAATAAATACATAGTAACTAATATCGCACAGCTTATATACAACATGTCAGTACATTCTTATTTCATTAAACACAGGTATTCAATAATCAAATTCTTGGTACGATAAGTGGGTATGCGCGTGAGCAAAGGTCTGTCTGTATTTGGCGACAGATGCCGATGATTGCCGATAGCGCCCGAAGACGTGACCCAAGGAATCGTGTAACGAATGCTCACTAACGTTTCAACATAACTTAGCATCACGGCTGTAAATTTGCGAGGGGTAAGCCAGTATTTAAAGGTAGTATTAAAAGAGGTAGGCACAGAGTATAATTGCTAAAATTGGATTACTTTGGCACCTTGTCACAGTTTACTACAGCAGTTTAGAAAGAGACTGTAGACTGTTATGGAAACTGTTGAGTTGAATGCACAGCATGCTCATCTCAACTTCGAAGTTATGTGCGTATTTAATTGATAATTATCATGTCGTGAAGGAACACATTGCGAAGAAACCTGCTAGTCTGGGAGTTCTCCATAATGTTCTATTAAGATATGTGAAGTTTACCAATCTGCACTCCGCTAGCGTGGTGGAGTACGACCTAACTTTTTATAAGACGAAGCTTGCGGCCAGGGATGGTGCAGTTTATCAACAAGGCTGATGATATTATTATTAAAGGCTACAGTAACAGATTACCATTCGGCAGTATATTTTTATGATTAAACGTGAGAAAGTTTTTATCTAGACTGCATAGAATTGACATTAGACTAGTATTGAATTTAGACTAATATTGAATTTAGACTAGTATTGAAATTAGACTAGTATTGAAATTCAACTAACATTGAAATCAGATTATGGTATAGTTTATGATAAACCTAATATGTTGGACTTGGGTTTGTTATTTAATATATTTTATGGTCTACTGAAAGAGGAGTCTTCGTCAAGCCATATGCCTATTTATCTTACCACAGAAGCATACGTTGCGGTTCTAAAATAATGATGACCATAACTTACTTACCTAGGCTGTATATTTCTTTTATCTATACTAATTAATATATAGTGTAATTTACATCACACAATAATGCATTCTAAACAATCTCTCAGGAGAAGTGATAACATGTACATTGATAAGAGGAAAGTAACTGATAAGGTGGAAAAAGTTGGCAGCAAATTGTTTACCGAAGTCACCGTCGATTACAACAAAGGCGCTTGTGAAATACAACACTGTTTCTGATAAGATATGGGATAGGGATGTGCTTTTGTCGATAAATATTTATCTATAAAATTTGACGACACGTTTGCATATATAATGAGATGAGTGTTTATGAATTAAAAGAGCTATGTCGGAGTAGTTGCAAGTGGAAAACTATATTTTTCAGGAAAACTATGACAAATACTGTTGAGTCGCAGAGGCACACCGGCGGCCGGACACAATAGGTTTCTAAATCTGTCTGACATTTTAAGTCTTGATAGGTTAACCAGTTAATTATAATGTGTAAGGATAGTCGATGTTTTTATCTTTTAATACTTGTTAAACGAATAACAACCCTTATATCGTCCATATCAATACTCTTTTTACCTTGGTACACATCTGCCAACCTTCTACCAAAGTCAGTCGATAAGTCGTTAAATCAAATCAGTATAAACCATTCCTTCAAAGAACCATCATCGTCAACATTTACGCTTTTATATTCACCTCATGTAGCGATCGTGATAAAAAACGTTTGAAAATTAAAACGGAATCCATATACACCATAAATCACTCACCTAAGTACCGTGAGAAAACGTTGAAATAAATCGAAAGACTTAATTCCTATCATCAAGTACGCTTATATGTAGAAGTTGACGCATGAAATACGATATAGCATCCATTTCTCTTATTTAATTAACTAAAATTACTCAATCAAGTGCATAAAATAAAATGTTACAACTACTTAACAACCTTACGATATTGATGTATCGGTAACTGTTAAACTATTCGTAATTGATAAGTACTTCTACACTGTTATAGATGATTACTAGTTGTAATAAATACTAGGCTTTCTTTTCTTCAATTTTATTTTCGGCTTATAAACGCTTTATAATATTATCCAAATTCGTAGGCTCTGCATATCCTTCTGGCTACAAATGTTTGTCCATGAACGTATGTATGATATTTTCTGCTTCCTTGAACTCTTGTTCTAAGGGCGTTTGTGGTCTAACAAAGTGATATTAGATTTTTTGGTAAATCTTTATTAATAGCACGGAATTTGGAAGTGTTCCCGGTGACGGCACTAGGCTGCTAGCCTACTGATACGTGGTATCTAAACTTATTTGCCGAAATATGGGTGTCAAATATTAAGCTTTGATATTAAATAAGGAAAGATAGACATTACAATTTTTAAAGAGAGAACTATTCATTTTAATATTTACTGTATCTATGAAAATCGAGACATGGTTTTTAATTAAAGCTTCAAATCTTTGACTTGGCAAATTTTCATCAAAATCTATTTTTCACTTAAACACCAAGCATAGAATTCAATTAATAAAAATATGTTCGTGTACAGAATATTTTAATTCTAATTTATGTCGATAAAAATATCTTTCGTCTACTTAGTTGAAAGATATTTGTTATCGACATAAATTAGTTCATCCCTATGCATTCGCAGGCTAGAGCGGCGGTTATCGTCGCTGAACCTTGTTATCTGTGAGAAATTGTAAGTACGCGCAGCTTCCTGGTACCCGTGATCTCTAATTATTGAGCAATACGTTACTTGATATCAATGGAAATAATGCACTTGGAATGCATCGGGCGATACAGTGTTTTAATACGACTAAACAAGAGCACAATTAAATGAATTTTGGACTAATTTGAATTTAGACTAATTTTGAATTTAGACTAGTATTAAATTTAGACTAATGTTGAATTTAGACTAGTATGGAATTAGACTAGTATTGAATTTATACTAATGTTGAATTTAGACTAGTATTAAGTTTAGACTAATGTTGAATTTAGACTAGTATGGAATTAGACTAGTATTGAATTTATACTGCTATTGTGATACTCGTGAGACTATACCTATACCCCGACGTTTTGTGCGTTTTCATTTAGATTTTGACAAGACTTCTCTCATGATTTAAGTAATTTAATAATATCACAAATTTAACAGCTATAAACTCTGTAGTGGTTTATCTATAAAACACAGATACAGACACAAAACAAACAGACACATATTTCCGCATTTACAATATTAGTAGAAGTACTAATAGACAATATGTGACCTAAATAAAATGAATACATGATTAGAACCATGGGTGTCCTTCATACTAAGAATACCCCAACGGCACATTGCTTCAAGCGCCAGCCTCTTTGCTATTCAAAATGGCTACGGGTTCGTCCCGCCATACGTGCTCTGCTTTCCATATATAGAAAACGATACTTACATAATAAACCTTGCATTACATGAATCTATAAGTGATTATTGACGAGAAATCGGCGGGTGTTGTCGTCCGGGATTCGAACCCACGCATGGCATTGCACCCACACACCCGAATTGGTGCACACGTGGGTATAATAAACTGTTGACAGTGCTCCACGCATGTTGCTGTTTCGTACATGATTGTTACGTTGTGGTTTTAATCGATACTAATATTATAAAGCTGAAGAGTTTGTTTGTTTGTTAGATTGAACGCGCTAATCTCAGAAATTACTGGATCGAATAGAAAAAAATTTCAGTGTTGGATAGCCCATTTATCGAGGAAGGCTATAGGCTATATAACATCACGCTACGACCAAAAGGAGCGGAGCATCAATGAAAAATGTTGCAAAAACGGGGAATATTCTCTTATGTGAAGCAGACGAAGTTGCGCGGGTCAGCTTATGTGTTTATAGTGCTTTGGTAGCGCAATGATATATGCGACTGCTGTGCGTAAAGTCTCGGATTTGATTCCTAAGCCCTGTATGAGGCCAGGGTTTGATCATCTAGGTAAGTTTTATAGGGATTATCTGTAAAAAACTGTGGCTCCTTCCATATGTTTCTAATGACACAGCTTCTGTACCGCAGATGTATTGAATGCGACTTCTGTGTATGAGATCTGGTGTTCGATTTTTGTTTATATAACTAAATATATAATTGTATTACATTACACTCCTTTTATGGCTATAGATATTGGTAATAAGGGGGCAAGCTTATTTTCGTCTATTGGTCAAAGTTTCAGACTGCGCGATGCTGTCAAAAGGTCTCGACAGAAAAGCTCATCTCAGCTTCATATTGAACCAACATCTTATGTACAACATACACGTTTATTACCGCTGCGCTATTAAGGTACTTGTTAAAGCTCATAAAAATAAAACTTGGATATAAAAAAACAATTTACAAATTCTGTGAGGCCATTTCTTCTGCATATTAATCGGTATTGCTTAAGACTGCGCCGAGCGAAATGTGACAAAACAGGCGGTCTCAGTGAAGTGAATAAAATCAACACTGTTTGTTTAATACAGATATAAAATATACATTTACCATAACAATGAATGTGTTTACAATTACTCCGTGTAAAAAACTTATAATAATTAATATTTTCGCCTACAAAATTACGTAAATTTGCACGAAAAATGCCAAAACGTAAGCTCGTGTTACGTGATTTTTAGATTATAACAGTAGAAATCTATCTTATTTTACAGCTTAAACGAAACATAATTAGTTATATTACAATTTGTCCGTCCCATATATTTAAGTTATTGTTTGACAATAAAGATACATATTTATCAAAAAAGCATTTCAAATCCTTTATAAAATTTTACTATGGCGGCCACGCGCTGATTTGAATTTCGAGCTCTGTCATTCGGTCCAACCGCGTCTTACGCTCGGCGCAGTCTTAAACAATATACATAAGAAAGCAACATCACTAAAGATTTAACAATAGATTAATGAAATCTGTTGATCGTCTTGTTAGTCTTGGGTGTAAACGGCTACAATCTCCGAATTAGCTTGGATATGCTGTGTGCTAAGCTGTGTTTGATTGGCCCACGCGATTTTGTTAAGACTGTGTTGTACTATGGCAAGCGATAATTTACTTTTCGCAGCGTGAAAACGTTATTATAATATTATCTATATTAATATTGTAAAGAGGACGATTTGGTTTTTGTTTGCTTGTAATGATTTAATTTCAAAACAACTCATCCGATTTCAAAATTCTGCCACCACCATTAGAAATGGCGTGAAATAGCGCTTGCGTTGTGTTTCGTCAAGTGTCGGTGATGCCTCATTAGTGCGTTGCGTTGCGTCGTCGCAGCGGATTAACGCATTATATGCCACACCTGCGTTGTGATGACGCAAACGTCGCGGCGCAAGGAGACGACGCACGTCCTCAGTCTGTAGATTACCTTCCTCTAGCAGTGGAACACTGTCCGTCGTCACACCGGAGCTCCGACAACGCAGCGCATCACCCTCCCCCGCTACGTCTCTCGTCCGTCGATCCGTTGAACTGTCGCGCGACAACGCCGACGCTCGACGCCGCAACACATTAATGTGCCATGTCACAAAAAATATATGCAAAACGACGCAACAGTGCACAGTGTATAGTGGGAGAGCCACGCTTCAGCACGAATAGGCCGGCTCGACCGGAGTGATACCACGGCCTCACAGAAAACCGGCGTGAAATAGCGCTTGCGTTGTGTTTCGTCGAGTGAGTGAAGGTACCGGTGGCCCAATGGAACCGTCCGTCCGTTACGTCGTCCGTCAGATTTAAAAGGAACGCAACGCACTTGTGACTCCTCTGGTGTTGCGAGCGTCCATGGGCGGCGGTAATCGCTTACCATCAGGCGATCCATCTGCTCGTTTGCGTGCTACACCACAAAAAACATTCAATAAAAATTTTAAAAGTATAATGATTGGTAACTAACTTAAACTCGAAGATCGAATATAAAATTTTAGTATGTTTTAATTGTAGGTTCTTTTTATGTTATAATTGTTTAAAGCTTCTCATAGTTTGAAGTAAACCAAAATAAAATTAATATTCTTTTTTGAGAAATAAACTGTTCAAACCGAAAATGCTTAAACCACTGAACAGATTTGCATAAAACTTGTTACACCGATAGTCATTATCCTGGATTAATACATAGGACACATTTATCTTGGTACGTTCTTTTGGGATTCAGGCAAAGTTGAAATCTAGTATCTAGATAGCGATGTATCTCTTTCATCTTATATCTCTAGCTACGCCATAACCCGCATGTTTATATTTGTCTAGCAGAATAAAAGTGTGGGTTTATTTCGTAAACGAGTCCCATCCGGTCCACAGTTGGGCTCTAATGTATGTGCGTATGAATCTGGTCAACATCATGCATTTGGTAGAATTAGTCGCCGAGACGGTAAACTAACCATTCTATTATCTATATATATCTCAGTCGGCCTCGATGACGTAGTGGTTAGTGTAACCGACTGCCACGCCTGAGGTCGCGGGTTCGATTCCCGCACAAGTCAAACACTCGTGTGCATGAACGTGGATGTTTGTCTTGGTCTGGGTATTTCTATGTATAATATGTATGTATTTACAAACAAAAAGGATATATGTATGTTTATCCATAGTCTAGAACCCATAGTACAAGCTCTGCTTAGTTTGGGCTAGATGGTGTTGTGTGTATGTGGTAGAATATTATATTATTATTATATTATAACGTAATAAAAATTACGATGTGTCTTTTTTTGTTTGACTGCACACATGGCGTAGTGGTTTATGTGGTTGCCTCGCCACTGCTACAACGCCAAGTGTTGCGGGTTCGATCCCCACACGGGACAAAAATTTATGTGATCCCCAAATGGTTGTTCCGAATCTGGATGTTATTTGTGTCCGTTGTATCAATCTTTATTAAGTTCCTCACGACACAGGAATTATTCCTAGTGCGGGAGTTGTCTTTTTAATAAATAATAATAATAATATAGCTCTGTATTATACTGTCCCACTGCTGGGCACGGGCCTCTTCTCACTGTGAGAAGGGTTAGGCCATAGTCCACCACGCTGGCCTAGTGCGGTTTGGCAGACTTCACATATCTTCGAGTACACTATGGAGAACTCTCAGACATGCAGGTTTCCTCACGATGTTTTCCTTCACCATTAAAGCAAGCGATAATTAACTATTTAATACGCATATAACTTTGAAGAGTCAGAGATGCGCGCCTTATGTTCGAACTCGAGACCTCTGCGTGGCAGTCCAACGGTTTCCCAGCAGGCTGTCGCTGCTTTTTAAATCAAAATTAAAAAACAAAACGCTGGCTCGTTTTTGCGGTCATATGTGACCACCTCCATGGTCAATAGAATAGAAGTAAGTGTAGGTGTGGTAATAATAATAATAATAATTGTTTATTAAGTTTAAGTTGGCACAAATATGAATAACAATAGGTCTTAAAAATACTTAAAATAGGATACATTACTTTGGACGCCTGTACTAGGTTATACCTGTATCACAGGCGATGATTATGTGCTATTATAATGTAATAGGAAGGGCATTCTTAACAATATTTAACAAATATAGACTGTTCTATAATAAGTTACTATTACAATGAAAATAATATAAAATATTTATATAATTTTGTATTTAAATATTAGTTGACATATATAATGTTTATGAAATAAACATAGGATATGTCTAATAATGGGAATCTAAGCTAACTAGTGTAAGTGATATAGATATAAATAAACGGCGATCTAGGCTCCCTCATAATCTACTGAGTTTATATATCTATATTCAGCTTGTTTTCTGGCTGGACAATCAGTTTCACCCGTCTTGTGGTTGCTAGGCTTCTTAAAACGAGAGCATGAAGCACATTTAGCAACATCTTCCTTCTTTGTACATTCGGTCATCGAATGTCCAGCTTCAGCACAATGTCCACACGTAATGAATGTAAAAAACATGTAATGAATGACTAAGAAACAGACAAATAAAGACAGTCAAGATGGTTGTATTAACTGTTTATTTTCAAGGTTTTTTATCATGTGTTACGTCATATGGTTATATATTTTAAATAAAGGTAGTTTACCTTGATGGTCCAGTAGCATAGCTTTGGTTGTGGTCATAAGATCTTTATTTTGATGCCCGGTCCAGTGAAGTGTTATTGCAATTTGGAAAATGCTATTGGGTTATTTTATTCCTCGATGCAGCAAGTAGTTTGTAACTGTGTATGGTAAGGGACAATAGGTTCGTCAAAAAGCAGCGATAGCTCAGTGGGGAGACCAACAGACTGCAATGCAGAGGGTCTCGGGTTTGAACCCACGTCACGCACCTCTGACTTTCGAAAGTTATATGACTTTTCGAAATTATGTGCGTATTGATTGACAATTATCGCCTGCTCCGTGCCTCGGAGAGCACGTTAAGCCGTCGGTCCCGGCTGCCATGAACATATATGGCAGTCGTTATTGAGAGAGTGTCGGCACGAAAGATCCCACTGGGTCGAAGTGTCGCCGGTCTGCACTGACTGGCCCCCACATAAGATACATACATACATACATACATAGGTTCGTAATATTTTTATGAACTTCATTTTTGCCTACCCTTTTAAGGATATAAGATTTACGCCTGTGTGTAGCTCTATGTATCTTAGTATTAAAAACTATGACGTAGTCGTTCTTGTGGACCCACAGGCAAACCATATGCTTGTTTGTCAGTCTAGCGATACCTATAATAATATGATCTATCAGCCCTGTATATAAACAGTCCCACTGCCGGGGACGGGCTTCCTCTCAGTGTGAGAAGGGTTAGACTATAGTCCACTACGCTAGCTCGCTGCTTGACAGACTTCACATATCTTCTAGAACATTATGGAGAACCCTCCGACATGTAGTTTTCTTCATAATAATTTCCTTCACCAATAAAGTGAGCGAAAATTTATTATTTAAGCTATGTTTTAATATTAGTCTATTGTACAATTGAAAAGGAGTCCCTATTTCTGTTTCCGCAAACGAAATCTGTGTTATGTATACATAGATATTAAGTGCATCCGAAATGATAAAGTAAACCTATTAAAATGACGGAAAAATCAAACTGTACGTGAGTGAATCCTATTATTTACGACAGGAGTATATTGGCGAAGATTAAAGAACATGGCCGACTTCAAAGGAAGGAGGCGGCATGAGTGTTTCCGTCGAAACCCGACCTTTTTCCGTTTGATCAAATATCTTGCGGACTTGCCCGTTTACGTTGATTTCGCTTGTAGATTGAGTGGAACATTCCAGTGTTGAGTGATGCTCGATGGGGAGTTTGATTGTATGACACAGTTGTTTGTGACCGAGACTGTGTGATAAGTATTATAGGTTCGATCCCAGCACGGAATACAATCTTTAGAATAGTTTGATGTCAATTTTCGATAGTTTTAGTATATCTTTGCCTTTATAAGGATTTTATAAAGGATTAACCAAAGACTTTGGTTATCTTATCTCATGTGGGGGCCAGTCAGTGCAGACCGGCGACACTTCGACCCAGTGGGGGATCTTTTGTGTCGACACTCTCCCAATAACGACTGCCATAGATGTTCATGGCAGCCGGGACCGACGGCTTAACGTGCTCTCCGAGGCATGGAGCAGGCGATAATTGTCAATCAATACGCACATAATTTCGAAAAGTAATAAAACTTTCGAAAGTCTTGGTGCGCGACGTGGGTTCGTACCCGAGACCCTATGCATTGCAGTCTGTTGGTCTCCCCACTGAGCTATCGCTGTTCTCAAGACTTTGGTTAATCCTTTATAAGAAATGTATTATGTTACAAAGTATGACTTCCTTGAGACAGTGATGCCATATCAAGCTCCTCAATCCTGGAGTATATAATCCACCACTCTACCACTTGTTATTTCTAGTTACTTTTAATAGCGGTTTATCTTGTGTTTGCGATAGGTAAATATAATTTTTATCTTTATAAAAGCGCAGTACTGTGACAACTGAGGCAGGACCACCATCTTATTTAACATACTCTTATTTAAATAGTTAGATTAAACTACGGAATACAATCATGCCTTGTCTTGATTATTAATGTACATGTAAGTGGATGCTCCTATTTACAAAACTGTTGCTTTATAGGCTACCATCAAATTTTATTAAATGCTTGTGTATGTTCAGTAATAGTTAGGAGAAATGGTTGCAGCACCTTACAGCTCTTATGATTTGTAAACAAAAACTTGGCGATTAAAAAGAGTGACCATGAGTTTCTTGCCCGTTCTTCTCATGAGCCCTACACCCTTGCTTTGCCGACGTGGCAGTAAATGAAATTCGCAAAAAAAAATAGTGTGACTTTGACATTCATAAGTGTTACTTTGTAACCTAATCTGAATAAATTTGTTTTGAATTTGAATTTGAATTTGAATTCATTGTTATTGTGTACGAGGCAATGAGACAAAGCTATAAACTTTGTAACGCACTGTCTAATTCGAACGTATACGAATAATAATAATAATACGGAAGTATCGGTATGGCTTCTAGTCTCTACTCTTTCGTTAGCAGCACACCGTAACGACACTCTTAGCAAGCACATTGCAAAACATAGAGTTGCAGATCTCTATAGGTAAGCCGTAACAGCTTATCTATGGAACTTGTACTTACTTTTTATATGACATACTAGTTGTATTATAAGTTTACAAACTACATACATACATACATACATAGATTCACGCCTGTTTCCCAGAGGGGTAGGCAGAGACTACGGATTTCCATTTGCTACGATCCTGACACACTTTTCTGGCTTCATTCAGTTTCATCACATTCCTCATAAACGCCCGTCGGTTCAAGGTGCTCTTAACCTGGCCTTTGTCCAGAACGCCTCCGATCTGATCAAGAAACGTTCGCCTAGGTCTTCCTCTTGCGACTGTTCCATTCACACTAGCCTTATAAACTTTCTTAGTCAGTCTTTACTCGTCCATTCTTTCTACATGCTCAAACCAGCTTAACATACCCTTTTCTATTCCTGTCACTATATCCACTTTCATGCCGCAAACTAAAGTTAATGCTAACGGTATTTACTAATCCGTCACAGCCAAATTGATTACATCGCAATCACAGTCATTATATAGTAAAAAATACATATGTATTTATTCGGATCGCAGTGATAAACATATACAATGAAATATTAAGTCAAAATATACGTTAGTAATGTGTTAAATGACATCAGAAACTGGTTAGTATAAATAGTCAAACTGCCGCCTCGTTTGGCAAAACCTGTTTGTAGTTTAATGATATGTTACTAACTGAGTTGTGCGTGTATGTGTGGGTGTGTGTGGTGCAGGCGGCAAATAAAGGATATTAGTTAAAAGTCTAGAGTAACAGCAAAAAGTTATAACGCGAAGGAATTTCTTAAAGATATTTATAATTCTTCTGCTCTCTTAGTCTTTATTATTCCCAAGTCACTCGGGATCGGCTTTTCTGGTCTAACCGGATTTGAGTGGATATCAGTTTTTACACGGAGCGGCTGCCACCTGACCTCCGCAACCCGAAGGCTAACGATATCCTAAGGCTAGACCAGTGTCAGGATATTATAGGGCACTGACTTTCCCAATAACGACTGCCATAGACGTTCATGGCAGCCGGGACCAACGGCTTAACGTGCTCTCCGAGGCACGGAGCAGGAGATAATTGTCAATCAATACGCACATAATTTCGAAAAGTCATATAACTTCCGAAAGTCAGAAGTGCGCGATGTGGATTCGAACCCGAGACCCTCTGCATTGCAGTCTGGTGGTCTCCCCACTGAGCTATCACTGCTGCTTAGAAAGATATTTATAATTCTTATAATAATAATATTCTACCACATACACACAACACCATCTAGCCCAAACCAAGCAGAGGTTCTACTATAGGTACTAGACAATGGATAAACATACATACATGTACTTCTTTCTTTGTAAATACATACATATTATACATTTTAACAAAAACTCTAATTGAATATGTTCTTCATATTAGTAAATATGAAGCTTAGCAGTTTATATGTTTGTATGCGCTAATTTCAGGCACTACAACGCCGAAATGAAAAAAAAATGCTAATTACAAAACGATATATTCTGCTTAGAATTATTCTTCGACCCAAAGGAGTGGAGTATTAACGATTAGGTATGTATCGTGAGGGAAACCATCAAGCTTTAATAATTAAATGTAAGATGATATTTTCAACTAGAGTTATACTATAATTTTAATATTTTTACTTTAATGAGTGTCAGTGTAGTGGTTTATCGGTGTTAACGAAATATAAATATGGTTAAATATAATGACCATCAAAAATGCTAATTGCACAGCAAATATTGCACAGCATAACGAGCACCTATACGCCTCAAATCACTGCATTCCGTCTCGGAAGGGTTAGGTTATGTTAGGTTCCTTCTTAAACCTATCCAATAATAGAAGCCGTCGACTTAGTTTGATCTCTTTAAATATATTTTGCTGAGCAATTAGTATTTTTGGTAAGCATATTTTGCTCTATTTTGTATTTATATTATTTTATAATATTAATCATGTGGGCCTTGTGGCGCACCCTGGGGGAGGCTTATGTCCAGCAGTGGACTGCAATAGGCTGAAATGATGATGATGATGATATTTTGCTGTGCAGTTAAATACTACCCGTATAAATAATACGATTTACCTAATTTGACTGCAAGAATTGGTGTAAGTGTGCCTTGTGTTGTGAGATCGATCCCCAAACGAAATTAAAAACTGTTTGATTCTCATAATTATTACAGTTTTAGTATAATAACATAGCTTGTAAAGTCCCCAAGTTTTCTATTAAGAGGAGTCTTTATACCCAAATAAAAGAAACTGAAATCCTAGTATTTCTAGGAATTTCGCCAAGATCCGAGTTCACAATCACACTTCAGCATATCCTCGGGGGAGACGAAGGTGATTTTGAATGTCAGCCGCGAATATTTGACATTCAATGCGGCTCGGCTGGGTTACCGGTACGTTGTGCCATTTACTTTATAGAAAAAACAGAGGGTCGTGATTTGAATTTTTTGCCTCTTAGTTTTTCTTGTTACCCGTTAGTTAAGGTGATGAATGGAGTCAAATCATTGTTGATTGTAAGTAATATGGTAGCTGATGTTTGAGTGAACGATTGATTAATTGTTGTCAATCACCTTTATGCTTGTAAATTCGTGGTAAGCTTACGGCTAGGCTGACGATACACGGTTATTGCAACCTACCAATAAAGGCATTTATATCCTGCAGACTGTAGATTAGGTTATTTCTAATTAGAGTCGAAGTTCTTTTATGTTTGTATCTAATAAGTCTGCTGTCGACAATACCTAATGCTAGATAATTATCTATTCATTCATATTCAAATTCACACTCATATATCCCAGAAAGTGAATGCAGAGACATATTAATGAAAGACAAAGTCAAAAATCATTTATTCATTTCAATTACAAAGTAAACGCTTAAGAGCGTTAAACTTTTTTTTGTTTTTTAAGAGTTAGTATGTTAATTATTATTATCGATCAATATTACACGTTCCTTTCTAGGTATGTTGCCAACTTATAGGGTGTTACCAGACCAATCAACAACATCGAAGTTGTCGACGTCGACGATGCCGATGCCGTCGATCGACGATCGATCGATGGTAGAATGGATTAGTCGACGTCGATCGATAGTTTCTACCAGACCAATCGACGTCGACAACTTTGATCGACGTCGACCGATGCCGTCAATCACAGAATACTATACTATACTATACTACAGCAGCGATAGCTCAGTGGGGAGACCAACAGACTGCAATGCAGAGGGTCTCAGGTTCGAACCCACGTCGCGCACCTCTGACTTTCGGAAGTTATATGACTTTTCAAAATTATGTGCGTTTTGATTGACAATTATCGCCTGCTCCGTGCCTCGGAGAGCACGTTAAACCGTCGGTCCCGGCTGCCATGAACATATATGGCAGTCGTTATTGGGAGAATGTCGACACAAAAGATCCCACTGGGTCGAAGTGTCGTCGGTCTGCACTGACTGGCCCCCACATACGATAAGATACTATACTACACATAACACCCATATGTGGTAAGTCTACTACGGTTTACACAAACTCGATGCTATTATCCTGCGGTAGCCCAGTGGGAAAAGCACTGTAACTGTGCTCGAATCCTACTGATTTTACTACCGATCAACGTGAATCCAAAACTAGCACAATCTACTAGCTTGGCTGGTTAACAAAGAATATTAGTATTTTATATCCGAAATTAATAAATTCTATTTTAAAAACAAAGATCACCAAGAAGTTCCAAACATAAAAGTAGTTTGTCCATCAAGGAGACAATCCGGGCACCTCACTATCGACAGAAAACATATGCCAAACAAAAAATCAGTAGCATTATTAAGCAGATATTGAACATTAAATATTGTTCCTAATTAAATATCAGAGTTATCTACGTTCCACTTGTGGTTAGAAACACAACACTGCGGTGTGGGGCCATCAATGTCAGAATGTTCAAAACGTCGGATATAATTAGGGCACTGCGGTTAACAATATAATATAGGTGCCGGTTCTTATGCGTTTTTTGCGCATTAATTTATGTTAGTTGAGACGTAATATGCAGGTCTTGTGAGACAAAAAATATGACGCTCATTTGACTTTATTTTTAATTCAATGAATTACAGTCTAATACATTACATATATATACATATTCGAAGTTATGTGCGTATTAAATAGTTAATTATCGCTTGCTTTAATGACGAAGAAAAACAACATCCTGAGAAACCTACATGTCTGAGAGTTCTCCATAATGTTCTTGAAGACATGTGACGTCTGCCAACCCGCACTGAGCCAGCATGGTGGTCTATGCCGTAACTCTTTTCACACTGAGAAGAGGCCCGTGCCCAGCAGTGGGTCAGCTTAATACAGGACTGATGGTTATTATATATAAACATACAAAAAAAGAGAGAACAAACAGATTTGTTAAATTATTTGTGGATCACACATAGTCTTGTCCCGTGTCGAACCCACACCACTTTACGCAGTGGCCACGGCGAGGCGACAACTTATACCACTAAGCCATACGTGCAGTCAAATTACACTTAGCCCAAACCGAGAATCAAACTTGCGACCTTATCCACAACAATCGCATTTCCTACCGCTGTGCCATCGAGACAGTGAATCTATATTTATAAATACTAGCTTTAGCCCGCGGCTTTGCTAGTTAGGTTATATTAGCAACAATACCTTTAAAAAAAGATATAGCCTGTGTTACTTGGCGATAATATGGCTTTCTAAAGGTCATAGCACACATATCAACTCGGAAAGGGATCGTCATCGTATCGCCTTTCGCCTCGCCATCAAACAGGCGTCAACATAACGTAACCAAAGCGGATCAGCAGCTTCGGTACGTCGACTCGGCTACAGCTTGGCGACTCCGCCGCGCTCATTTAAGACTGCGCCGATCGAAATGTGCCAAAAGAGGCGGTCACAGTTAATTGAATAAAATAAACACTTTTAATATAATACAAATATAAAATATACATTTACCACAGCAATGAATGAGTTTACAATTACTCCATGTAAAAAACTTAAAATAATTAATATTTTCGCTTACAGAATTACGTAAATTTGCACGAAAAATGCAAAAACGTAAGCTCGTGTTACGTGATTCTAGATTATAACAGTAGAAATCTATCCTCTTTTATAGCTTAAACGAAACATAAATAGTTAAATTACAATTTGTCCGTCCCAAATATTTAAGTTATTGGTTGACAATAAAGATACATATTTACCAAAAAACACTTCAAATCCTCCATACAATTTTACTATGGCGGCCGCGCGCCGATTTGAATAGGCGCCGCACAAGCTCTGTCATTATCTGTCTTACGGTCGGCGCAGTCTTAAATCATATTAATATGGATATTTCTTCACTTCTTCAATGAGTTTATCCTTTTTCATCGTTATTTTTTGTATAGAATCTAGCCTACAAAATTCAATAAAACACGCGCGTAACATGAGTGGTAGTTGTCTTGTGAATGATAGCACGTTCGGCAATGCAAGTGCGCGGGGACGACGAGCCGTAAGCGCGGGGACGACGAGCTGTAAGCGCGGGGACGACGAGCCGTAAGCGCGAGGACTGCAAGCTTGTCCCGAGGCGAGGCGATTACGTTACAATTCCGATTAGTGTGCGTTGCAGCAGGGAGTTTTATATAGAGAATACTGCACGGCTCGAGTTGAAATGGTGCCGATCCGTTTCCGAGTTGATATGTGTGCTATCACCGTAATGGTGAAATAATTTTAAAAATTAGCTAATTAGCTTTTCTTACAAACAATCAAAAAATCAAATCTTTCCTATTTATAATATTAGTATAGATATAATAATAGTGATGTAACGTATATCAATATAATAATATCGATGGAATTTGCACGCTGTATTTTCAAGTATCAGCTTGTTCAGATATATCGAGAATATCGGTTACCGAGTGTCGATAGTAAACACCGGGCATCCATCTCCCGTGTACTTGAACAAAAGGGTATCGAGCACTCGTTGCGAGTATTCGATTGCGAGTGCATTAATCGAATGCACCTACTCGCATTATATTATACTACATTTCGCCCGTGGCTTAGCTCGCGTAAGTGTAAATTTTATCAATACATATACCTATAATTAATAAGATTGGAAATAGTAGGTACTTTTTTCTGCATGACAGGTCCACTATGTTCTTTTCTGTATCCCTGACAATGTGTATGCGAAATTACATGATGATCGGTAAAGCAGTTAAGGCGTGACAGCGTCACAAACAAGCAAAAAACTCACATTCGCATTTATAATATTACTCGACCATGCCCTGGGTTTACTCGCGTTAATGTAGATTTTATCAATTAATTTCCATCCCTTGGGAACAGTACATTTTACAGGATGAAATATATGTATGTTCTTTTCTGTACCTCTGACAACGTGTATGCGAAAGTTCATGGTGATCGGTGCAGTAGTTAAACATAAGCATAAAAGCGTAACAAACAAACTGACATTCGCATTTAAGGATGTTTTGATGTATTATAAATCTATCTGAGAAGTGACTGTGCCGTTATAATGGATTTACTTAGGACAAGGATGATATTTTATTTTTTGAGATTTTCATAGATCAGATAGTATTAATCAAAATATTGAGTGGTCGTATGTAAAAATTGTCTATTACTGATACCACGCAGAGATCTCGAGTTCGATCCCGAAGTGCGCATCTCTGAATTTTCGAAGTTATGTGCAATATAAATAGTTATTTATCGCTCGCTTTAACGGTGATGGAAAACATCGTAAGGAAACCTGCAGGTCTGAGGGTTCTCAATAACGTTCTCAATGTGTCAAGTCTGGCAACCCGCACTGAGCCACCGTGGTTAACTATAGCCTAACCTTTCTCACACTGAGAAGAGGCGCGTGCCCAGCAGTGGGACAGTTTAATACAGGGCTGATATTAAGTTTACATTGCTTGCCTCGGTGGCGCAGCGGTAGTGTATGCGACTGCTGTGCAAGAGGTTTCGAATTCGATTTCTAGGTCGGGCTGTTGGGTTTTTTGGCAAGGAAGGTGTTTTAAAAAACTGCGTAAACTGTTAAACGGATTTGGATGAATTGTGTCAAATATATAGATCCATTCTCCCACTCTGGAAGCTTTACTGATAGTAATTGTAGTAGCAGTATTACTAGTCTTACGTATGGTTGCCTGCAGTAAAAGATTGAGGTTGTCTCGCCACTGCTTCTGCACCAAGTGTTGTGTGTTCGATCCCCACACGAGACAAAAATTTGTGTGTTTTACAAAAAGATGCTTTCAGGCTGGGTGTTGTTTATGTCCGTTATTTTAATGTCTGTAAACTCACCCGCGACATAAGAATCGTTTCTTGAAAGGGAGAATATGGTAGATTTTTGTTTTAAAAAAACATTTTTCTCGAGCGAGTCTGCTTATTCGTGTCGTCACCGTAGTAACGCAATGGCGGACAAACGGAAACAAAGAATGGATTGTAGGTAATGGAAGACCATTACCTAAAATCCATTTTTTATCTTTAGTTGACACAGAGTGACTCGGTGTGAGGCTCATTATTGCCTACTTAACGGTGGCACTAGCCCGCATGTGAGTCGTGTGCGCGCGCCGGTAGCGCCCGCGCGATTTATTTCGAATGCGTGCGCTTGCGCAGTTCGTCGACCGCTCGCACGTGGTGCACCGACAAACAACTTTATTTTTATTTGTTAATGCTTCGTTTCGCGAATGTTGACATGCTTGCGATTCTAAATTTGGGATTGTTGGACTTTGTAATTGATTTTGTTGATGGCTCAGTGGTTTGTGTGTTCACATCACCACTTTCGATGTTCCATGCACGCAATAAAAGTTTGTGTTACACATATCTATACTAATATTATAAAGCTGAAGAGTTTGTTTGTTTGTTTGAACACGCTAATCTCAAGAACTCTTCTTCTCCCTAGCCTTTATTATTCCCAAGTCACTTAGGGTCGGCTTTTCTGGTCTAACCGGATTTGACTGGATATCAGTTTTTACACGGAGCGGCTGCCACCTGACCTCCGCAACCAGAAGACTAACGATACCCTGAGGCTAGACCAGTGTCAGGATAAGGATATTATAGGGTACTGACTTCCCAATAACGACTGCCACAGATGTTCATGGCAGCCGGGACCGACGACTTAACGTGCTCTCCGAGGCACGGAGCAGGCGATAATTGTCAATCAATACGCACATAGTTTCGAAAAGTCATATAACTTCCGAAAGTCAGAGGTGCGCGACGTGGGTTCGAACCCGAGACCCTCTGCATTGCAGTCTGTTGGTCTCCCCACTGATTTATTATTATTTATTATTCTATAATAATATTCTATCACATACACACAACACTGTCTAGGCCAAACTAAGCAGAGCTTGTACTATGGGTGCTAGACAATGGATAAACATACTTATATACTTTTTTTTGTAAATACATACATATTATACATAGAAACACCCAAACCAAGACAAACATCCATGTTCATTCACACAAATGTTTGACGTGTGCGGAAATCAAACCCGCGACCTCAGGCGTGGCAGTCGGTTACACTAACCACTACGCCATGGAGGCCGACTAAGACCGAAAATAAAACTAAGTTGGCCTTGTTTAAGTAAATATTAGGTAAATTTAAACTTATGCTTCAAATACAATACTTTCTATGTATAATATGTATGTATTTACAAAAAAAAAGTATATATGTATGTTTATCCATTGTCTAGTACCCATAGTACAAGCTCTGCTTAGTTTGGGCTAGATGGTGTTGTGTGTATGTGGTAGAATATTATATTATTATATTATACATACCTACATACGTTTTGTTGTACATAATATATTTGTGGCGGTTTCTATTGTTTCAAAATATCTTTTGTTTCACAACAAAATGTGGTATATTTTACTATATCTTTCTTAGATATAGTAGTAACTATTTGCTGTCTCATTCACTAAATATATTAATCCCGGTATTAAAATCGGTATTCCGGAATTTTAGAGGTGGTATTACCACACTAGTTAGATGCTTCCTCAAATCTCCTCATGATACAAATAAATAAGACCTAAAATCCTAATTCTGACGAAATACCATAATTATACAAAAAAATCGAAACATAACATAAAACGTAAATTCGTTTTTTTTGTTTGCCTTACAATCGCTGGAAAGGGCCCTGGGAAGTTTAATTTCAATGCATTACATTTGCATGATCTATAGCTATACAAACCAATATAAACGATCTCCAAAAATCAATTAATAAACATCGTAACGATGTTTGATCAAACACAAACAAATTGCGTAACGGGTGACCATCAATCCGTTCACAATTGGACGGTCCGAATTGGTAGAATTGGCGGTGGACCACTTGTCACTAATTGTCTCTAAACGTAACCTCTATTGGTTGATTGATTGGTACTTTTTAGTGCCGTTACTCGTTTAACAAAATGTTTTGTTGTGTAATTGATTTATTTATTGAGAGACGGATGTGCGTGTCATAATAATGTTTAGATATGATTTAGGATGGAGTGGATGCTTCTAGTTTGTATTGACATACATGCCGATATTGTGAACACGAAAGTAAGTCTGTTTGTTATTTATTTTTTATAGTCTTATAGGCTTGCGTTTGACCGCGATCTCACTTGATCTTAAGTGAAGATGCAGTCGACGATGGAGCACGCTTGCCTAAAAGATACCTATTCATTCGCTACTTGAAGACACCCAGATTGTACTCATCGGGAAACACAGACTTAGATGGTGAGTTCCACTCCTTTGCGGTACGCATTATAAAAGTGGAAGCAAAGCGCTTCGTGCGTAAATTTGGTATATCCACTATGTACCTATGGCGCTGGTCTGTTTATCTGGTCGTCCGATAGTAGAATAGGGATGGAAATGGCCAGAAACAGCTATCTTTAAGATAATAACTTTTAAACTTTCGCGTTGCATGATATTTATATTTAATATGTAACGGGTATTAACGCGATGCATAATGTTTACCTGTTTTATGCTTGACGTTTCGACTAGGTTATACCGGCAGTCACAAGCTAAATTGTCCGATGACCGATGAATGTCTACTGAACGAGAGTTTACTGCCATTTGAATAGCAGTAAGTCTTGGAACCGAATTCCACTCCTTAGCGTTGTAATGTTCTCACGGCTAAACATCTAAACCGATTTTAATAACATTTGGTATGGCGATAGATGGAAAGCTAGGGAAGGGAAGCCATGTTAATAGCTAGTACTGCTGCTTTTGCTTTTTGTTTTGAGATTTGCTGAATAAAATAATAGAGCGGAGAATAAATTAATAATAGGTTGGTTATTCATTAGCTGGTAAGACCAGCTAATTATATGTAATTATATATTATGTTCAAATTCAAAATAAATTTATTCAGATTAGGTTACAAGCAGCGATAGCGCAGTGGGGAGACCAACAAACTGCAATGCAGAGGGTCTCGGGTTTGAACCCACGTCGCGCACCTCTGACTTTCGGAAGTTATATGACTTTTCGAAATTATGTGCGTATTGATTTACAATTATCGCCTGCTCCGTGCCTCGGAGAGCTCGTTAAGCCGTTGGTCCCGGCTGCCATGAACATCTATGGCAGTCGTTACTGGGAAAGTCAGTACCCCCTAATATCCTGACACTGGTCTAGCCTTAGGGTATCGTTAGCCTTCGGGTTGCGGAGATCAGGTGGCAGCCGCTCCGTGTAAAAACTGATATCCAGTCAAATCCGGTTAGAACAGAAAAGCCGACCACAAGTGACTTGGGAATAATAAAGGCTAAGATAGAAGAAGATCTTACAAGGTAACACTTATGAATGTCAAAGTTACACTAATTTTTTCTGCGAATTTACATTTACTGCCACGTTATGTTAAATTTCATTGATTGATATACAGGATACATTATAGATTGATTAATGTAATAACTAATAGGCCTCAGAGCTACTCCTCAGCATCGTAACAGCTTGTGTTATGTTTGAATTTGTCTTACACAATAAATTTTAAGAAAGGCCTACAAGCCATTCAAAGATTATCATAGGTCAAAGTTTAAGTATCATCATGATCATGAATAAACTAATAAGCATCAAGAATGTTGATGTAATGTCCGGATAATGTCATGTGAAGTAATAAAGAAGTGTGTTAATTCAGTTTTACAAAGAGCGCTTATAATCTCGAAGAAAGTAGTCAAAACGTCTTTTTCTTACTAAGTTAACATAAATGTTTATAAGTCCACATTATCAACTGTGTAAAATCACCACAAATATTGTCTTACGTTTACGCGAATGTTGTGAATAAATTCAAGACCATAAGTCAACTACCATATTATATTCCCGTGTCAATGGCTGCTGAATAGCCAGTGAAACGTCGGGGATAATGTATATTTAAATACTTGAATAGTTTAAAGTTAAAATAATCTAAAAGTAGATTGTTTAAAATAAACAGCAATAAAATTCGTAAACAGTAGTTTAATTTTAAAATCACCACTATTTCAATTAATTATATACTGTTTATATAAAATCATTAACTAAGAAAGCTATGCTAATATCAGTTCCCAATGATTGTTGAATTAATAACAGCCTGGTGGCCAAAGCTTATACCAATACGATCCACCGGAAAAATACCATAGATATTCTTATTTAAACACTGTCTATACAACAATACAATGCACAGCTATTCTTTACAGCACATTCGAAAGCAAGTTACCCAATATCTCTCGTTGTTTATCCCATTCACATTACAAAGTACTCTTACGAAATGGACACGAATCATGGGTTTCCACCTGCGATGTTCAATTTCAAAATAAATATTTGATAAATGATTGGAACACACATATTACTTGGAGCGTGTTGGGAATCACTTGACATCGAAGTCTGTGCATTCGAGTTTATGACGGTACTTGTACAGACATTAAAAGTGTTAATGAGACGATTTGTGATTAAATTTCCGATGTCCGTGTTTATTTTGTGATTATTTGGTTACCTTACCGGTGACTTTGCTCACCCTGTTTTTAGGGTTAGCTATCTTCTTTATCTATTTTTACCAAAATTGGTCAAGTTATTTAGTTGTGAATAAACAAATAGACCGACAATATAACTGTATATTGTACAGAAGTATGGATAAAGATATCTATAATTCTATAAATCTTTTTACATAGAAAGTCTGACCAGTTTCAAATTCTAGTTTAAGACTGCGCCGAGCGTAAGACAGATATTGACAGAGCTCGTACGGTGCATATTCAAATCGGCGCGGCCGCCATAGTCAAATTGTATGGAGGATATGAAGTGCTTTTTTGATAAATATGTATCTTTATTGTCAACCAATAATTTAAATATTTGGGACGAACAAATTGTAATATAACTATTTGTTTCGTTCAAGCTGTTAAATAAGATAGATTTCTACTGTTATAATCTAAAAATCACGTAACACAAGCTTACGTTTTTGCATTTTTCGTGCAAATTTACGTAATTTTAGAGGCGAAAATATTAATTATTTTAAGTTTTTCACACGGCGTAATTGTAAACACATTCATTGTTATGGTAAATGTATTTTTTATATTTGTATTAAACAAAAAGTGTTGATTTTATTTACTTAACTGTGACCGCCTGTTTTGGCACATTTCGCTCGGCGCAGTCTTAATTGGTTCGTTAGTGTACTGGCATAAGTATAAGCGCGTACGCAGTTGTCAATCAAAGTGTGATCGAGTTTTTAGAAAACTGTCAATAGCAGAACTAGTAGTAAATAGTTATAGCCTTAAGTTCTAAAGATAGGGCGTAAATATAGCTCCTGAAATATGAGTGCAATTCACCTCTGCCTAATCATTGGAGGTTACAGGTGTGATATGAGTTACGAACCCGTTCGCCCCTCAAGGTTCGCTCCCTAGTAGGTTTTTGTTAGGTTTCTTCTTAAAATCCACCCAAAAATAAAAGCCCCGCGAAGTGGGGCTCCGTCTTTCTATGAAAGGGGCGAAAGTCAAGGGGCGTTCGGACTCGTAGCCGTGATATGTACATAATAATATAATGTTATGTTAATTTCTTGATATTTATATCTATATTGTAATTAAATAGTTAAAGTTTGACGAGGTAATTTTAGCTTATTAATGGACATAATCGTAAATATCATTTTAAGTGTGGTTGGGTGTAGAATTAGAAAAATTTCTTGTTAACAGGCAAATTACTGTTAGGGAACAAGCTTGTAGATTTGTGAATTAGAATGATTGGTTTTAAATTTAAAATATACATACTTTCTTGATTTTAAATTATAGTTGATGATATTGATTAATAATTTTATTTGATAAATGTTAATTAGTAAAGTCTTATGTTATTAATGGTACATTATAGATGCGACATATGCATAACAAAATGACTACGTATAAATAAACCCATATAAATTAATAATTATTTCAAAACTTAAAAATGCAATTATGTGTAAGTTATTAATGTTATTATACACCACTTATTTGCGACGTTGCAACTTGGAATAGGCCACGCAGCGTTAACGCTCTTCGCCGTCGCCTCCTTTTGTGAGGATTGATTTCCATCAAGGAGGCGGCGGAGCGGGAGAGGGAGCGTTTGAACCCTCTCCCCAACCGCAGAGCCGGGCGCCGGAGGGCGCGGGACGACCTCCAGCCACCCTGAGGTTTGACCTGGGGGTGGCGGACTTTGTGGGCCTGCCCGCCATCCGTTCAGCACCAGGTCCGAGAGGCGGCGTGCGTGTTCCCACGCGCGCCTCTGTGTTGAGTCCGTCTCCCCTCTAGGGGGGACAGTAGGGAGTGGTAGAAGTGCCTTTAGGGTAGGTCTTTCGTGTAGTGGCCTGCCGTTTCATACGGCGGGCCGAAACCTCGGCGGGGTCGCGAACGCATGCGAAAGTGATTCGCGCGGCCCCGTCGATAGTGGTTTTGTCGAGGAACACCGTGGTAGGTTTAGTCGGTATTCCGGGAGGTACTTTATCATCTTAACATCTTATTTTACCCCAGCGAGTCCGACATAACCCCTCCGCCCGCCCCCGTGGAGGGTTATGCGTAATGCATACCCCCACGTAAAAAAAAAAAAAAAGCGTTGACGCTCTTAATAATATTTTAAAAGGGATATTTTAAGTTTATATGGACAAAAGATTTATAGTTAGTCCTTAACTATTATAATTCGAATGTAAGTTTGTTTGTTACTGCTTTCACGCCTTAACTACTCGATCCATTTTTACGAAATTTCGTATACTTGTTGTCAGGGGTACAGAAAAGAACATAGGGTACCAGAAAATTCATCCAGAAAAATATTGTAGCAAAGCTAGTCAAAAGCTATTATTTTACAAAACGGCTGTATCACCATACATTTATTTCCACGCCATGATTGCCTACAATACCACGCGTTTACACCTTCGTAATTATTATAATAATTATAGCTCCGCTATCTGCTATACCGAGTAAACGTTTCATTAATAACGTTTATTAATCAGTTGCTTAATAGCAGGGTGATGGCTCGTTGGAGGGAGTGATCGACGCCACAATGTGTAATTAGAAGGGTCTGTCCGATTAAATATTGGATGGTAGACTTGATTTACTTTTACTAATTAAAGGGAAAGGTGGTAGTTTGTTTATTTGTTCATTACAGCGCGTTTTTTAAGGTTAATTAAACTTATACATATGTAAAGATTCCTTAGACCACTTACTGCAGATCTTCGTCTAGTGATGTGGGTTTGAGATGGAGACATCCATGTTCATGTTCATGGAGACTTCAGAAAAAATTGAAAGATATATTTTAACTTCCTAGTTAAAATTATTTTTTTATAAATTAAATTATTAAATATCTTTTGTGTTTCTTAATAACAATTTTGATTGGTTTTTGATCCATGTGAAAAACAAGTTGGCAGTATTTCTTTTTTCTTTTAAATTAAATATCGCGTATCTTTTTAGTAGTTTAAAGTGCTTACTGCTTATGCTACAAATGATACATGTACTAAGCTTGACTATATATTATAAAACAAAGTCCCCCGCTGCGTCAGTCTGTCTGTTCGCGATAAACTCAAAAAATACTGAACAATTTTCATGCGCTTTTCACCAATAGACGATGATAGAGTGATTTATGAGCAAGTTGTAGATGTATAATTTGTCAAGGTTTTGTACTACCTGTGCGAAGCCGGGGCGGGTCACTAGTTGAAAATAAAATCTTGTGGACATATGTAGATAGCAGTTATTTCTATGAGCGGAACCATTAGCATCGACGATTGACCAATTAAGCGAGCTCCGTCGTGACTAACTTTACATGACTGTGCGTCGAGTTATTCTTAAATTTGCATTACTCATCCAATTTACTAACGTAGACACACCATATCTGCTATAATTAATAATTAATTTATAATAAATGTGTAGATTGAATTAATATTTGGAATTAGCTCAATTTCATTAGATGAGTTTGAAATCCCCTGGAATGAGGGGCGAGCTATTGCCTACTAATAGGCCATCTGAGTAGCATATGTTTTGACTATGTAATTAACTGCTAAACTGAACCCTGAGCCTCAAAAATGGCCGGATTCTTTATTATGATACCGAGAAATCTTATCTTATCTTATGTGGGGCCAGTCAGTGCAGACCGGCGACACTTCGACCCAGTGGGATCTTTTGTGTCAACACTCTCCTAATAACGACTGCCATAGATGTTCATGGCAGCCGGGACCGACGGCTTAACGTGCTCTCCGGGGCACGGAGCAGGCGATAATTGTCATTCAATACGCACATAATTTCGAAAAGTTATAACTTCCGAAACTCAGAGGTGCGCGACGTGGATTCGAGCCCGAGACATAAAGGTAAAAAGTAAAAAAAAAAAAAAAAAAGAAAAAAGGTAACTCTCATTCGATTGACAAGTGAAGAAAATGGTTAATGATCTGGTGTCTGAAAAATAAAATACTCTACAATATTCTCGATATTATAAGAACTCTGGCAACCCGTTCTTGGTCTCGCGGAGTTCGCCATTGTAAATATTGCTATATATTATACTTATACAATAAAGTAATAATATTAGTAAGTAATAATATATGGCAAATTACGTTTTGGATTATATTTTGACTATGACTTGTCAAGCCCAGTTTATAATTGATATAAACAAATCAGCCATAAATATTCATGTTCTCGATGAAAGTTTTTAACACAATTTGAAATTGGAATAGATGAATATGAAATTTAATTCTACAAAAGTATTTAAATTGATATTAATTGATGCGTTATTATAATTAATGGATGTTAATGCTCTCATTTAAAACGCAGATGATTTACTTGTTATCTAAAATAATAAATAGTTAACAGGCTTAAAAAAAGTATCATTTTCTATCTGTATTTTTATTCTATAACGAATTCCTATGAGTGCTACTTATTCAAAAGAAATGTGTACACCTATAATAGATATACATATAAGTTTTTATTTTCAGCTTCTTATAATAATAGTAATAATATTCTAACCACATACACACAACACCATCTAGCCCAAACTAAGCAGAGCTTGTACTATGGTACTAGACAATGGATAAACATACATATATACATTTTTTTTGTAAATACATACATATTATACATAGAAACACCCAGACCAAGACAAACATCCATGTTCATGCACACAAATGTTTGACTTGTGCGGGAATCGAACCCGCGACCTCAGGCGTGGCAGTCGGTTACACTAACCACTACACCATCGAGGTTCAAGGTGCTCTTAACCTGGCCTTTGTCCAGAACGCCTCCGATCTGATCAAGAAACGTTCGCCTAGGTCTTCCTCTTGCGACTGTTCCATTCACACTAGCCTTATAAACTTTCTTAGTCAGTCTTTCCTCATTAATTCTTTCTACATGCCCAAACCAGCTTAACATACCCTTTTCTATTCTTGTCACTATATCCAGTTTCATGCCGCATCTCTCTTTAATCACACTATTCCTTATTCTATCTTTCAGAGTCACACGACATATATTTCTCAGCGCTCTCATTTCTACAGCATTTATTCTGCTCTCATGCTTCTTTTGCCATACCCAACTTTCACTTCCATATATAAGTGTGGGCACTAATAGTCCTCTATGAACAGCCAAACGTGCCTTTTCGGAAACATTTCGACTGTTCATAAAAGCGCGTTAAGCTCCATTCACTTTGTTGCCAGCAATCGTTTTCCTTTCAATATCTCCCTCATGTTTACCATCCCTTGTAAACAAAGTACCCAAATATACAAACTCTTTCACTTGCTCCACTTTTTCTCCATCAATCATAATATTACACATCGTTACGCACTCTTCCTTTTCAAATACCATTACTTTCGTCTTGCTTACATTTATTTTCATTCCTTTATTCTGTAAGTTTTATATAATTTTCTATTAATTGATGTAGGTATACTTGTAATTATTATAATTGACATTGTTGTATTTTCGATATATATTATTTTGTTCTTTATATTGCATGCTGTGATCTCCTGTTATTGAGGAAACATGTCCTATTTTAGCGTGCCCGTGCCTTGTAATAAATGTGTATATCTTGTCGTAGATTCAAAATAAAATAAATAAAAGGCCGCTACTAATTTTTAAAGTAATTATATTATAATAAATAATACATTTCTATTCCTCCTGTGACACCCTACACATTATTGATGTTGCTTATCACGAGACATTTGTTCATTGGAGTGAACAATTCCTGTCTTTGTTTCCTACCATTTTACGCTTCGATAGTAATATGAATGGTAGGGGAAGCGTCTATTATTGTTATTACTACGTAATTTTAAGGTTATAAAAGTGTTTTTGTATACCCGTACGTCACGACATTGTTGGTAATTTATTTTTAAAACTTTCCCCTTTTCACGGTGCATGAGTCAGGCCTCAGGAGGGGTTTCAAACTAAAATATGATGGATATTATGTAAATGCTTTAAGGATGTAGTATGTGCATATGTTGTGGCTTGTGTAATGAATGAAAAATAATAACAGTTAGAAAAAAAATATGCCTCTTATATTGATTTTCACGAAGGATAAAGTGTCATAGTCATATAGTCTTTCATAGTGAGGGATTGCCGTGATTCTTTAAATAGGGATAATGTATTGCTTGGTGATTGATATATCTTTTTATCCTGGCAAATATACGGTTTCTGTCTGATATATATACATATATCATAGTGAGGGATTTCCGTGATTCTTTAAATAGGGATAATGTATTGCTTGGTGATTGATATATCTTTTTATCCTGGCAAATATACGGTTTCTGTCTGATATATATCGGAATAATAACCGTAGCAAAAAAAAACACGCTTTCGCGTTTACAATATTGATTTTTACAATATTTGGTTATTAGCTTAGCCGTATCCATCTGTGAATTATTATCTGTATTGGGCGAGATATCGTGACTAACAGTCCATGTATCTAATTACATTCGAAGCAAAAACTAAATTAAAATAAAAGCATCATCTATAATTAGCATGAACCACATCCGACATTGACAAGCATACCTTTTCAACCAATCATTACATCTCACAAAATCAATTGAGCGTACCAACCGACATGGTCAAGCTGACCTCAAAAATATTGTGATTAAGACATCAATCACTTAACGAACATACTTCACAAAAACCCTTCAATATAGGCACTTGCGGTAGCCATCGATTTTGTGAAATCAGATAACGTTGCTTACCGCGTATGGCTACCAATCACATTAGACTCCATATCTGTCATACTGCTTAATTACGGCCATAACAGTTAAGAAATTGAGCATAACGTCTCTATAAGAAAAAAATTACGTCATTTATCTTCACTCACTGTCATTTTTAAATCGCGTATAATTTTAAGAGAAGCCTTAATTTTGGCCGTGGGATATCATCACGACGAATAAGGAGAGCCATTAAGAGTATCGGCAGAGATAAAAATCTGGATTGAAGGCTCTGGGTGATATTTAAGTTGTAAAAACAAATACGGGGCGGGGGTGGACCGTAAGACCGTTGTTTATATCTTAATTTTATGCTGGTTGATGAGTGACTTTCTTTTTACTGTAGGTGGTCTGTATGAGGGATTTTCCTTGTACTTGGAATTTGTTTTCATTGAAATTAAACTACTATATACGGATTTTATAGCGTTGTTTATTTTACACTTTATTACAAAATTTTGAAACTGTCACACTACTACTAGATACTATTGAACTTTACTAATTTTTAAGCTAATTAATTTATTAAAACTATTAAAACTATTTATATTTAAGTTTACACTTTCCCCGACGATTCGGTTGCTTTTCAGCAGCCATGGTCACGGGGAGACTAAGATGGTAGTTGTCTCAATGTTCCAGTGTCGTTATTTCAAAGTACCCGAACATAATTTAATCATTGGTGTTTCTATTTACGCAGAATTAGCTCAGAGTATCATGAAGTCTAGCTGTGGTTTGCTGCTTCTTGGGTTTGACTATTTGAATGACTGGATCCCAAGCTGGTGGTACATTTTTTTTGTTTTCATGTACCCAAATAAAAATATATCATGAGCATTCTTTTCAATTGGAATTTTAGGTGATGTGTTATCATACTGCTTGTAAAGTAATTAGTTATTTGTATTAAATTTAAGATAAGCTAATGATATTAGGTATTTATTGCCTAAAAAATTTAGGAGTTGTGTAATACGTGAATGACGTTGTATACATAGAATTGGAGGCTGATATTTCTGTACAATCACCCCTATATACACATTAACTAAAAAGCGTATATACGTGATTCTAAAAATATATTTTTGTTCTGGGAGTTTAGACTACGCGACAACAATTATAGAAGAACCTTATTGCCATCCTTTATCCATCGATAGCAGTTACTGTAGCTTATGATCGGTTAGTAGAATCGAAGCAAAGATAGGATAAAAGAAGATAAATAGGCAAAGTAAAAATGTGAGATTCTGGAACTCTTGTGACTGACATCTTCTCACTTAGCCTTTATTATTCCCAAGTCACTTGGGGTCGGCTTTTCTGGTCTAACCGGATTTGACTGAGTATCAGTTTTTACACGGAGCGGCTGCCACCTGACCTCCGCAATCCGAAGGCTAACGATACCCTAAGGCTAGACCAGTGTCAGAATATTAGAGGGTACTGACTTTCCCAATAACGACTGCCATAGATGTTCATGGCAGCCGGGACCAACGGCTTAACGTGCTCTCCGAGGCACGGAGCAGGCAATAATTGTCAATCCATATGCACATAATTTCGAAAAGTCATATAACTTCCGAAAGTCAAAGGTGCGATATGGGTTCAAACCCGAGACTCTCTGCATTGCAGTCTGTTGGTCTCCCCACTGAGTTATTGCTGCTCTAATTCTTATGACTGACATATTATATATAATTATTATTTATATAATTAGAAGCATGAGCACTACACGAGCTTAGTAGAAAAACAAAATCACTTAAAATGTATAAATTTATGACCTTGTATAACAGAATTAATCCCACAAACATCCATAAAACGTAATAATACTAAATTGAATCTAATTATAAACTTTTAAATATAGTCTTAATTTCATCCATTTTTTATACACCACCAACTGAGACGTTTAACATACCATTAGATAGCTGTTATTAACCTCTGAGACTTCTTCGAAGAGGTTAATGAAAACACTATGTGGGTCTGTGTGTCTGTGTGTGACAGTTTGTTAGCGACAGGCATAGCTCCGGAACCACTGGACCGATTATTGTATTTTTGTGTGTAGACACCTTGGGGACATCCCTCGGTCAAGTTTGAAAAGGGGCCCCGGGGGGCAAAAGACCCCCGAGATACAGGGATCACATATTTTAAATGGAAAAATATTGACTTGTAACTTGGTGTGCAGACGCCTTGTGGTCATACCTCAGTCGAGTTTAAATATGGGTCAAGTGGGTCAAAAGACTCGAGAGATATAGGGGTCATAACGTCAGGAGGAATATCCAGGAGGCTTTTGCCCAGCAGTGGGACATAACAAAACGCTGATGGAAAAAAAAAGGTTACATGAAGACGAAGAAGTTGAATCCTGGGTTTTTACACCCATCTCGTTAAAAATGTTAATATTTCACATAATGCATAACTCTCACAGATTTTAATGAGAAATTCTTCACCACTGGCTCATGGGGATAAATTACATGGTCTAAAACTAATGTGGGTACAATTAGTACGTGTTGGTCGATTACAGAGACCATTAGACTGTTCGAATGTGAGTACACAAATAAAATATAAAAAATACGTTTCGATATGCAGTAGCGGCTAACAAGTCGTGTCATTGTGGCGTATCGTCGAGCACAGAGGTGTTAGACAAGATATTTTAAATTTCAATTGTTGTTATGAGCTATGTTTTTAGGAAGCGGCTTTTTTTTAAATATCACTTAATAAGAGCTTGTGTTATGATTTATACAGACCATGGGCCACTGACCAGCAATATTAAAATAAAATGAAGAAATAGATGTCAATGTGGTTAGGACTTTTATAAAAATTAACAGCAACATTAAAAAGATAAACATATTTTATTCTGCTCAATATATAGCACTCCGACAGAGACTTTGAGTATTTTGGATTAGATAAATTTAAACTCTGTTGCAATTCGCCGAGCGAAATGTGCCAGAACAGGCGGTCACAGTTAAGTGAATAAAATCAACACTTTTCGTTTAATACAAATATAAAATATACATTTACCATAAAAATAAATGTGTTTACAATTACTCCGTGTAAAAAACTTAAAATAATTAATATTTTCGCCTACAAAATTATGTAATTTTGCACGAAAAATTGTTACGTGATTTTTAGATTATAATAGTAGAAATCTATCCTATTTTACAGCTTAAACGAAACACGAATAGTTATATTACAATTTGTCCGTCCCAAATATTTAAGTTATTGGTTGACAATAAAGATACATATATATCAAAAAAGCACTTCAAATCCTCCATACAATTTTACTATGGCGGCCGCGCGCCGATTTGAATATGCGCCGCACGAGCTCTGTCATTATCTGTCTTACGCTCGGCGCAGTCTTAAGAGTGCGATATTTAAGAACCACCTCAATAAAATATAGTCACACAAATAAATAACAATATAATTTCTTATTTAATAAACTAGATATGTGATTCTTATCAATACCACATTGTCAACGAGTATACCAAGGCAATCAGTTTAAAAGCCTAACCCCAGCGTGATTAGGCGCCGAGCACTGGGGAGTGGCGGGGGCGACAGGGCAGAGAGGGGGAAGGCGGGGAGAGGACAGCACCGGTCATTAACTCATTAACGACTACCATCATTACATGACTATGTCATGCCAATGATAAAGTGCTAATGTCCTATTCATCTGCGTTATGTGAGCCCCCTACTTTATACGATTTATTTTAACTTTTAGTTTTGTGTATAGTACTGTCTAACTACTTTCATTGGTGGATCTTATCCTAGTGGTTACATTAACCGACTGCCACGCCCGAGGTCGTGGGTTCGATTCCCGCTCAAGTCAAACATTTGTGTGCATAAACATGGATGTTTGTCTTGGTCTGGGTGTTTCTATGTATAACATGTATGTAGTTACAAAAAAAAAGTATATATGTATGTTTATCCATTGTCTAGTACCGTAGCAGCAGCGATAGCTCAGTGGGGAGACCAACAGACTGCAATGCAGAGGGTCTCGGGTTCGAACCCACGTCACGCACCTCTGACTTTCGGTAGTTATATGACTTTTCGAAATTATGTGCTTATTGATTGACAATTATCGCCTGCTCCGTGCCTCGGAGAACACGTTAAGCCGTTGGTCCCGGCTGCCATGAACATCTATGGCAGTCGTTACTGGGAAAGTCAGGGGTCAGTAGAGGGTTCTAATATCCTGACACTGGTCTAGCTTTAGGGTATCGTTAGCCTTCGGGTTGCGGAGGCCAGGTGGCAGCCGCTCCGTGTAAAAACTGATATCAAGTCAAATCCGGTTAGACCAGAAAAGCCGACCCCAAGTGACTTGGGAATAATAAAGGCTAAGAGAGAAGAAGATCCATTGTCTAGTACCCATAGTACAAGCTCTGCTTAGTTTGGGCTAGATGGTGTTGTGTGTATGTGATAGAATATTATTACTATTATTGTTTTTGGATATTGTATGTTTGATCTTTGTAGGTTTAATTATATGTGTATGTATTTTTTCTATATCAAGCGTCTCTTTTTAATAACAAATATGTTTTAAATCGATTATTAGTTTGACTGCACGAATGTCGTAGTGGTTTAAGGTCGCCTCGCCGTTGTCACTGCACTAAGTGTTGTGGGTTCGAATCCCACACGTAACAAAAATTTGTGTGATCCACATATGGTTTTTCCGAGTATGGATGTTCTTTGTGACCGTTGTTGGAATGTTTTTAAAGTCCCTCGCGACTATTAAATATTACGCGTTATTAAAAAGCAGAAGAAGAAGTTAAAGTATTAGATTTGCGATCGAGGGGCTGCAGGTTGGATTGCCAGACATTGCAGTACTGACGTGAACCCACTTTTATCATAAGCATTCATATTATATAAAGACTCAAATTCAAGAGATTAACAAAAATACTACTAATTTAAAATCTAAATTGTTAGGAATCTTAAAAAAATGTTATCAAAGTATCGTTCAAGTCACTTTGTTTTAGACTCGTCGGCTCGTAAATATAACGAGTTATAAAAAATCTCAACGACATCTGTACTTGAATCTAGCTAATTATAACTATATCTATATATATAAAAATCAATTGCTGTTCGTTTGTCTCGCTAAAACTCGAGAATGGCTGGGCCGATTTAGCTGATTTTGGTTTTGAAATGTTTGTCGTAGTCTAGAGAAGGTTTAAACGGTGAGAAAATATAGAAAATTTCGTTAGGATAGGTGATATGAAGTACACCGGGTCATCTAGTTGAATATAAAATTGACCGTGATAAAAACGATCAATAATAATATATAATAATATCAGCCCTGTATTAAACTGTCCCACTGCTGGGCACGGGCCTCTTCTCACTGCGAGAAGGGTTAGGCCATAGTCCACCACGCTGGCCTAGTGCGGGTTGGCAGACTTCACATATCTTCGAGAACATTATGGAGAAGTCTCAGCTATGCAGGTTTCCTCACGATGTTTTCCTTCACCGTTAAAGCAAGCGATAATTAACTATTTAATACGCATATAACTTCGAAAAGTCAGAGTTGCGCGCCTTGGGTTTGAGCTCGAGACCTCTGCGTGGCAGTCCAACTGTTTCCCGCTAGGCTATCGCTGCTTAAAATCAAAAACCACATTAAAAAATTAAAAACGATAAAAATCAATTTTAATTTTAAATGATCTTTATTGATGAACAGGCCAGACACGTAATTGAAGACTAAAAAGAAACTTATCACATTTCATTTATCAGTAATATCACAGATCACGTAATCGAATCCTTGTAAGGAGGTCACAAGGCATCATAACTCATACCTCCTTGGTTAATAATTAAAAATGATGATACCCTTCACTTAAATATTAATTGTTGTTGCCAGAATTCAGTTTTACTTCAGTTGTTGATGGTTTGACCAATGTTGTATGGCTGAAAATGCATTTCACCTTTTAAATACATTAAAAAAATGCTTTTATTTAAATATAGATATATGAGACTATTAAAAATTTCTAAACATCCAAATTTCAATCAATCCAGTGATTCAGTTAGTCAAAGCTAAGAAGGAATAAAAAAATAATAATACGGCAACATTAATTATTTAATAATTATTTATTTATTTGCATAAACACATGTGTACATACAATAAACAATCGCATGCAAGATATACAGTGGGATAAAGTTCTCGACATGTTTGCCATGTACAATGGCGTGCAAATATAAATCAATCCAAATGTGTATTCATTAATGTCAATCTATAAAGTAATGTTTACAAATGTCAAGGTAATAATAATATAAAATTGTATTAAAATAATTAATCAAATATAGTCGTATTCAATCTTAATATTATGTCAACTGATCATTATAATGTACCTAGTCAATTATGTCAAATCAAATGTATCATTTAAAAAGTCGTTGACATTATAATAGGCCTTTTCAACAAGAAATGATTTTAATTTTTGCTTAAATGCGTCAGTTCTTAAATCTTTCCAACTACTGGGCAACTTATTATAAATAACTGGAGCCATGCAAATAACACTTTTGCGCACAAGTGTAGTCTTAGATTTATGCAGACAAAGTTTATCTTTATTGCGTCGATTTCGGGGGAACATATCTGCCATACGCGGAAATAAATTTGGATTAGTTCTGACAAATAAAGCTGTTTCTAATATATAAAGTGACGGTAGTGTTAGAATTTTGTAGCGTATAAAATACGGCTTACAGGAATCTCTAATGTCCAGTCTAAACATTGACCTTAAGCATCGTTTTTGAGCTTTAAAGGCAATATCCTTGTCAGTCGAATTGCCCCAAAAAATCACTCCATATCTTAAAATAGATTCAGTTAGTCCATAATACGCCGTTAGCAGAGCATCTGTATTAAGGGTCCACGACAGCGTGTATAAGGCGAATGCACTGCTACTAATTTTTTTGCAAACTGTCTCAATATGAGCCTTCCAGTTTAAATTACGGTCAATTATTAAACCTAAAAACTTTGTCATATTAACCGGGTCTATCGAATTATTATTATATTTAATGTCAAATGTAGGAAATGTCAATGCACGTTGGCCAAAATGTATAATTACTGTTTTATTTATATTAATTTTTAAATTATTGTTGTCCAGCCATTTAATTGATTTATTTAAGGTATTATTTACATCTTCTTCATACAAATCTCGATGATGACAAGGTATAGTGATCGTACTGTCGTCTGCAAATAGTGTCATAGGATGATCAATAGATTTTGGAAAATCATTTATGTAAAGCGTAAACAGAGAAGGTCCTAGTACGCTTTTTATGATGCTTTGAGCTCATTCTGTGTAATATGAGTAGTAGAGCCTCACTTCACACACTTTCAGCATGAATGGGCCGGCTCGACCGAGGAAGGACTACTTTCTCACAGAATATCGACGTGAAATAGCAGTATTCCTACTGTTATGTTTCGTTCGGTAAGTGAGAGTGCCGGAGGCCCAATCCACCTTCCCGTTCCTTTTCCTTCCCACTTCCTTTTATTTAAAGGGTCGGCAACACGCAAGTGATGCCTCTGGTGTTGCAGGCTACGGTGACCACTTACCATCAGGTGGGCCGTATGCTTGTTCGCCACCATAGACAAATAAAAAAAAAAAAAAATAGGAACACAAATGATTAATTATAATTATTATGTTCCGGTACTTTGAAATAACTACATTTAAAGAGAATTTGATGAACACAATCTTAGTATCTATGTGACCGTGGGTGTAAAGCGATCGAAACGACGACGCTGGAAGTGTAAATTCAAATAATTTATTCGTTTAGTTATAGTTTAAAGTTTAAATCATCCAAAAGTTGCGTTTTTTAAATAAACTGTGATGATAATAATAATAATAATAAAATAAAATATTAATTTCAAAAAAAGTTACAATCAGCATGAACACAGTACATAATATATCATGAGACAAGTTATACAGAATATGTTGAACTCTGGTACCCAATGTAAGATTTAACTTGTGTTTTGGGTACCAGGTCTCCCGCAGTATTACATTTATTTAATAGTTACTAAATATGTTAGGTGTTCTTGTAAGCAGCTATAAAAATATGTGCAAGTACGCAAGGTGTGTGTGTGTATGTGGGTGTGTGTGTGTGTGTGTGTGTGTGTGTGTGTGTGTGTGTGTGTGTGGGTGTGTGTGTGTGTATGTGGATGTGTGTGTGTGTGTATGTGGGTGTGTGTGTGTGTGTGTGTGTGTGTGTGTGTGTGTGTGTGTGTGTATGTGGGTGTGTGTGTGTATGTGGGTATGTGGGTCCAATTAGAGTACCGATAATTTTAGCATGATCTCAGTTTGAGCATAAGTTTTGGTCATGAGCCATTTTGCAACTTCTTTCTTACATTGGGATCGAATGAGTGGATAGATGTTACAACTTTTATTTATACTATGGTACAGGTGGCAGCCAATAACATTAAAATGCCGTGAAGCCTGTATGGTTCTGAAAGATGATATTCGTGAACATTAGTTCCGTTTTAATATAGGTTACTTAATTGCTGTCGTGGCATAATTACGTTATGCTGTTTAGGTTTTGTTTGCCGAGGTGTGATTTGGTTTGTCAAATTGTCACCTATTATCGGGTCTAAACATAGATGGTGTAATGTTTATGATGTGCCTCCTTGTAGGACGACGGGCGTATATTATGGTCAATATGAGTTTAAACCTATTTATTCCTTATATTCACAACTGAATTGTTAAACTAATTTTGATGATGATTTAATACGGTGATAGACCTGAAGAATGACAGCATACTTTTTAAACAAGCAAGCGTTTTCATAGGTATCAGTTATCTAGTAGTTAAAATATGGTCTATATAATTACAACTGCACAATAATAGTTTACTAGTCGCCGAGTGCTCGAAATTCGACCAAAGTTTGCCTGTAAGATATTGCTGATATATGTCATTATATATTGATGTATGTAACCATAGTTACGCGCTTCGACTGCGTGTGTCAAAGGCATGGTTGTGTGCGTGTAGTGTTTTTTCATTAATTTAATGTATTTCTAATGCATATTTTATATAAATATTAGGATTCGCCCCTCCTTCTCCATATAAACTTTAACTGTCAAATTTCATACTCCTCCGTCCGCGCAATTTTAGTAAAAAAGGGCACAAGGTTTTTGCTTCACGTATTAATATATAGAAGATAATATGCCATAGTTAGTGATAATGTTAAATGTAAAACAACGATTCCTGACAGCGTCGTAAGGCAATGAACAAAACTTTTTACTAAAAAAGCATTTATCATCCGCGCCATTTTCGGTGTTCCAAAATTGAATTTGCTGCAGAACAAGATGGATGTTCGGTGAGCCGAATTAAATTATTACACGATAAGTCTTGTGTCGTTACATTGAATACTGACTGCCATCTCTGCCATATTTGGCAAAGTAATGGCAGTTCAATGAAGTAGGGATATTTAATAAAATCAAAAGCGATTATGGGATATTCGATTTATTATGCTTTTGTAATTTATTTTCAAAAATTATGGCTATAAAATTGGCTGTCTGCAACGGTTTAGATTGGTTTTATGATATTTATGATAATTTTTGTTATGTAAGTTGGTACTTAGGTTTTTCGTTTGAAAGGTTTTTTTATGAATGATGGAGCCGCCATAGCCTGTTTCTTGTGGCTAATGTAATTTCTGTTCTTAATGGCCTGTAACGTGCTTCTGAAAACCTGATATTGCAAGATTGCTTGCCATTTGTACTCATATACCAATAAAAATCTTACTATAGTTCAAATTCCATACATGTATATGTCCTGAAACTTTTCAACTAAACTAAACTGTATGTCAAAATACTCCTTTTTTGGTTTTTTTTTACGTGGGGGAATGCATGACGCATACTCCTCCGCGGGGGCGGGCGGAGGGGTTATGTCGGACTCGCCGGGGTAAAATAAAGATGTTGAAAAGATGAAGTACCTCCCGGAATACCGACTAAACCTACCACGGTGTTCCTCGACAAAACCACTATCGACGGGGCCGCGCGAATCATTTTCGCATGCGGTCGCGGCCCCGCCGAGGTTTCGGCCCGCCGTATGAAACGGCAGGCCACTACACGAAAGACCTACCCTAAAGGCACTTCTACCACTCCCTACTGTCCCCCCTAGAGGGGAGACGGACTCAAAACAACAGAGGCGCGCGTGAGAACACGCACGCCGCCTCTCGGACCTGGTGCTGAACGGATGGCGGGCAGGCCCACAAAGCCCGCCACCCCCAGGTCAAACCTCAGGGTGGCTGGAGGTCGTCTCGCGATGTCAAAATAGTCCTTGTTCCGATGCCATTACGTTACATACGGTCAGTAAAGTTGCCTTGTCTAATAATGGCAAAGGTTAAAATGCTTATAATTTAACCTGAAAAATAGGCGGTATTTTCACTATATAATCAGATAAGACTTAAAATTATTTCGAAACTTTCAATTGATATTATGATGTAATTGCACCTTTCGATTATACGATTTATAATGTCGATACACGTCCATATATCACAGACTCTCAATATAAATTGCTTAAATTAAATGTTATTTCAGTGTTGCAATCACATGGGGATTTTTGCAATAAATTCATGAGCTTGATAAATGTCGCCATTGGACAATGTCCACGATTTCTTTTCGGATGATTTATGGTTTAAAATATTAAATACGTCGTGAGAAATGCTTATTTAATTGCACCTTAATATATTTTGAATGGATATCGGTCTTTCTTGCCTCTGGGCGATGTAAAGATACTCATGAATTCGGCCCGTAGTTTGCACATAATACGAGGGTTTTTACCGAAGGTAATTGTTTTAAAAGTACCTTTTCGGATGGACAGCATATTTCAAATTAATTTAGTCTTTTTTAGTTGGCTGATCATTAATTTTCATTAAGTAAATGAACTTGTAATCTGAAACGGACTGGCAATATTTTTATTTATGGCAATATTTTCGACGACATTTTGTCGTAATTGTATTTCATATGGCATTATGTTTAACCTGTCAATTGTTGGAATGTGAGACATAATGGATAACCTATTGTTTCTGGGCGTATGCCACCAGTATTAACGCTATCGGTTAATAAGTCCTTGATGTAAATATAATTGTTTCTAGGTTTTCATTTTAAGATGTATAAATAACCTCTATTTTATATTGTTTACAGGTAACAACGAGGATCGCCAGGGACGTCCTATCGACCAGAAGTCCAACCAATGGTTCGGTGCTACACTCACCAGCACAGGACGAAATGGAGCGATCATGGTAAGTACTGTTTTGTTGTTTTTATATGTGTAAGTATCAAGAATTATTGGCGTTTTACAATCATATGTTTGGCCTTCGGTGTGCCGCTGCGACTTAACAAGTTACGAAGATATTATTCAAAATCTTTTCTGTAATTCTCGCGTAGTATAACGGAGAATTTTTAAACTTTTTAAAAGATTTTGGACGATAAATGTTTATCGCATTGCCACTGTCTATACATTAAAAGTTCCTTAAAATTGAATTATTTACAAAGATCACCTCAAATAAACCGTCTTAGTAACCTTATTTCCATTTAAAACTGCGGCCTATGGCCTCATACACTGACCTACAAAGTTTATGGCACGTCTTGACGCACCCTTCCTGCTGCACCCTGTCGCCAGCCCGTCAAGGTGTTCCATAATGGTGATCGCTCTATCTTTGTTATGGCACAGACATGGCCCAGGTCACGTGTGACGTCAGCAAGGCAAACATGGCCGAATGTCATTGATGACATTAACGCGTGATAAGAGTCTTATTGTGTTTGTTTTGTTTTAAGATGGAGGTTTTAATTGTGGGTGTTACATGTATAGACATGCGCTTGTTGACAAGTTTTTCAAAAGAGTAGGCAGAACGTTTAGCCATGTACGTTTTTAATACTACGTAAAAGATGATAAGTCGGGTGACATTATCAGACGCCATGCTGTTGAAAACATAGGCGAAATACTCAATAACACTGCCGAATCCGAGATCTGACAATCGCTCAAAACATAAGTGACATCAAGGCCTTAGAGGCAGTTTAAGAAACTCCATACTATTTTGAATATTTTTATATAAATAGGTACTCTAGAAATGAGGGCGCTGAGAAATATATGTGGTGTGACTCTGAAAGATAGAATAAGGAATAGTGTGATTAGAGAGATGCGGCATGAAAGTTGATATAGTGACAAGAATAGAAAAGGGTATGTTAAGCTGGTTTGGGCATGTAGAAAGAATGGACGAGGAAAGACTGACTAAGAAAGTTTATAAGGGTAGTGTGAATGGAACAGTCGCAAGAGGCAGACCTAGGCGAACGTTTCTTGATCAGACCGGAGGCGTTCTGGACAAAGGCCAGGTTAAGAGCACCTTGAACCGACGGGCGTGTATGAGGAATGTGATGAAAGTGAATGAAGCCAGAGAAGTGTGTCAGGATCGTAGCAAATGGAAATCCGTAGTCTCTGCCTACCCCTCTGGGAAACAGGCGTGAATCTATGTATGTATGTATGTAAATAGGTACTTATGAATATAGGAATGGAAACAATTATGCTGTGCTATAGAAAATTTCGTCTCAAACTCAAATGTCAATTCTACGGTAACCATAGTCATAACATAGTTTTATTGCGAACTAGAAATGAGTTCGATTGTCTATGAATTGAATTTTAAATAAATATTTGAATTTCGAAAATGATTCGAATTCGCTATTGCTAAACTGTAATAGGTAAAAGCCAGCCAATGTATATATTAACACAATTATACCTACACCACGTAGCTTGTGAAGTTGTGAGACAGACTATAAATCTGAGTTTACTCTCTTTATTACTAATAAAACAATAGGTGTCAAGGAAATCCCATTAATCAGTCCTCCATAGTTGACATTTGGCAAGTGGGTCAATCCAAGGCCTGTAGGGTTGAACGCCATTAGATTATGGGGCCGTCTTTATTGCTTGTGGACTATCTGTATTGCGAAATTGGGTTCCGGGCTTATTTGGGTTAGGTGGGGGTCTTCTTGACCTCTTTAGTGTTGGTTTACAATATTGGGGATGGGCAGGGATATTGTTTGGATAACGGATTTTACTATTGATGCTTTTAATCAAATTAATACATTTTTTTTTGCATACGTTTGCGGTTATACTTAGTAGATAAGCATATCTGCAAGTTTATGTGAGGTGTGTCAGTATGCAAGTGCAGCGTATGCCGGATTCAATTCCGGGGTTAGGTAAATTACTAGTTTTTTCATTGGTCAATTTGTCTTAGTAAAACGTAACTTCCTTGTAGTAAAGTTGGAGGGTTCGTGCCTGTGTTTAGTGAAGCCTTTCAAAAAATCAGCCTATACTTAAAGGAATACAAGGCTATCACTTTAAGAAACACAAGGCTGGTGCTATGTAAAATTTCAAAATATTTTCGGGCTGTTTGCATTTTCAAAATACACTGCATTGTAAATGATATTTAAAAGCATTGCTGTTTAATTTTGTATTGAAAAAAGAAAACAGCAAGTGTGCTCTTTTGTTTTTCTATTTTCAAAATGAACTGAAAGTCTCAATGTGCGTCATTCAAACGAAGCGCAACCATTTACATCGCACATGTTGCGAATAAACTTTATTTTATTACTCACGCTCTTCGTAGGAACACTCGCGGTTCGGTTTCAGAACTTTTTTCCCTTCCATATTTGAAATCAGTCAGAGGACGCGTTCGCCGAAGCAGAGACAACAACTATACTTTTTGTTTTCTACTTAAGGAGTTGGAATTTTTATTTCGGAATGCCGAATTAGTGCAAAAAGCTGCCTCTCTCACCGACGGCAATTTGTTTAGGCATTTTGTTCCATTTGCACTGAAGACAAACGCGCGAGGAATTTATAATTGTTTGGAGCCATAGGCTGTATCTATAAATGTCTTAGCCATTACTATGACAGCGTTGTATTAATAATGATTGTTGATATTCTTTTATACATTCTAGAGCCTATGCCGAGTTGAAATTATATTTTCTGTATTGCTATTTTTGATAATTTGGCATAGTCAATATAATTATTATTTTTATATAAGATATTGGTGGCCAAATTATTAAAGTATTTTCTTCGTCTTCCGAAAATGTTGTAGTCGTTTGAAATATAAATCATAATTTTAGATTTAAAGGACATTCGCCGGAAAAAAAGCATTGTAGGATTACCATATTATGCGTAATAGTTATATTATAAAATAACTCAATACATTGCAAATACGTGTATGTCTTTATAAGTATATATAAATTATTGATGTATAATGCCAATGTTGGCGGCGGCGCCATGTTTTTTGCCACCATTATTTAAACAAACCTTGTCGAGAGAAGTGCGTAATTGTTTTCTTATTAGTACCGATTGAATACTAAGTACGGCTCTTTTTATTGCCATTTAGTATTCTCACGACAGAATACGCATTGAGATTATTAAAAAGATAGTCGCAATTTAGTATCTTTTTATTTAAATTATTTGTGGGGCTAATTCGAATTGATTGAAATGGAACATCTCCGTTTCCATGAACACATCAGTTTGAACCAATCAATTTATATTTAACACAATCAACTATTTTTTTTATAATGTTGGTCTAATATTGAGTATAATTTTGTAAAGTAGCAACAATGAGATATACCTATTGCAATAATTATTTTTTTATTAAAGTTTACTCCATCTTTCTTTATCCGTGTGCTATATTTATATAACTGCATCATATTATAATTATCATTAAACATTTTGTTATTACTTCATAGTGCAACAAACTTCAAACTTCATTTGCATATTTCAGTTGCTGTGTGAAATGTCATGGAAAAGTTAATTCGATTAAATAAAGACACCTCGTGTGTATAAAAATAAAAATTCTGCGTGACGATTTTTAATCTTTACATTGACTATATTTGTCAGAACAATTATTTCAAGCAAGCTATATATAATGTAATAATGGAAATAAGTAAATTATTTCCCTCTGTCACATTAAAACCGAAGCATAAATTACACAAAAATATAACGACTGTTGCAACCAATCATACATTTCTTGCACTATCAAGTAAGCAATACGTTATTATAATTGCAAATAAATTTCCTAAGATAAATCGCGGGGTACGTCGCGGGATACGTCGCGCGTCTACATGCGCATACGCAGTCAGTTGAACGCATAGATTAATAATTGTTGTGACAGATATGAATAGGTTTATGACTCTGTTTTGATAGATTATTGTTGGTAGAAAGGTTTATGAGAGTAATAACCGTCTCATAAGATAAGCACGTATTTCAAGGTTTAAGCAATGGTCGTGAATTCTATAGTTATAACTTTTGATAATAATACAAGTTATCAATCTCGCTATCGTGCGCCGAGTGTTGTTTGTTCACTGTCGAATAATTATTCTGTTTCTTTAACATCAAATGTTTATGTATTTCTCCGTGACTTACGAAATATCGGTAGTACGGCATGTATTTGATAATAACAAAAAATATACACACGAAATATATTACAAAACAAAAACAAATTATATGACGACCAACACCAATAACAGTAAACCGCATTTCATTTATGTGTTACATTTTAAATGGCAACGGCAATATTAAAATAATAATATTGACTTTTATCATTGCCGTCATTGCCCATAATTTCGTACCAGAAGGCATTAGGCAGTAAAGTATCGATTAGCATCTGGTACATCTGTTTCCTTGACTGTTCTATGATACTGAATGCCGCGCCGTCTCTACAATGCAAGGTACTAAACGTCATTGATGCAAGATACTCCTGCCACTTAATAGTTATATTGTCTATTCTGTATGAATATTTATCGCACCGCTTCGCTGCCATTTATCGGGTGATATAAATGAAAAAATGTATTTATAATTCTACAAAGAATTATGGGTACTTATTGTTGCAAGGAGTTTTACATTTAAATAGATTATTTTAGTATACGTATGAAATACATATTACTTATTTTGTTAAAGAAAATTAGCGTCTATATTTTATTAAACAGTGCTGTGTCTATGATAGCTTAAATAACAATATGATTTTACACATTCGTTTTTTGCTCGTTATGTTCAAGTGCCATGTAGTTTGGTCCTTTTTCTTCTATATCCGGTAAGCGGTAACGAGCATAATTTAAAACTAAATGCATAATATTATTACATCGCTATATCTACTAATTAAATATACAAAATACACAAAAATTGTTAAAAGTAAGTTGTGCCTCTAAACGCAAGTTAATGTAAACAAAACTTTGCAAACAGTAGCTATCTTCACAACACCCTCTACGCAAAGGTTTTTGAGCTAACAAATTGTCTGGTGATTTGTCAGCGTCGAATACTTGGGTTCTTGCTGCGCGCGCGCACCTAATATGGCTGCCGCTGGTTGACAGCTACACCCATCCGATTTGGACTCGCGTCGCCATATATAGAACGTTACTTTTATTGTCTCCATTTGCCGAGTATTTTTATGTGAAATTTCGGCGTGTTTTCTTTATTTTAAAGTATATTTTTTGTGATGAATTTCTCCGTCCTAATTGTGGTTGTAAAATACTTACATTTCTGCTGGCCACCTGTGATTATGGGGCTAAGTACCGGTGCGCTTGTGAAGTAGGTCTGTCAGTTTGTTTTATGATAGTGCCTTGTTCGGACTGCCTCGGGAGTTCTGGGTTATAAGTTTGGGCGAGTTCGATTCGGTGGTTGTGCAAGTATTGCTGTTTTTTTAAATATCCTTTATTATGACGCGTTGGCTATAACAATATAGTTAGCAATATTTGGGTAGGTAGAAGTCTTTAGAGATCCCCTGAGTTGAGTTCTTGCGGTGAGTAGGGTTCCAAGGCACCTTGAAAATATGAGATGCTGTTAGCAAAGAGACTAGAGTCGTCTTATCCTTGACCATCAGACTTGGGTAATCATTAAGTATCAGACCAGGTGATATGCTTTTTTGCCACCTTAGTAGTTAGGCTAGACTTAAAGTGCCTATCGACTTGTGCACCCCAGTGCCGGCCACGCCACGATCGTGGCAGTAAGGCCCGTTGTTGAGGAGTGGCTGGATAGGCGGCATGGCGCCCTCACCTTCCGGCTGGCAATGACTGGCCACGTTTGCTTTAGCCAGTTCCTGTGTCGCATAGGCCGGCAAGAGACGCCCGGTTGTTATCACTGCGGCGCGGCGTCTGCCGCGACGTTGTTGAGGACACGGCGCTGCACACTTTGGCGGATTCCCGCCTGGGCATTGTAGTGCCGTGACTTGATTGCGGCAGTCGGATTGGTTGCCCTCTCGCTCCCAGCCGTAGTTCAATGTATGGTCCGGAGTGAGAGGTCGTGGAACGCCGTCGCCTCCTACTGTTAGGATTTCCATCAAGGAGGCGGCGAAGCGGGAGAGAGAGCGCTAAAACCCTCTACCCAACCGCAGAACCGGGCGCCAGAGGGTTGCGACATGGCCTCCAGCCACCCTGATGTTTGAACTGGGGGTGGTGGGCTTCGTGGGCCTGCTTGCCACCCGATCAGCACCAGGTCCTAGAGGCGGCGTGCGTATTCCCACGCGCGCCTCTGTTTAGTGTGTCCGCTCTCCTCAAGGGGACAGTAGGGTTAAAATTTAGAAGTGACCATAGCGTAGGTCTTTTCGTGTCATACGGCGGGCCGAAAACTCGGCGGGGTTGCGATTGTATGTGAAACTGATTCGCGCGGCCCCGCCGGTGCAGTTATGTCGAGGAATACCGTGGTGGGTTTAGTCGGTATTACCGGGACGTCGCTCACCATCTTTACCCCGGTGAGCGTACATACGAAAGAATGTACGAACATAACCCCTTCGCCTGCCCCAGCGGAGGGGAACGCGTCAAAGTATTAACCCAAGTAAAAAAATATATATGTATATTTAAATGTTTGTAAAGTTTTTGTGAGAAATTCTGATGTACAGGCGCTGCATTTTTAAAAGTCTTCTGCTTATATGATTGTGTAAAAATATATGACATGGTATTTAGCTATATTATATATTTGAGGAAATACAAAGAATTCTTTAACAAAAATTTACGTATAATTAAATTAGTGTGTTGTATGCGGAGTCAACAGCCTCCTTCATTAATATCACGGTACTTAAGTTCCCATTAACTGTGAGCCCATATCGGTCACGCGCCACTCGGAACAATAAAAAAATATCGTCAAGTGTGAGACGTGCTTTAAAATAATAGTACCTGTTTCTTTGTCTGTAGTTTCTGTCAGTTTATTCGGAATCGCTTCCGGTTTAGTCAGATTATTGTGGTTACTTTTTAGTAAAAACCCGTCTTCTAGAACTGTTCTTTTAAATTCAATTGAATTCTTTTTTGCTGAGCTTTGTCGTTTAACACCAGATAAATAAGTAGAAAGTACAAGAAAAAAAGTATATAATATGTATGTTTATCTATTGTCTAGTACCCAGCAGTGAGGCTACACAGGGCTGATATTATTATATAATAAATTTTTAGATTTTGCCCGCGGCTTCGTTCGCGTAAATGTAGGTTAGGTTAGTTTGGTAAAAGTTTAGGTCGCGACCGCATGTGAAAGTGATTCGCGCGGCCCCGTCGATTGCGGTTTTGTCGAGGAACACCGTGGTAGGTTTAGTCGGTATTCCGGGAGGTCCTTTATCATTTCAACATCTTTCTTTTACCCCGGTGAGTCCGACATAACCCCTTCGGCCGCCCCCGCGGAGGGTTATGCGTCAAAGCACAACCCAAAGTAAAAAAAAAAAATGTTTGGTAAAAGTCCTTTTTGTGGATGAAAGGTATCCTATCTCCTTTTATGTAACCTTTTATGTCCCTGACAACGTGTATGCGAAATTCCATGTTGATCGGTCAAGTAGTAAGGCGTGAAAGCGTAACAAACAAACTCACTTACGCATTTATAATATCAGTTAGGATTATGTTACGTTAACAGTTTTCCAAAATACAATGGTACTGTCTTAATAATCTCTTCGTCACTTGAATTAAGGTTAGGTATATTACAAGCGTTTTAATATGTCATTACGGATCTCTATTAAAACGATTAACGGTCTTCTTTAAAGCAGATTCAAGATTCATTAGAGCTCATTCTTTTCTATTCATTATTAATATTGTATTACTTTTTGTTAACTCTTCGCGGTTGGTTAAAACGTATTGTGGCTAAGTGGGGGTTTGATTCCCGAGTGAATTTTTTAGATTAATATACATTAATGTTCTTTGTTCTGTTATTTGAAAGATGACTTGTGAGTTTCGTAATGTTGGTATTCCAAAATTGTTTTTTTTTTGTTGCTCTTTACCAATCTATTTTATTGTGTTATTACAAATCATGTTATTTTTCTTCGGTTGTTTGATTTAAAGCCAGCTTTTGACCCGGCTTCACCTGGATGGTTGTCGGTTATAGTGACACAAGCATAGCAGCATGATCCAGTAACACTATTTATAAAACTATATTATTAATGATATTAATCTTAATGATAGTCTGAGAACATGATGCCATTTTATCAAAATCGGTTTTGCCGTTTGGATGTGATTGTCAAACAAATATACAAACGTCTAAAGTTTCTTATATAGGATGCATACACATTTTACACTTGGCAAACTTCACACAACTCCCACACGTAGTTTCCCTTTCGGAGTAAACTGTACAAACATTGAAACTACAATCACAAACCGTTAAGAGAAAACACAAGAGCCGTTTTTCCATACAAACGTAGTCCCCTGTTTCTGTTGAATTATATACATTTATACATACAAAAATTAATTAATTATTATATTTAACTATTTACAATTATTGCGCCTTAGTAATTGTATAATATAACATCATACAATATAATTAGGTAGTAGTCAAATACTTTACAGTTTGATTAGCTATAAAAGACGTAGCAATACTGCTGTCTATCACTTCTTGTTGTGAGCTGTAAGTGAACGGACATATAAAACTTCCTCGTGTCAAAGTATAAAATAAATAGTTAAAGTGTCTGTACAGTGTGTTATTTAATCCATAACCTCTAATAGTTTCCTCCCTGGATAATGCCTGTAGATAAATAATTTTTTTCAAAAAGTATATGGCCTCTATTGTAATGTCCCATGTTTTCAAAAACTTCATAAATTGGCCAGATTTGCCGCTGTGTTCAAACATCCAGAAAACAAATTTGACCAAATTATATAAAAAAAGTAAAACATAGGAACACGGGCAAAGCCTTTTTAAATTTTTAATGGAAAAAGTATTTAAATTGGTCAAGTTTTAGAGAAGGAATCAGGGGACTACGGAACGTTGATTTTGTGTACTTTTAATAGGTATTTTCGGTCCAAGCTGCAGTTGTCTCTATCGCGCTCTACGGGCACTGCGCGACAGCAATAGATTTTACAAATACCTATTTTTCAATTCTCTCGCCCTTAGTTTCCTCTTAACAGTCGGCAAAACTATCTTCACATCTGTGGATCTCTATTGCTATTTTCCGAATACAGTTCTAAATACCGTTCTGTCACTGAAAATTTCGTGACAGAAAAGCCAATAACACTTTGACGAAGCCAGGAAACGAACGCGAAATTTAATTTACAGCAGTTTCATCCACTATCGCTATTAGGACAGTCATTGCACTATTGAGTATTTAAATTACACAGGCATACTACAAATCGCAGAACTAAAGTAGTTATTACATTTAATTGATACAAATAACAAACGGCATAGCTGAATGAATAGCTACACGCTGTAACAAGCCGCAATCAAAGCCAGTGGGTTTTATTAATTAGCATAGTTCTTGATATAACTGCAAGAGCTGGTACGTGTACTAAAGGGACACACCGAATGCAACTTCGGAAACAGTATTAAGTGGAATGCTATTTTATGTAGTTGTCAAGGATACAGCCCAATGGAAAAGGTATTGGACTTGCGATCGAGAGGTCGCGGTTTTGAATCACACCCATTGCATTCTAGCTTAGCTGGAGGGGTTAACAAGAATATTATATATACTGTAGCAGCGATAGACAGAGGTCTCGAGTTAGATCCCAAGGCGCGCATCTCTGACTTTTCGAAGCTATGTGCGTATTAAAAAGTTAATTATCGCTTGCTTTAACGGTGAAGGAAAACATCGTGAGGAAACCTGCATTTCTAAGAGTTCTCAATAATGTTCTCGAAGATATGTGAAGTCTGCCAACTCGCACTAGGCCAGCGTGGTGGACTATGGCCTAACCCTTCTCACGCTGAGAAGAGGCCCATGCCCATCAGTGGGGCAGTGTAATAGAGGGCTGATATTATTATTATTATTATACATACATAGATTCACGCCTGTTTCCCAGAGGGGTAGGCAGAGACTACGGATTTCCATTTGCTACGATCCTGACACACTTCTCTGGCTTCATTCACTTTCATCACATTCTTCATACACGCCCGTCGGTTCAAGGTGTTCAAGGTGCTCTTGCCTTTGTCCAGAACGCCTCCGATCTGATCAAGAAACGTTCGCCTAGGTCTTCCTCTTGCGACTGTTCCATTCTCACTAGCCTTATAAACTTTCTTAGTCAGTCTTTCCTCGTCCATTCTTTCTACATGCCCAAACCAGCTTAATATACCCTTTTCTATTCTTGTCACTATATCTACTTTCATGCCGCATCTCTCTCTAATCACACTATTCCTTATTCTATCTTTCAGAGTCACACCACATATATTTCTCAGCGCTCTCATTTCTACAGCATTTATTCTGCTCTCATGCTTCTTTTGCCATACCCAACTTTCACTTCCATTTTTATGTTACAATGCAAATGCTTGCGTGAATCTATGTATGTATGTATGTAAAAATGTCTAAATGTTACTTCGTAATGTAAAGGAATAAATTATTTGGATACTATTATAAATCGTTAAGCCTCTCAGTGCACCCCAACACTTAGCAAACGCAACCGGTCGCCACGGATTAACCACGACTCTGATGTTAAGATGAACCGATATCATCTGATCGCTATCGGTTCACTAAAGTGCCGACTGCATGCGTAATTGCCATATACTTTACTATTAATCCGTTTATAAATAAATTTCAACTCTGTTACGGACGTAACAGAGATGAAATTGACGTAACAGAATCGAACATTCGTGAATTCGTTGGGTAGAATATTGAAATTAGGACTTTCATTTTATGTAACTAGCTTTAAGTAAATGAATATTACTTGTAATGCAACAATAATTAAAAGATGCAAATTAATATTTGATAGTGACATATTACATACTAAAGTGTGTGTGATAAACTTCATAAATTACCATAGATAAAATACCATATTCTGTTTGTGATAACTTATTATTTTGTAAATGAAGAAGTTATTTATTACTAATATCCTCGTAAAGGTTTGTTTAAGTAAACTATATCCTTACTTATGGTTCAAGCTATCTCCATATAAAGTTTTACATTATCCGACGTAGTAGTTTAAGTTGTTGCCAATTAAATAAATACATCCACACAGGGAACATTACAAAATATTAAAAGAAGGATTTAAGGGACACCCAGTCTCCAAACAACTTAGATAACACATAATTTTGCCGCATACAAAATCGAATCCGCAGCACTTCTTGTTAAAAACGATCACATAAACCACTTCACAATCCGAGCAGTTGGTTTTAATTACAAGTTCGGTATCAGATCTAAGAGTAATTTCCTTATTGGCACTTGCGAGTTCATTTTGGTTGGTTTAATGCTGAGATCGTTCCGCTTCCTGCGCCGGCGCACATCGACGTTATAAATAGCGAGCGTTTCCTGCACTCCGCGCCTGGTGAGAACTTTAACATTGGTCTCAAATGTCTTACTTACAGCGAGTAGGATTATTTGATTTGTACAATATATTACGTGCGAAAATGTATCTTTTCATCGCTAAACTGCTGTACCGATTTTGGTGAAATTCAATATAAAATACCAGTAGGCAAATTCCTAATAAATAAATAAAGCTCAGGTAACAGTTAACTAATAATTTTAATATAATAATTTTGGGCATATTTTAAGTAAGCATATTTATTTTACAACTGACTTCATTGACTTAACGAGTAATTGGGCGCAATAATTCTAATCTATTTCGCAATTTAGTTAAAGCATAGTTAGATCTGTGCGGATAACAGGGAAAAAGGAATTGAAATAGAAAATAAGAACAACTTTACTGAGGGTTTTACAAACGGAGGTCTACAACGATATTATATTATCCTGTTTTAGGGTTCGTATTTGTATACGGCTAGCAGCCGTGGTGGGTAAAACACTGTTCATAGAAATAGCAATTGAAAGACTTACTTTTTTAAGCCTCGCTGGTCAGCATCAACTGTTTAGTTAACCAAGCTTTTAACCTTAAATAAATAATAATGGATTCTATCTATGTAGTACCATTTGTACCACACGTCGCGGACAAGCTATCGGCGAATACCGCCGCGATATGGTCTGCAGTGGCGACGGGTATCCACAATAAATAAGTGCTCCATTGTCCTCCGGCACAATGCAGGCGCATCCAGGATACTATTCACTCTATACATCCTGGACGAGCACGCTCGCGATTATTGTACACAATGAACAAATTATATCTATCGATAAGTCAGGTGTTAATGCTTTGAATTTCATTTATTAATAATTATTTTATTTTTATTTATACATAAAAAATGGCTCATTAATCAGCTTTTTTCCGTGGTAGGTACTTTTTAGATGCAAGATACCCTACGTTCTTTTCTGTACCCTGACAACGTGTTTGCGAAATTGCATGGCTATCGGTCGAGTAGTTCTAGTCCCTCGAGAACAGTTCTTTTTCCTGGATAAAAGGTATCCTATATCCTTTTTTGTAACTCTGACAATTTGTACGCGGAATTTTGTCTGTACGAGCTGCCACCTTACTATTAAATGCTAACGTCTTAAGATAGATTGAAGAACATTCTATGAATGTAAGTAAAATGTTGATGGCACAGTTCTGACATTCATGCGACAGATGGCGCATAGCATCACCATAAGATACTCTCAAAGGAATGTCGAAACTTCACATTGCTTCTACTACTTTTGGTGCATAACAATTTTGTCACTTTTACCAAGTTTCAATAATTTAAGAGTTGCACACACATATTCTGCAGTACACGCGCTCACAAAATTCTCCCAAACATTTAGACTGTCTTCCTCACTCTTCGGTATCGAGTTTGATGCCCAGGTGCGCATCTCTGTCTTTTCAAATTTATAGCTTTAACGGTGAATGAATATATTGTGAGAAAACCTGCATGTCTGAGAGTTTTGTATAATGTTCTTGAAGATATTTGAAGTGTCACCCGCACTGGGTCAGCGAGAAGGGTTAGGCCATAGATGGACTATGGCCTAGCCCTTCTCACACTAAGAAGAGGCCCGTGCCGAGTAGTGGGACAGTTTAATACAGGGCTAATATTATTACAATAAAACCTCTGTATTTGTATATCTAATTAATATCATAAATGCAAATGTGACTTTCTTTGTTTGTTACTCTTGCAAGACTTAACTACTCGACAGATCATCTTAAAATTTCGCATACACGTTGTCAGGGGTACAGAAAAGGATTTAGGGTACCTTTCATCCAGAAAAAAAAACTGTTTCCGAGTGAAAACCGAAGCCAAAGCGGGCAAAGTCTAGTTTCGATGTACATAATGCTGATTTCATAAGTCATTGTCGAAAAAATGGCGCTGAAGTCTAATACTCTTTCAAACGTCGATATACAGGGCTGTCCCAAAATATATGAATCAAATTATAACGAGAGATTCCTTAGGTAAGGACAAGCAATCCACAAAATAAAAAAGAAAATTTTTGGCATTTGGGTAAAAATAAAAAATCTAAATTTTGGCTATCCAAAATAATGCTGCGATTTCAAAATGTCATATGTCAGTTATTTTTTAATTGTTTTTATCTTGAATAATCAATCCATCACAAATAATAATGAAAAAATTAGCCATAAACGAAGTACTTGTAGTTGAAAATTTTTAAAAGTCTTACTTTTTTAAAACTTTGATTTTTTATGTTGACAAATATGTAATTTTTTCAAAACTTTGTTTCTTTTTTGTTTTGACAAATATGCCAATTGTTTTTGTAGGACATTTATATGCTCCTTACCTAAGGAATCTCCCGTTACAATTTGATTCACATATTCTGGGACATCCTGTATATTAAAAACAATACACTTTACACCATCAAATACAAAGCATTTTACATGAAACTTACAGAAAATACCATAATAATAAGACTACGAATACAGTATCCATTGCAATAGCGACTGCCAATTTGTCAGTATTGCCGAGCGATCTCAACGAAGCTCACATTAGACTTTTATACCCATTGTTATGGCGGTCACCTCCACTTTATAGCTCTTTGTTATAGCCTTTATTGGGCTAAGCTAGGCTATCTGTGTGCTAGGCATAATATATAGTCTTAAAAGCGAATAACCAAATGTACTTTTTGGAATATGAATTTTGTTTTGTTGGATTATGTGAGTATTTTAATAATTAGATCGATTGTGTGCAGGTAGATTTTTTTTTTGTGTCTGGCTTGCTACTAATATAGAATGAGAAAGAGCATCGATAGGTCAGTGGGGAGACCAACAGACTGCAATGCAGAGAGTCTCGGGTTCGAACCCACGTCCCGCACCACTGACTTTCGGAAGTTATATGACTTTTCGGAATTATGTGCGTATTGATTGACAATTATCGCCTGCTCCGTGCCTCGGAGAGCACGCTAAGCCGTCGTTCCCGGCTGCCATGAACATCTATGGCAGTCGTTATTGGGAGAGTGTCGACACAAAAGATCCCATTGGGTCGAAGTGTCGCCGGTCTGCACTGACTGGCCCCACATAAGATACATACTAAGATAGAACATATCGGTAGCATATCGTAATATTATTAATAATTATTTAACTTAACTGTCTATTTAAATACCTTGCAGCGAAGGACTAGTGAACTCGACTGCTGTGCATGGGGTCTCGGGTTTGATCTCCGGTTTGGGCATAATTAATATTAACACAGAATTTAAAGAAATCTTAATTGTTTGATTCTGTAATGAGAGTTCGTTTTGAACTGTACCTTTTTTGTGATATTGAGTAACTCAGACTTAAATCCTTAAATCTAAAAATGTATTTGGCATTAGCTAGGTAATTGAGTGTTCATAAAATTCACTGTGCAAATAGCGTAAACAACCATGCTAAGCTGTAAATTCGATTCCCGTGTAAGAAATAATCTAAGCTTATCTGACCCTTCAAACTTTAATTAAATGTTGATTAAACTTAACTTCTTCTTAACTTCTCAACATAAAGCAGAGTTGTATAAAAAAGTTTATTGCCATTCCTTTTGGTTTTTCACTATTCCGCGTTGAATAACGACGCGCGCGCATTGTGCTTGCGCACGCGCCGGTCACGGTACTGCGCTAGGTTCAGCAGGGCGGGGCGAGGACACGGTTATTGTTCACCGAGGAACTTACAATTAATGTTGTTTGATTTATTAGCTTTTGAGTTTGAGAAATTTATTGTAAAATGTAGCTTAATATCACGCAGACATATCAATATAGGGCTAGGCAGCGAAGGAATCATACTAAAATTTCCGCCGGTAAATGAAAGGCGATATATGAATTCCATTGCGTTAGGTTAGATTAAATATTTAAATTTAATTAATTGACTATATTTTTTGTATGTTAGGAACTATATAGCTGAAGAGTTTGTTTGTTTGTTTGGTTGAACGCGCTAATCTCAGGAACTACTGGTTGGAATTGGAAGATTCTTTTAGTGTTGGATAGCCCATTTATCGAGGAAGGCTAAAGGCTATATAACATTACGCTTCGACCAATAGGAGCAGTGCAGCAATAAAAAATGTTGCAAAACGCGGAAAATTCTCTTATGTGAAGCAGACGAAGTTGCGCGGGTCAGTCATAAATAAAAACAGGAAATGATTTTCATGATGCAAAACTGGCATACGGTCTTATCGATGGCAAGTGGTAACCACAGATTATGGTAGCTAGCGAGACAACCTATTATTGATTGAAAGGGCAACGGCAAATTTGCGCATCACGCAATTTTTGTCTCGTGGGGGAATCGAACCTAATTTGCACAATGGGGAGATGACCGCTTCAAAAACCGCGCCATCCGCATGCCACCTCAAGTGAAACGAATCCAAAGTCTTTTGTGTTTGATGCAGATGCAAGCTCATGCGGCTTTCTCCTAATTAGTAATTATAAACGTTAGGAGTCTTAATTAGCGCCGGTCTTATCCACTGCTGATCAATTGTGTGTGCAGATTTAATTTAACGACAGGTTTATTCATCTAACAAGTCATTTAGTGTTTTCCTGGGAAATGCACTTTTAAATAAAAACAACCTTTAGCTTTTAAATGGCCGATAGAGGTGGGATTTGTGGTATGTGACCCTGTTAACACTGGGATTGCTTTCTTTACGATTCTGTAGCAAAATTGATTATACGAAACCTTTATGGTGCAACTTTGTCTGTCCGTCTATGAGTTCGTCCATCTCTCCGTCAGTCACAACTGCTGTCTATCGGTCCGGCTGTCATAGCTGCTCTCACTAATTACTAAAGCTATTGGCTTGAAATTTAGAATAGAACGAATATTTTATTTTCTATTTTTTTTAAGTCGCTCTTAGATTATTCCACGGTTCAAGTGTCCATAGACTAAATTAACAGCTCTCTATAAGGCTGGTCGTATTGGTAAGGTTAGGTTTAGGCGTTTTGCGTCACTAATCTGTTCTGTTTATTATATAGTATTCGCTCTTTCTATAGAAGATCTATAGAAGAAAGTAGAAGTAGGTAGGTAGGTACTTAGGTAGTTATACACATTTCTATGCCATCTTTGTCTTTGAATTGCTAACCATCTGAAAGTCCATATACTTGCTTACCGCCTTTCCCTATCTTCTCTCTTAGCCTTTATTATTCCCAAGTCACTTGGAGTCGGCTTTTCTGTTCTAACCGGATTTGACTGGGTATCAGTTTTTACACGGAGCGGCTGCCGCCTGACCTCCGCAAACCAAAGGCTAACGGTACCCTAAGGCAAGATCAGTGTTAGGATATTAGAGGGTACTCAATTTCCCAATAACGACTGCCATAGATGTTCATGGCAGCCGGGACCAACGGCTTAACGTGCTCTCCGAGGCACGGAGCAGGCGATAATTGTCAATCAATACGCACATAATTTCGAAAAGTCATATAACTTTCGAAAGTCAGACGTGCGCGACGTGGGTTCGAACCCGAGACCCTCTGCATTGCAGTCTGTTGGTCTCCCCACTGAGCTATCGCTGCTGCCTTTCCCTATAAAAACCAATATTAAACTAGCATGTATGATATCCAGTACCAAGTAGTGCGTGTGCAATAGAAGCATTTAAACCACTGTGCCATCGTGGACTATCAACAAAGATTTAGTTCCATCAGTGTCTGTTAACTCCATCTTACCGATAGCAATCTTCACGCTCCGCTGCCGATAATATCGCTAAGTTATTACAGCTCCGTATATCGCGAGCCATATCGTAATGGATACCCATATTAAAATACTCTAGCGGCTTATACAACCTTTTAATACAAGCCTGGGTAGTGCATTGCCGTGGCCGTACGTGTGATCCGTGATTGTGCAGTTTGATACCAGGTGTTCAGGCCAGAGCCTTCAATTTATATTTGATTTGTAAATCACGCGTTGATGCGCGTTACTATTGTATTTTGTGAGGCGTTATCTTTAATTCAAGCGTCGATTGATGACGTCTTCATTCAAACCTCAACCTTCGTGCAATGTACACTTTATACTTTGTAATAAACTAATGTGAACAAGTAGTGCTGGAGTTTCCTTCATAATTAGCTCCCCTATGTACCCCTGAGCTGGTACACCAGGTTTAGGCAGTTCGAGCAAGGAATGATGCTTGTACTCTCAAATAACGGACACAAAGAACACCCAGACTTGAACCAATCAGTTGTAAATCACTTTTTCTTCTTGTATATTATTTGCACCCACTATCTTAGGCGTAGTGGTAAAGGCAGCCTTTGAGTTCACTACGACAACATTGCTCTCAAGATAAATGTATCTGTATCTTATGTGGAGGGCAGTCAGTGCAGACCGGAGACACTTCGACCCAGTGGGATCTTTTGTGTCGACACTCTCCCAATAACGACTGCCATAGATGTTCATGGCAGCCGGGACCGACGGCTTAACGTGCTCTCCGAGGCACGGAGCAGGCGATAATTGTCAATCAATACTCACATAATTTCGAAAAGTCATATAACTTCCGAAAGTCAGAGGTGCGCGACGTGGGTTCTAACCCGAGACCCTCTGTATTGCAGACTGTTGCTCTCCCCTCTGAGCTATCGCTGCTCAGATACAAGATAAGTGTATACTAATATTGCAAGACTGGCCTTGTTGTGAATTTGATATAAATAAATATCTACACACAATATTTGCCGTAGTGGCGAGGCAACTTAATCCACTACGCCTGCCGTGTTATAAAAATAACCGAATTCTTATACCACAAGACAAACGAGGGTGTTGTGAATTTAATTTTAAAAAATTCTATTCTATTGTCCATAAATTTCGAAATAATCAAATTCAATGAACCACAGCGAGACTTCATGATACTTTGAGCTCATTCTGCGTAAATAGAAACACCAATGATTAAATTATGTTCGAGTACTTTGAAATAACTACACTGGAACATTGAGACAACTACCATCTTAGTCTTCCCGTGACCATGGCTGCTGAAAAGCAACCGAAACGTCGGGGAAAGTGTAAAATTAAATTAAATCTAAATAGTTTTAATAATAATTTAATTCGCTCAAAAATTTGTGAAATTTAATAGTAGTAGTAGTGTAACAGTTTTCAAAATGATGTAATAAAGTGTCAAATAAACAACGCGATAAAATCCGTATATAGTGGTTTAATTTCAATAAATTCAATGAAATCGTTACGGCATTGAACCTATTAAATACATTTATTCTTAAGGATAGCAGTGACCTCTGGCCGCTAATTTCCTTTCCATAGCGATAAAGATGTTTATGATACTAGTGATTTATTATTTATTGATACTAGCGATGCTATTTGGAGAAACAATTATAATCAATTTATTCAGGAAGCAGAAGTTATTACTCAATGATTAAATGATCTTATAATTGACGCATTTAGTTCTTAACCTATCAAGTCATAAAATACCAGACATTATTAAAAACTTATTGTGTGTGGCCGCCGGAGTGCCGCTGCAATTCAATAGGCTAAAGCTTAGACTAGTACTAAACTTAAACATACACTTAAACCGAGGAACAAGCAGATACCAATAGTCTGTCAAAGTCAAAAATCTTCTTAATACTTATGAGTGTTAAGAAGATATGATTAGTAGGTTGACTAATGTTAACGTAACTTACAAGTTTACAAGCAAAGCGATCGAGCTTCGGACTTTCGATCGAGAAATCGTGGGAATCCCACCTATTACACTACTGTCATAGGCGCAGCCCTAACAAGCATTTTAGTTTAACTGGAGCAGATAACAGGAATACTAGCAATTCCTTTACGATCTTAGATAAGGCTATATCTTTTTCGTTCGCAGCCATTTTTTGTCTTAGTTGGGCCTGGGTAGGTCGCTGATGTAGTGTAATTTCAATTGCAGCAACCCACCCACCATTCAAGGCAGCGAGTTCGCACACCTTGGTAGGTTTAGGCGGCAGTACCCTGGACGTTCCATCTTTTCCCGGGTGAGCCCGAAATAACCTCTCCGCTTCCCTTTTTCGCGAAGAAGTATGCGTCAATACATACCCCCAATTAAAAAAACGCTTTATCTTACTGTTACGTGCGTAAAACAACAATCATTGTAATCATCTCAACCGAAAGACGTCCACTGTCTTCCCCAAGGTTTTCCACACAGACCAGTCTTGGGCCACCCGCATCCATTCCACCAGGTTGTGAGGTTTTCTTTAAAGAACAATAGTTATAAAGAAACCCACACAAACAAAACCACTATCTATTTCAGTTATTTAATCACAGTTATCACTAACCCACATATCTAATCGTACACTTACAATAACGGGTAGAATCACAGTTACAACTCCAAAAAAACTACCGACAGGTCCTTTTACAGCAGTTCCCGGTACCTCTTCATTGAGTAACGGGTTGTGAGTGTACAATTAGAGGGCCTAGGAGTCAACGGAGGGAAAAACGTACACGGCTAAGTATAGACAGTCGGCGATAGGCTTGTTGAGAATGTGATGGATGTAGATTGTGCTGGAAACGACGTAGAATTTTGCAGTCAAAGTCAAAATTCATTTAGGTCAAAAAGTAACACTTATCAACGTCAAATTTATTCGTTAACGTGAGGGTGAGAGTAGCTGTAATTGGCAAGAATATGAAGTCTTTAGGGTGAATATTTATTGATGTATAATGGGAGGTTAGTAAAGTTTTTAAGGTCTGTATAAAATTTATGCAATTTTCTCACAAAGCACTGACAAAGACAAATACTGCACCGATGGCGTATCTAGTGGTTTAAGAGGTCACCTCGCCACTGACAATGCGTCGAGCGTTGTGGGTTAGAATCCCACACGGAACAAAATTTGTGTGATCCACAAATGGTAGTTCCTAGTCTGTGTGTTCTTTGTATCTATTATTTGAATTTTCGTAAATGCCCCCGTGACACAGGATTTATTTCAAGTAGTATTTAAAAAAAAAGCAATTTGGAAATATGAGTAATTTAATATAATACAACCAATGATTGGCTACGCTACTAATGATTGTCAGTTAATACGATACTTCTTAATCACGCTAACAGCAGTTTGAAGGTCAACCTCTGTATTTATCTCTAAGACTATCAATGATTTACTTTGTTTACACATCCTCAGTTTTCGTATATTTCAATTAGATCCTACGTTTCTTACGAACTATCGTACAATAAATGACTCACACGTATTTCAACCTCAAAGTCACCAGTCGCAGTAATTTCTAAACTGACCGCTTTCATATTCATTTAAAATTGGAACATCTTGCGAAACACTCTTAAAATATGTCCATTCATTCATTTTCAAATAATACACACTCACTAAATATGGCCGCCACGATGACTCATCGCCTTTTAAATTAAGAATAGCCGCAAAATGCGCGCGCGCACAAATATGTCACATAGTGTAACGGTTTTATGAGTTTTGAAATAATTTATAGCTTGATATTTCCGACGATATCTGTTTATGGTATTCCTTAATATCTTTAGTTGACTTTACACACGACTTATCATTATTCCTGTTTGGAGGTTTGTTGGACAATACTTACTGTTGTAAAAGTTGACCTTTTTAATAGATGAGAATATTTCTAAATATGTAGTTTGGCAAGTGCCTACTTGAAACGTAGCGTCCCTAAGACCACCATCTAGGCAATGATTAATAAATATTAAAAATTCTTACCACAAAGTAACATAAACGTGAGTAAAATCTTTAAAGGAACGCTGAGTCAGACACGTTATTACTCACCTTTGTAAATCTTTGTAGACAATTTGATTTCTTTGTTTTGCCTATGACATGTTTTAGTCATAATATCAAATAACAGCTAATGACTCTATATAGTTGGTGAAAGAGTTAATAAGATCAATCACATGATCGTCTATACATATACCACCATAGCAGCGATAGCTCAGTGGGGAGACCAACATACTGCAATGCAGAGGGTCTCGGGTTCAAACCCACGTCGCGCACCTTTGACTTTGGGAAGTTATATGACTTTTCGAAATTATGTGCGTATTGATTGACAATTATCGCCTGCTCCGTGCCTTGGAGAGCACGTTAAGCCGTCGGTCCTGGCTGCCATGAACATCTAGGGCAGTCGTTATTGGGAGAGTGTCGACACAAAAGATCCCACTGGGTCGAAGTGTCGCCGGTCTGCACTGACTGGCCCCCACATAAGATACAAGATACAAGATATGCTTTTTTACTTCTAAACACAATACACACACAGCCACAGAATACCTGAATATTTCTACGTATAGAGCCTTTAATTCCAGTCTCTTCCATCACCAATCTATATTCTAACCATCCGCAGTAGGTCAGCCACATTTTCTTTGTGCCATCTAAAAACGTAACCGTTTGAATGCTGTTAATTTTCGAGAATCCCGCGCGTCTCTCTTTAGGGAGAATGTCACAAAAAGTGGCTGTCACCGGAGTGCGCAACGGTTAAACTATATATGGTGCATGCCGGATCTGAGTGAACCCGATGTCTCGGATTGTTCGATTCGGTCTTAATTATTTAATGGTGTGATACTGGTTTTATCAATCAGATTTATCGCGTGTTGCGATTGTGTTTTATGATTGGGGATCTTCGTATATATACTCCCCCGCCTAAATACCATCAAAAACAAAACCAGATAAATCTGAAATCTCTGAAAAAAATCTGAAAAACCTAAAGGTTATTACGCTAAAATATAATATCAGCCCTATTTATTAACAGTTTTGTACTGTTTTGTTTGATTGCTGGGTATGGCTGACGCCGGGCCCTGTTAGTATGAGAAGGGTTAGGTCATGGACCGCTAAGCTGGTCTAATGGTGGTTGGGAGATTTTACACATTCTTGAAGATGTTATATAGAACCCTCAAATTTGCAGTATTTCTAGCGAAGTTTACCTGCACCGTTAAAGCGAGCGATAATCCACTATTTGATAGGTACGCATATAACATCGAAGATTCAGAGACGCGTGCCGTGGGATCGAACTCGAGACCTCTGCTGTGTGGCAGTCCTATTAGCTACCACGGGCTATCAATACTTATCTATCATATATGTTATTATATTCATATATACATTATAAAGTTATAATATTATAAAGCTGAAGAGTTTGTTTGTTTATTTGTTTGAACGCGCTAATCTCAGGAACTACTGGTTCGAATTGAAAATTATTTAAGTGTTGGATAGCTTATTTATCAAGGAAGGATATAGGCTATATAACATCATACCACAACCCACGGGGGCGGCACAGTAATTATAAATGCGGGTGAAACCGCGGGCACAGCTAGTATGTTACAAATTCCACCCCCGCCCAAGAGTCTATCGGTCATCGGCGTCTAGCAAGTGTATTGCCTCACTCCTCGACTACTGAATTATCTAAACGAAAATGTTGACCCGAGAATGAAAACCAAACATAAACGCAAAATGATGCCACCGGATCACCGGAGTAGTTGTAACGTAAACTATCGAATTGTATATTCTTCCCTTCAGTTAGACATTATCCATACTTATGCTGTTTGTTATTGGACTTAATATATTATTTGTGAGAGCCTGCGTCTTGAAACTTGGGTCAAAAGTCGTGCGTTTGTTCAAATTGGCGAAATTATGGCATAATTTAATTTTCCTTTCTACTGTTAAAGTAACATAATAAAAATACAGTTCTAAGGAGATAAATGTATCTGCTAGTGTTTATTCTCGCCAATCATAAAAAAATAACTAATCTTATTGGCTTATATAACTAAGGCAGCGCGGATTTTCACAATTGTTTCATTTCATAGTAGAGAATACTGCTCTGCATGTGCAGGTCGTAATTTGATGTTATATAACCTAAAGCATTTTCAGTACACCATTCAGTATCCAAGCCATAAATATTTGTAATTCGGTTTAGTAGTTCTTGAGATTAGCACGTTAAAACATACATACATAACTTTCAGCTCCATAACATGAGTGTAACTTGTAATAAAGTTTAGATCAGATAAGTAAGAAACTTACTGCCACGGCTGTAACATGTAAATCCCAACATGGCGATACGCCGCAATATTCCGCCTATTACTGAAGATTTTGATAAAAACATTATCTTGTACACACGAATCCCGCATTTGCCACGATATCCCATAAAAGACCCACCCCTCATAAACCATACTGGAGTTTAGATAACCCTCAACGATCTTCAAGATAATTCCAAAACAATAATGGAACAGTTAAAATCGATTACTTGCGCTTGCGCAGCTAAGGGCGGGGGTACACGGCAAGTAAGTGGAATGCGCTGTTCACACGTGAGCATGTCGATTTATGTTGTTTACTGTAAGACAATGGATTGTTAAGTGAGAATTCGGCTTTATTTTAAAGAGAAATCTTCTTCATTTTTTGCGCTTGGTATTTGTTCTGTCTGATAATTTGCGAGGTCATTGTAAAGTTTTTGCTGCGGTGAATTAAATTTTGGACAGTGGCTATTGTTAAAAATAAGAAACACAACACAAAAATGTATTATCACTACATATTATAAAACACAAAGAAAATTGAAAGATTTAAAAGATTGTGAATGGGGTTAAGAATGAATGAGTAACTTGTCAAATGTCTTCTTTATGCCGATGACCAAGTAATACTTGCGTCATCAGCAGAAGAGTTGCAGGCGATGGTAACTATTATGCATGGTGCAAGGAATGAAAATGAATGCAAGCAAGACGAAAGTAATGGTATTTGAAAAGTAGGAGTGCATGACGATGTGTAATATTATGATTGATGGAGAACAAGTGGAGCAAGTGAAAGAGTTTGTATGTTTGGGTACTTTGTTTACAAGGGATGGACAGAAGACATTTCGCTCGGCGCAGTCTTAAGTATTAACTGTAATGTATGAGATTGATAAGTCGACAAAAAGCACGTGCAATATCTTGGTGATAATGTACACGGCTTTTGTTGTCGCGGTTTTACATTGTTTTATGGAAGGTAGCTGCCGCATTAGGAATAATTCTTGTCGCGGGGGAGTTTACAAACATTCAACGTACACGAAGAACATCCAGACTCGGCACAACCGTTTGTGCATCACACAAATTTTTGTCCCGTGTGGGGATCAAACCCACAGCACCGGCGCGGCGGCAGTGGCGAGGCTATCACTTAAACCACTACGCCATTTGTGGCTATACCTATTATGTGACACTTAAATATGACCACACCTTTCTGTTACACGCTGCGTAATTCCGCTAAACTATGAGACTTCGTGTCGTCGCGCGTCGTCCCAAATTGATACTAACTAATGTGATTTTAAGTACGTACGTATTAAAAGATGCATTATGCATAGTTAACAGTTTTCCAAGACACAGTCATCCGATATCCGCTATTGAGCAAGAAACTATTAGGTACTGTTTATAGTTTGGCAATGAGTGCAATCGCTGACTCATTGGACTGCATGCATCCGTATACTCATGCATAATCTTACGCCATCCTTCCGTGTAGGTTAAAACTTGAGATCATTTACATTATTACCTGCACGTGTTTTGTGTTATAGAGTTCGAAAAAACTCTCATACAACAGCTTTGTCGTCCGTCTGTCTATATTATACAACTTTCAACTCAAGAACTGTAAGAGCTAGAGATTCACGGTCAACGCCATACGACTCAGCATAATCGATATACCCCCGAAATAACTATGACCTTTGACCTCTGACCTCAATGTCACGTGGTACCATCTTTCAACTCAAGAACCGTAAGAGCTAGAAACTCGCGGTCAGCGACATTCGACTTAGCATAGTCAATATACCCCGAAATTACTATGACCTTTGACTTCTGACCTCAAGGTCACGTGACCTTTGCATATTACTTGAACCATTTTTTCGAACTCTAAGAGTTACGGCAATTCATAGCCGTTTCTCACTTGTTTTAATGTTAAGCAGCGATAGCCTTGTATCCATTTGACTGTTACGATAGGTCTCGAGCTCGATCCTTCTGACTTTTAAAGATTATTAGTGGTTGCTGTAACGGTAAAGGAAGATATTGTGAGGAATACTGTATGAGTTCTCCATAATGTTCTCGAAGATGTGTGAAGTCTGCTAACTCGCACTGAGGCCATGGTGAACTATAAAAATAAAAGTTATATTTTTTGATTGAATAGACTTTTTGGCAACCGGTTGATAAGTCATAAGTCATAAGTCATTTATTTCAGAACAAATTACATTTGTGTTGAAAATAATTTCGCATTTAGTAAAAAAAAAACCAAAACAATTACAATTATGACAAGGTTAAACACAATTGAATATAATATAATGAGGTCAACAATAATTAAAAAACAATCCCATTCATTTCATGTCAAAAAAAATATAATATAAAAACAAGGCAGAACAATGTAAAAAAAAAAAATATAATAAAATAATATAGGAACATCTAACAAAAGAATCAGATAATTTATAGTTATGACTATGTTTAAAACACATATCATAAATAAACGTATTTGAAAATGGTCATGGAAATTAATAATTAGCATTTAAGTGTCTACAAGAGGGGTTATTCCCTGAGTACCCTGATCGCCGAAGCCCCCGCCGTCCCGGAGGACCCTGATTTATTTTTATCATGATAATTTCTATTAAAATTTAGTTTAGCTAATAGTACCATCAGCAGATGATATGTTAAATAAAATTTGATTACTTACTAAAATTATAATACCTAAGGATCAGGAAAATTGATAAATGTCTTGCTTGGTAAAGGTAAATATTATAATTAGAGAATACAAAATAGAATCTCCTAGAGCAATCACAGGTTTTAACTACTATCATAAAAGTCCCTTTTTCAATACCTACTCTCAGATAAAATTTTTGCTACCCTTCTCGTCCTGCTGTGGTTTGTGAATTAGAAATAATTATTGTTGTCATAGATTGTAAAATATATTTGTTAAGTATGATTTGATAATATTGTAACATTTATTTTACATAATTTGATATATATTATTCAAACTGTAATTACCTCTATTAAAACTATGATTCCACATTGTACAAAATTTCAAATAAACTACTTTCGTCTTATGTATTTCAAATATATACATTTATGCACTTTGTATGTCGACCGTAGAAGTTGAAAACACTAGAAAAAAGAAATGTAGTCAAATTTATCGTATTCGGGGTTCTCCGGGACGGGGCGCGGGGGCCTCGGAGATCAGGGTACTCAGAGTATAACCCAACAAGAGCAGGGAGAAATACCTTCACAAAATAAAATGTTTACCAGAATGACTCACGACACTTCGCATAAGTCCTTATACTGCTGACTGCATAACTTTTGTAGCCGTATAATCGTTTTAAAACATATTCTTATTTTAAAAGATTAGATTTTGTACTATTTAGGTAACAATAATTTAGCAGTAGAAATAAGAGCTCCCGTTTCTCAACGCCTTCAAGGACCAGCGGCCTGCGAACGCCCAGACATAATTGATTTTTAATTATGTCTGGAATTCCAGCGCGTCTGGCATTCCTCAGAAAAATACCTATGACTTGACTATATTGTATAAAGGTGCAACACCTAAAACTTATGATAAAGATGTCTTGTTTAACATACTCTCCCAGTTGACACCGTTCCCAATCTCCATACGCACAAAACACGTATGTCTGTTGTAAATCATACTACAATGGCCTGTTCAGCTCATGTGAGAATAAAGCCACAGAAAGCATTGCTTAAAGCGGGGTGACAGTTGGAGTAAATCTCGTTATAAAAGTACCGAAACTGAATGAGTTATAGTATTATAATGTAAACAGAAAGACACGTCTACGTTTGGAGCAGCGATAGCTCAGTGGGGAGACCAACAGACTGCAATGCAGAGGGTCTCGGGTTCGAACCCACGTCGCGCACCTCTGACTTTCGGAAGTTATATGACTTTTCGAAATTATGTGCGTATTGATTGACAATTATCGCCTGCTCCGTGCCTCGGAGAGCACGTTAAGCCGTCGGTCCCGGCTGCCATGAACATCTATGGCAGTCGTTATTGGGAGAGTGTCGACACAAAAGATCAAACTGGGTCGAAGTGTCGCCGGTCTGCACTGACTGGCCCCCACATAAGATAAGATAAGACACGTCTATATCCGCGAAAGGATCTCTGATAATAGTACCTACAGAGTTGCCTGGATACACTGCTCGCCATAGTTACACCAACCAAGTTTGTTTAGGTGAGATCTTCTGCTCTAATTCTGTGGCTATGTCATATTATTGTCTTCTGTTTACGCGAATATTATTCATTGAAATTAAACTACTATATACGGATTTTATCGCGTTGTTTATTTGACACTATATTACATAATTTTGAAAATTTGTTACACTACTATTACTATTAAACTTTACAAATTTTTAAGCTAATTATGTTGTTATTAAAACTATTTAGATTTGATTTAATTTTACACTTTCCCCGACGTTTCGGTTGCTTTTCAGCAGCCATGGTCACGGGGAGACTGGCTCCCCATGGCTGCTGAAAAGCAACTAATAATTCTAAAGTACGTGTGTATGTCACTGAACTCCTCCTAAACGGCTGGACCGATTTTGATAATTTTTTTGTGTGTTCATGTGGATTCGAGGATGGTTTAGATATGGGTTCTTTTTATATATTTTTTTCGTTTGTACAAGACAACGTCTGTCGGGACAGCTAGTATTATTATAATATAATAACGTTTGCAAAGGGGATTCTTGTTATTCATCTTAGCAGCATGTTTATTCAAAATAGATACGTGAATAAAGTTGTTGCTCGATTTTGTAGCTCTATCCTATATTCTGTGAGACACTATCCTTTGGGCTATACTTCAAAGTTTTCTTTTGTTTCAATCCGTTTTGTTCTTCAAAAGCCATCTCCTGTAATCGTAATAATCCATGCGTTAGAAGCAACAGACATAATGTACACCCATACCGGAAACAACTAAACTAACAACAAAATTCTTGTCTCATGTGGAGATCGCAGCCACGACTCCAGGAGTAGTCGCAGTAGGTATACGACAATTTCATATGTCAGCCACTGAAACTGCTGTTGGTGCAGTCATGGGATATACATGCTGCGATGTTAAGGGGATTGCATCGCTCAAACCTTAAAAACACGCTCTGTTTAAATAAGTTTGTAGATGAATGCTTTTATGCTTTGACAATAAAAAAATATACAAGTAAACTAAATTATATGGGGAAAACATCGTATTGATAAAAATTTTAATTAAGTTGTCTAAATGTTACCACAATAAACTGAGAATATAGGTCGTTTTAAAACTGTATGAAATTTATACTAAAAAACATGTTATACCCTATTTAACAATGTGTATTGTTTATTTTCACTTATTTGTTTTAAAATTTTGTAATAATCATCAATAACCCGAATCTTTACAAAAGTCCCCGTAAGCAGCCCCGCTACGCCCGTGACACTTACTCGGGACTGCAAAGCCCGGATCATCAAGGTTATTGGGCAATGTCTTCTTCTCTCTTAGCCTTTATTATTCCCAAGTCACTTGGGGTCGGCTTTTCTGATCTAACCGGATTTGACTGGATATCAGTTTTTACACGGAGCGGCTGCCACCTGACCTCCGCAACCCGAAGGCTAACGATACCCTAAGGCTAGACCAGTGTCATGATATTAGAGGGTACTGACTTTCCCAATAACGACTGCCATAGATTGGCAGCCGGGACGATCGTCTTAAAGTGCTCTCCGAGGCACGGAGCAGGCGATAATTTCCAATCAATACGCACATAATTTCGAAAAGTCATATAGGTAACTTCCGAAAGTCAGAGGTGCGCGACGTGGGTTCGGACCCGAGACCCTCTGCATTGCAGTCTGTTGGTCTCCCCACTGAGCTATCGCTGCTCTATATCGGTTATTGGGCAATGTAATGCCCTTAAATCAAAATTCTTTCAGGAGCATTGGCTATAGCTAAATGATAAATAGAGTTAGAGACCACGGTTGAAATTTTATCGTCGATTCGTCCAACTCTCTTCGCCTGTGGCTAAAACGCGGCCTTAGTAATGTTGTAACTTTGCGAACAGTACATATAACAAATAGTACTTAAAGTTAGTACTAGCTGTAAAGTGAGGTGGCTGCTAAGATGCATTTACGACCTATTAATGTCAAAAGGACATATTTCATAGAAATTATAGAGGTACTGCCTATAATTGCAACTGTTAGCACTTAGGTTTTGCTACTTTGTGGGTTTGTGGGACTATAATTTGAAATTATGTTCTTTAGGAGTTAACGGTGTTGATATAGAACGGGAAATATGTATAAATAGCACACTTAGTTCTATAGCTAAATTACCTGTTATATAATTCTAAAAGCAGAACTGAACTGCCTCTTCGGTTGCATGGCATACATACATACATACATTTGCATTTGCATGTGATCATGAGGATCGGATTCCCGGGTCGATCAAAGTATTATTGTCTGTAATTTAAAAAACGCAACATCAAACTGTATCATTGGCACTATAAGTTTGATTACGTTGCCGTACGATCATGAGATTCTTAGGTCGCGCAAATCAATATAAAGTTTCTCTGCTGTGAAATTCTTAGTATCAGAACGGAGACTAAAACTGAGAATGTGCCGAAAGAGGACATGGTCTCTTTCACGTGGCACACTTATAATTATTACTTACTACTTATTTATTCACCCCTGCTTACCTCTTCGAAGATACAGGCGTATGGCTATGTCTGATTTTTGATATGATTTTCGTTCATTGAATAAGTAGTATCATCGATATAATCCTACTAAACCGTTTACTCTCGTTGCATCTAACATTAGCTTATGATTACTAAATAGGTCAATACACAATAATTGCTGAACATGCGGCTCGCCTATTGACCGCCATAACTAACGATTTGAAATCAATATCGATCGACAAAGCGAATGATCATGGCTAGAGAAATCTTTAATATTATTTGGATGTTGTAACAATAATTAACCAATTTCCTTGGATTTTAGGGCATTGAAAATACTTATTATAAAATTATTTAGTTACCTCTTTCAGAACATACTCGTTCTGTAATAAATCGTGATGATAAAAAAGAAAGACAATTAATAAAGATAAATTTGTATATATTATCCTTATCTATCTGTTGGCCATATTTCTTTACCTAATAAATAAGACAGAAAAATTACTAAACAGAAAAGATATAAGAAGTCAAACCATAGCCAAAAATTTAAAAAAAAAAGGTATTGTTTCTTCTTGGACACGTGAATTAACTAATAAGTTAATATAATATAAAATCAGTCTTTATTAGCACTCGTTTAAAATGAAAAGCAACTGTCTGTACATTTTAGCCTTACCATCACTAGGTCTCGTAGCCCGTTTCTGAATATTTACTTATCTGAAACACACTAAAGCAATTAATTTCAATTTTAAAGTGACGTCAATCTTTGTATGTCGTTTCAGTCAAAGATAATGCCGTAATGTAATTCATGGTTTGAACCTTGAATATAATTTAAGCTTTTGTCATCGCTTGTTTTAATACGGCAATCTTGATATCAACGTAGAGTAAACTCTTTTTGTAGTTTAAACTGCATATTTTGATTGATATGATCTACATACTGAGATAAACAGTTACATATTTATCAATGCTTAAATAACTAAACAAGAAACTGGACGACACTGATGGCATAGTAGTTTAAATGATCGTCTAGCCTCTGCTAGTGCTCTGTATGTAATGGATTCGATGTCTATCGAAAAAATATGTTACTCACAAATAGTTTTACAAGTCTGGCCGATTATTGCGTCCATTATCTCAAAGTAAGTCAGGAATTACGTAGACCGCGAGCTATTTCTTTCTATTAAAAAAAATAGAGATTTTGGACCCTAAATCCGACATTGAGTACGCTTATAGTACGTTTCTTTTACTTTTCGACAGCTTTTATCACCAGCCACCATACCTTTTTTAAAGGTTTGACCTATATCTACGAACACCGCGTATTTATTCTCGTAACGAAACCGGGACATGTAGCACTGTGCCAATGCTGGAACAAGCTTGTGCAATCATTTCTTTCGAATGTATTGACAGCCTTTGAAGTTCCTCAATAGTAATATAGGTCGTGTATCGATAGTTTTAAATAGCGTTTTTTATGGGATTTCGGACAAACACTATTGGTTTGCAATAGGATTTCCTCTTGCAAAAGACGTATATGGCCACTTGAGATTTTGTATGTGTAATATTGTCTTCTATTTACGCGAATATTATTCATTGAAATTAAACTGCTATATACGGATTTTATCGCGTTGTTTATTTGACACTTTATTACAAAATTTTGAAAATTGTTACACTACTGCTACTATTAAACTTTACTAATTTTTAAGCTAATTAAATTATTATTAAACTATTTAGATTTCATTCTCCCCGTGACCATGGCTGCTGAAAAGCAACCGAAACGTCGGGGAAAGTGTAAAAATAAATGAAATCTAAATAGTTTAATAATAATTTAATTAGCTTAAAAATTAGTAAAGTTTAATAGTAGTAGTAGTGTAACAATTTTCAAAATTTTGTAATAAAGTGTAAAATAAACAACGCGATAAAATCCGTATATAGCAGTTCAATTTTGTATGTGTGTTTAAGCGGGAATAGGATGGGCTACTTAAATACTTATATACATCGTTTTAATTTCCTTTATTTCGAAAGTTTTCGTTTTAGGGCCCACGCAATAGAAGGAAGTTTCAGAGACCGTCTTGCTACTTAGAACTTCTTGACAGAAACATTAAATAACACTTTGGCCTAATCGGCAATCAAACCTGAGATCTTATCCACAGCAATCACATTTACTACCAAGGTAGTCAATTACCTAAAAAAGGGGAATTATACTCATGTTTCATCAAATTAAAACTTGCCAAACACAAGCAAGCTATATAAATCTTTCTGAGAGCTTAGAGAACGGAAAACGAAAATACCTCGTCAATGGTTGAATATTAAATTGTTTAGAGAAATTCTGAAGTCTATTTATCTAACCATCGACTACTACTCAAAGTACAAAGCATAGGATTCATGACACACAAATGTTTAAAGCTGTAATTTACCGTTTGCCTATATCAATATGATTGCTATGTTCCTTGCTTCGGAGGGCACGTAAAAAGTCGGTCCCGGTTGTTGACAAATTGACAGCAGTCGTTAAGCTATGTCAGAGGCCTACGGGCGGCTTGAACAACTCTTGACAACAGTTTGGCCACTAACCACACAAAAAGAAAGAAAGATTGCTATGCTAGGTGAATACTTTCACACAGTCACCCAACAACAGTTACCGTTGTTACCTTGACTTGTTGCTATTTAAACTGCATTGTTTTCTTATACGACCAAGTTAGCAAACAAGCTTTCGATCTACATGAGGATAAGCAGTTAACGTCGGCTATGATTGTTTACAATATCTCTGGCAAGTTGCCGACCCCAGGAAAAGAAATAAAAGATGGATGGAATGTGAATGGAAGAGGTAGAAATGTGAGCCTCGTCCTTGAAATTTAGTAACAGTGTTACCCTTGGCGGTATTCGGTAGGAGGGTAGTACTTCCCCAGATGAGTTTGGTCATTCGTATTATCACTAGATAACTCGCAACGGTGGCCTTGGTATATTTTATGTATGATCATCTTAACAATAAATGACTATGACATCATCTATATACATTTTCAATCTTGTATTCAAGCTATGTACGTTGGTTTAGGTATTAAATCAGACCTTTGTATGATCTGTTCGTCATTTTATGTGTGTTACTAAGTGATGTTATACGATAGCTGTATTTTTAATATCCATTAGATATGTTATAGAAATACCATAGTTGAATATAACATTGCAAGGAACCTAGCGCTAAGTCGCAGAAGCCATAAATTGAGAGCATGCAATATATGCAAGACATAGAAGGCAAATGACTAAGATCTCAAGCAAAGATCCTTAAGAATTTTTCTCTTTGTTCGTTCTTAAGCAAACAGCTGATTCATAAGCGACTCGATGAATCATTCACCTTAGTCAATGAACCTAATTTATTACTAACTGGACGGAGTGGTCGACGTAAATGATAACTCGATTTATTCATTTCACACTTGCATTACTTCGTGGAACTTAGATTAATGATACATTAAACCGTAACCAAGATTTTCAAATATAAAATCAGGCATTTATTTTGTAGCTCTAATAAAATTTCCATTTAAAGTAATTTCACTATTGTGCTTGCTATGGTAGGCTTTGAATCTCGCCGTAACTTCTATTAAATTACATTTTATTAGCATACTACCTCTATTAGATTATATTAACACGTAAAATATGCTATAAATTCTATTTTTCGATAGTCGACATCCGATTTCTAATAACTATTTCTCAAACAGTGATTTCAATCTGTAGAAAATAACTTCATCCGACTGAGGCAGCGCGAGGTGTGATTATGGTATAGCGAGCATTCTTTATCAAAGTTTTTACGATCTTTGGATGTTTCACTCGCTGGTCACTTCGTTAGTGAGTCACGGCCGAAGATTTTATCGCCCCGAGATATTTCAAAGAGTCAAATTAACTCAAAGAACGCGTTAATAATGACCTGTCAAATCGGAATTATGTTAATGCGTTAACAGTCAGTTTTTGGCGAGAGTCTGATCTGTTTATTTTATTTATTACGGTCATCCAAAAATAAAGTTATTTATTTGATATGAAATTAATTAGCATTATTCAAATAAACTAACTAAACTTACGTTTGGGTGTATACTTGAAATGAATTGTTCCGTGTAAGATACAGTCACAAAACGACTTAGAATTATCAATAACATTTTCTAATATTAAACAATGTTACATCGAGTTTGTACGTATGAGGCATTAACTAGGTACTTGTTTTATCATGAGTAATAAAGAAAAACAAACGCGGAAAATATCATATAAACATTGAATTTTCCGAACAAATAATTTATTAATCATTTTAAATAGGTACCTAGCCTTGAATCACGTACCACTTATGAGTAAGATAATTGTTATTATGTAGCATATATTCTACTATATACATTTATTTATTTAACTTGTGTATGTAATACTTATCTACAGATCAATCATAATGAGTATATTGCTTACTATTTCAATAGTTTATAAAGTCTCTAGCCTCAAGCTTATTGCCAGTCTGATAGAAGTAATTTTATGTAAATTATGCTTAATAAAAATTTAAAGGACTATGCAGTGATACGAAAGTACCTTACCCTGTTTAATATTGACTTTCGTTTTTTTAAATATATCGCTATAAAATCCGAAATAAAGCTTTGTATCCTGTAGATTCTCGCTCCTAATGTTGGATACTGGCACTGACATATTGCTGATGAAATTTGAGTGAAGTACCCCTTGGTCTACACACTTCGTAATAATACGGGTATAAGTTTATATATAAAAAAATATTTATTATGAAATTCATGTAAAGGTAAACTTATTTACAAAAGTTACAATACCTATTGTTGTAATAGGAAGACAACTTTAAACTGATGTATACTTATGAAAATAAATATTATTATAATATTAAATTGTATATACTCTCCGAATGATAAATAAGAAAGACGTACTAAAACCCTTAAGTAGTATTTAATCATATTTATTTTACTGAAGCTTTCTCCTTCAACATTTTCTTTCACTCTCCATTAAGCAAGGATTAAACGCATGTGTGTTGTATCAGTTTACGAAACGAGGATCATTAAAAACCGAATGTTTGTAGAGAGTTTACGACTGCGATCAATAGGCTATAAAAATGTGTGTAGTGGTCAACGGTGACCTCAATGGGTCCTATTTTGACGTCGTCAAAATGCATTCACGCTAATTTTAATCACCACGGGATATGACGTCAAAGTATTGTTCAATATTCGCGATATCGGCCGGGGAATCTATATGACTGTAATGATTGATACGTCACGGTATTCAATTGAAATTCATTGTCTATAAATTTATCATAGCCACTTAAATGTTTCCGGTAGAGTAAGGACCTCTATGCACTTTTAGTACTTAGCGACTTGGATAGTTTCTTGCCCTTTTATTACATCTATGTATTTATGATATTATTGCCCGTAACTAGCTGACCCGCGCAACTTGGTCTGCTTCATATAAGAGAATTTTCCCAGTATTTACAAAAATGTTAACAGAAAGACTGGAATTTTGACTGCACAGTCTGTAGTGGTGTAAGAGGTCGCCTCGCCATTGCTATTGCGCCGAGGGTTGTGGGTTCAAATCCCACACGGGTCAAAACCTTGTGTGATCCACAAATGGTTGTTTCGAGTCTGGTTGTTCTTTGTGTCCGTTGTTTGAATGTTTGTGAAGTTCCCCGCGGCACAGGATTTATTATTAGTGCGGGAGTGCGGTGTCTTATAAAAAAGGAAAGACCGGTACTGTGTCTGATAGACGACAAAAAAATTGAAGGCAAATCCTTCTATTTTTAGGACCTTAACTTATTGCAAATAGGTGTGAGAGTTGTGAGACTATATATGTACGCATAGTGAAAAATAAAGAGATATTTATATTTTCCGTCATCACTATAAAAAAACTTGACGTGAAATAATATCAAGCTTTACACGCAGTTTCCGCCAGATGGCAGTGTCTATAATATTTAGTTTGTTCGTTATATTTACAGCGGCGCACGCGCATGCGACTGTTTTCTTTCCATTTCGGAGGAACGGTAGGGTTGTCGATATTAACTAGGATACGTATTAAATGGTAATGTCAAATATTTGTGTATCCTGCCAACAGTATGAAGTATTATCTCGATGTCAAGGGGTGAGATTTAATAAAGATGGTTCACCCCTATGTGATACTTAAGGGGATTACCATTGAGTAAATATAAGTAAACTTAACAGTGCATTCAAGTATAAGCCATAAGCAGCTTACTACAAGTGTGAAAATTGTTAACACTCTAATATATCTACATAAATGTAAACACAACATAATTTATTCTTGGGTGGGAGTGTGCAACTTGCAATTTAATGTACCAAAAAAGATGTAAGCCGCAACATAATGAAGCATATAATCTTCCTTTTGATGCACAATAGCAAATAATTTCCCATTCTGTGCTATAATTCGTGAATGATATGTATACTCTAAGGACATATATATATTATATTGGTATATTACATTGCAGCATATTTTTTAATATAATTTCACGTCAAACTAAAGGTAAACAAATCAATAACGTAAAGGTAACAGATTTTTTTCTGCTTAAATTGTTTTAATATTACGTTTTATATATGTTAATTTTTTTTTGTTAATATCAACCCTACCTGAAAGGATTACGGCATTGACGCGTGTTATTACAGTATTACAGTTAAAATTAACTACCGAACGGTTTTCAAGTTCATAATAAACTTACACAGTAACCGAAGATTTATTTTAAGACGATGTATTTATGGTTAGAATCTGAACTCAGTTCTTCCTAGAAATCGTAAGGTCAATGGTATATTAATGTTCGTCTTAATATACGTTGTGAGAATATTATTTAAAAGGCTATGAACTAGAATAAGAAACGTTCTTTTGAGAAGATTAAGTAAATGCTCCTCGATCCAGGACTCAAAGAACAACGTGTCAGGACTGTCTATTTAATTGGATTGAGATGAACAAACTGTACTTGGCTTTTGATAATAATTTATTATTATAATTGTCATTGTATATGTGAGAATGAGACCGTGCTTTACAAATTGTGTAGCTTTGTAAGACAATGCTTTAATTCGTTCATCGGCCTTAAGACTGCGCCGAGCGAAATATGCCAAAACAGGCGGTCACAGTTAAGTGAATAAAATCAACACTTTTTGTTTAATACAAATATAAAAATACATTTACCATAACAATGAATGTGTTTACAATTACTCCGTGTAAAAAACTAAAAATAATTAATATTTTACAAAATTACGTAAATTTGTACGAAAAATGCAAAAACGTAAAAGAATTTAAGTACCAGCAAAAAAGAAATGTACCCGATATATGGTAATGGATGAAATAAGGGTATATATACACTTCGACTACTCTCTGGTAGATATATATGCGTACGTCTAGTGTGTATGTGTTGTCAGCAGAGCAATCAATATCCTTCGTCAAATGCAATGGCAGATCGGCGGCTTGTTTTTCACAGGGTCCGTAATGCACCACTGTTTCATCTCTTGTTGCAAAGATTGGTTTTAGTAATGACTTACTGTCGTTACCTATTAGGTCAAAGGCCGCGTACAGAAAGAGACAAAACACTCATATTAATTATTATCAATTTGTTTACGATGTACAACCTGTGCTGATGAAATACGTTAACAAGCGAAGTGGAAAAGCACGAAAGTAAACATTGAATTTAAACCAGTCTAATGTAGGAATCGCGCAATCTATTCTGTTGCTACCAAAATTACAAGTCCAAGGTTTTCTTTATTTGTTGTGTGCAAGGAATAGTGAGGTCACGACGTATCTGTACAGGGAAATATAAAAAACAATGGTTCATACTTATTTAGCAGTTGCAAAATTCTGTAAACTGAGTGTACAAATAATCATAATCCTTTATCTTCTTGTTTTAGGCCTGTGCACCACGCTACGTGTCCTTCGTCTCAGCCAAGCTGAACCAGAGAGATCCCGTGGGAACGTGCTTCGTCGCCAATTCTCCAGACCTCAATGACGTCAGAGAGTTCTCGCCTTGTAGAACTTGTAAGTACTTTCTGTATTACACCATTAGTCTTGGTACAGGTCGCATGTTTGTGCGTGTGTGCACGACCTATATATTTTTCTCTGGTACAAGAGATGTCATGATTATTAATGTATGTGAGTACAGAAGAACCTGCTGGAATACCACCAGCTTTATAGCAGAGAGAGAAAACTAGAGCTATACGCGTTGTCTAGAAAAATTCATCTTCTAGAAAAAATAATGATTATCATAATACTGACATAAATTTGGTTAAACATCCTTTGATGAAGATACTTTATAGTCTTTACAAATAAATTGATTACTTTTCCATGTACAGAAACATGTTTTACAAGTAGGTAAGGTATTGTAATTTGCAACACTTATAAAAATTTAATCATCGAAAAACCGCAACGTGTTCACGTGTAAAGGGGCGCCAATATAGCCATCATGGCGGACACAATGCCGGCAGAAAGCGCGCGAAAACCGACTCACTTCCGCCGGTAATGGCGGCAAGCGGGAATTAGCATGACGAGAGTGACGAGCCTCGGGCACTAAACATGATTTACGATAGCACTTTTGTGTAAAACGATAAATTTAAGGTTCATGTTACAAAAATATCATTGTAACATTTTGATGGTGTTTCGAAATATGAAACTTAAATTTTTATTTGCGATCGCCCACGCTGTGCTTAAGGGACTCGTATAAAAATATATTGTTGGCAAACTTAGGAACTGCGGCCAAATATGCATTTCGAAGCAGTGTCGATCACATAGTTATATCATCTTCTGTATATATGTTTAAGCTGTATGGATGTTGATAATGATAAAAAAATCATAAAACAGAAATCTAGTACGGCTGCCATTAATTTCGGTTAAGTTAAAGGTTTAAGAACTATTTCGACTTCACATAATATAATCGCAAATAAGAATTCACTGGTATGTGTTAATTATATTTAACAATTAAATGTAGGACTTATAAATCAATATATCGATTAGCAATGCTCGATAAGTCATATTCGAGTCTTAGTAGTCGAGTTGCACTTAACTTTTAATCGATGTTAATAATTAAGATGGAAAATTCGATGTCATAATTATTAACTGTGTTGGTGTAGAAGGTTTCTTGTCACCAACTACAAGAGCGAAGAAGCGAGAAGAGCGAGATTTGACCCCTGCAAAGAACAATATTTAAGACTGCGCCGAGCGTAAGACGGATAATGACAGAGCTCGTGCGGCGCATATTCAAATCGGCGCGCGGCTGCCATAGTGAAATTGTATGGAGGATTTGAAGTGCTTTTTTTTGATAAATATGTATCTTTATTGTCAACCAATAACTTAAATATTTGGGACAGACAAATTGTAATATAACTATTTGTTTCGTTTAAGCTATAGGATAGATTTCTATTGTTATAATCTAAAAATCACGTAACACGAGCTTACGTTTTTGCATTTTTCGTGCAAATTTACGTAATTTTGTAGGCGAAAATACTAATTATTTTAAATTTTTACACGCAGTAATTGTAAACATATTCATTGTTATGGTAAATGTATATTTTATATTTGTATTAAACACAAAGTTTTGATTTTATTCACTTAACTGTGACCGCCTGTTTTGGCACATTTCGCTCGGCGCAGTCTTAAGCAAACTACAAAATTTATTTTTGCGCCCGTTGCTTCAGTATTTGCAAAAGGTCTTGTCATAAATCCTAGCAAGTCTTATTTAAAGTCAATCTAGTATTAGACCAATAATTAGTTTTTCTATTTACCCTGCAACATGAATACAAAATCGTTGCAATAAACTATCAGGCTGATGAATAACCATTAATCGGTGCTGTAATAAAGTCTATGTTACATATAGGGAAACGTTAACGATATTTATTTGTGAGGATAGCAATAAAATTACAGTTGCTTACTTTATTTATGATTGGGAAATGGTTTCTGAATAAAATGTTTCGTATGCTTTTGATAATATAATATCTACCTGTATCACTATTTATTTATTTCTCATTTCAACACTTTTATTTGTATATTGGTATTATCTTAGGTATGTCAACTAAATGTATATACTTACTTGTTATTTTTATCTGTGAAATAATTGCCATTCCACTTTATTTTCTGACATCTTTATCTTCTGATACAATACTCTTACTTTTAATGTCTCTTGTTTAGTATATTTCTTCTGTCTTCTACTTTACCACGTTTTCTCTCTTTTCTCTCGAGAACTAACTTAAATATCGCACTAATTGACTGCACAAATTTTAAAATGCCAATAGCGGGCATAAAATGTATGCACTACTAATTATCTTGCCTGTTATTTGCTAATCTGCCTTTCATTTTTTTCTAACTCTCTTCTGTCTTCTTTATGTCTTCTTTGTGGTTGTTGGTAGTCTGCCTGCCATGTTTTTTCAATCCATGTTACTCTATTCAAATTTGTCGCCGCGATATACATTGCATTGGGTTATGTATACTTTAATCACATATACTTCGTTTATATATTTTTATATAATTGGTATAATATAGTATTATTATTTTATATAATTGGTATAATATAGTATTATTATATTGATAATTATAACTATGTATGCTTTGTTTAGGGCACCGATCTGTGGACGAGGGTGAGTATGTCCCGAGGTAAAGTTCGATGTATAACGCACTTGTCGGCAAGTAGCTCCTCATTACACTTCATCATTAATTAATGGAAATATTGACCCATCTCATTCAAACAAAGTTGCCTTACGTGTAAAAATATTAAAAGATGGTAACTTTTTACCTACCCCGTATGAGATTCCAAAAATAAATATTTATAATAAAAAATATGTTATGACATTGGCAACCCTTTTTTCAGATATACAGGGTCGGACCAACAATAATGCTATATTAAAAATTTGTTTAATATTTTATTATTTATATTAATGTATTGCTGACTCTTATACGCCAGCTATAATAATTTAATATAATATACATATGTATAACAAAAACACTAGATATATTATAATATAGTTGCATGTATATATGTATGTGTATGTGTCGTTATGTGTTGTAATGCGAACGATTGTTACTAAGGCGAAAATACTTTATTTAGCACATGAAAGTTGAATATTAATCAATGTTGAAAATATACCGGTATCTAATATTTAGGCGTTGTTTAAATTTAATGTACTGTTGTACTGTATGTCAGTACATATTTATTTTAATTAATACATTGTCTTCTCTTTTCTTCTTTTTGTGTGGTTAGTGGCCAACCTGTTGTCAAGAGTTGTTCAAGCCGGCCGTAGGCCTCTGACATGGCTTAACGACTGCTGTCAATTTGGCAACAACCGGGACCGACTTTTTACGTGCCCTCCAAAGCACGGAGACGCTCAGATGAAATACCACTAAGCGGTCACCCATCTATAGACTGACCGCACCCAACGTTGCTTAATCTCGCTAATCGTTTACCGATCAGTGAGTGCAACTGGCTATGAGCGCCTCTAATAATATCAAGTTTATATTCAAAACGGCTAAGAAGTAATTTTACGACAGATTACATCATGTATTTATTACTTAGCAAGCGTTTATTCTATTGTTGATTTATTCGGTGTATGCTAAATGTATATGCTTAAAAATACTGATAACACTGTACAACAGCATGTCTGATGGTTGGGTTATGTTACATGATATTAGTCCAACTTTTAATGGCAATTTCAAATCTGTGACTGAAATTTCTCTATCAGGCCTAGTTAACAAAATATGACACATGGGTCTTTTTATGATAAAACACAGTATACTTAAAGATTATCTTATTTTATTTAGTTCTTAAGTTAAAAATAAACTTTCTTTTATTGACTTCCTAGCTGACGCTGAAGGTAGAGAGCTGAGCTTATTATTATTATTTATATATTCTCCGCAAATGAAACAAAAGTGATTCGGATTATTCACACAAACACGTCTTGACGATGTCATATCAAATTATATTAAGAAAACTTAATATTGTTTTAGTTATTAGCAAATTTAGTCGTAGCTACAACATATAAACAAGAGCTGTTACAAAAAAATGAGGGTATTGTAGAATCAGCGACATCGAATCAGTAAACATCATGTGATAAAAGTCATTCATCAGACAAAAGTTGCAATTTTGTTGTACAGTGTAATTTAGAGACATTTTTTTATAGTCCTTTATATTAAAACATTATAAAGTTCTTCATATTTTATAACATATTAAAAGTATAAACATGTGTTGAATTTGCACAAATTATAATAGATATTATTTCATTTGGCACGACAAGTTCTACAATATAAAATCCTGGCACAATAAAGAAATGTTTATATAAAGTCGAAAAGCTCTAGTACAAATCAAATCATGGATGTTTTGTAGTGCACCCTGTATATAAAATATTGTGTTGTATAAAACATTACAGATCGCATCATAATCTGTTGATTCAATGAGATTACTTATTGATTGTTAATTGATATGTTTTTAATTCCACAGCGAGCCACGGACAGCGCAAGACTGGCATGTGCCAGGCCGGTTTCTCAGGTGCTATCTCGAAGGTAAGCTTATATAAACTTTTACTCCCAGAATTGCTCGTTAACTATGTCTTTATTTTTGTGTTATGCAGTATAAAATATTGGTGGTGTATGGACTACTTTAAAGCCAATAAATGTCGAAATCGGCGGTCATACGATCTTTCCGACTGCTTCTTAGGATTTCCTGATAAAAAACCTATTAACACTGTCTGATTCGAGTCTCAAACCTAGGACTTTTGACAGCTGCACGAACGAGCATACTTATGCTGCTTACCAATGAGCCAGTGAGATGTGTTAATATTAAATGCAATTCAATTGCTTAAAAATGTCAAGTTGCCCATTTTCATATCGAATATTCGTCCGAAAATACGAATCGTCATCAGTGTTGCAAGACAAAATATGATGACGGTTTATTATCTTTTTGTCACACCAATTACGTTTCGTTTTCCAGTGAATTTCGTTTTTTACTGTATGTTGCCGACATTAAAAAACGTCGTTATTTAATTAATTTTCATAAGTGGACGTATTAAAATGCAGTTATTCTGAGCGTAAATCATTGTTGCGAATTAGCTACGGTACTTTCGGTAATACGTGGATATTTTGTCTTGCGCATTGTCATGTATTTATGTAAGTACATTGTTTCGACATTATGAACTTTATATCCGTGCACTATTTATAAATTAAATTTTATACCCAAGTGAGGTAAGCATAGTTTGAAAGGTTGTTGCTATGATCCAGTGCCTACTTTTGCGTTAAGAAGCTCCTTAAACAAAGGTTTATTGATTTATTCTTTTACGTAGCAAATTCTTTCATACATAATTGTCAAATCGCATATGATACTCTTGTTGTTGCAAGTTGCAAATGTTGAATTATTTATTTCATATTTGCTTCTTCTGAATTTTTAAAGAGCTTATATTACTTGGTTATACTTTTAAATAATAAAATATTGCTATTATTGGAAACGGTTTTGTTAAGCTTTTTTGAGACTGACTTCATATTCATTATATAAGTCCCAGTTCTTCGTAAATATTTCGTAAGCACAGCACGAATCCATTCGTGTCTTATATTTTTTTGTGAAGGACCTATTCCTACAAGTTTCATGTAAAACATCGTGATTTTACGATCGTGGGAATAGAATTATTTTTGCCCATAGAGGAATTATCATCGTGATCGCATCGGGGAGCGCAGGCGCACGTGAGCCGCATTCGCGGCTGCAGCCTCAGACTCCTGCCTTATGAATTATTTAACTTTTATTGTTTCCAGCAAAAATAAAACAAGCACCATTTCTATTTTGAGAATAGTGAGCGAATTTTATTGCTGTTTTATTATGTCTCTGTATTTGGGATACAATTGAGATTTACCGCTAAATTCTGACAGCACAATCCCTTACGCCTAGTATGGCAAACAAGACTTTATTTGTTATTGTCTCGGAAATAATGTTTATAAAACTGTATAATAGCAAACGACACTGAGATTAGCTGCTGTGATAAAACTATAAACCCGATTTGTACTAGTTCTCGTACATTGTAGTACACAGTAGTATCGATTGTATTGTAATATAGTATGAACTAGTGAAGTTGAAAGGTACGGCTGTCGTATGTATATCACGATTCTGGATAGATAGTCATAATATTTTGTCGGAACTACATGCAAAATACGTCTTAAAAACTTACTATTTTGAATTAAGAGTAACATTTAGCGACGCGTAAAAATGTAAAGTAAATTCGTCAATTTCGTGAGGATGCCACGCACAATTTCGATTTTACTATATTACATTGACTTCTTTCCAAATTATCGTGCTATGTACACACTGCTACACATCAAGTTAGATACCCTATATACGCATAACTACGCTTCATACAAAATAGAGAATTGTCGAAAAGGGACAGTGCATAGTGGTGTCGGTGTAAAATATGTAATGGTAAGGATAGAACGTCGCATCCCGTTCAGCGTGAATGAGACAAAATAACAAAAATATAACGCACTCTCCATCAGGATTCGCAGCGTTCAACTTCTAATAGTTCAAAATCCAAATACTCTAGGTTGATGTGTCGCTGTGTGTACTGCACGAATGGTGCAGCAGACAAGTGGTCGCATCGCCGCTTCCACCGCGTTGAGTATTGTGGGTTCGAATTCCACGCGTGATTATTGAACACAATTATTTGTGTGAACCATAAGTAATTGTTCTGAGTCTGTATCTTATTTGCTTAGTACCCAAAATTGTAAACTAGCTTGATGCTAATTGTGCTAGAGGTTTAATATTTATATTATAAAAACAAATGTCCCTAAATGTACTCGTAATAAGAATTATTATAGTTTCCAAATATATTAATCGTAGTACAGTTTATTAGTACATCTCTACATAGGACTACCATATCTTATCTTATGTGGGGGCAGGTCAGTGCAGACCGGCGACACTTTGACCCAGTGGGATCTTTTGTGTCGACACGATAGCTCAGTGGGGAGACCAACAGACTGCAATGCAGAGGGTCTCAGCTTCGAACCCACGTCGCGCACCTCTGACTTTCGGAAGTTATATGACTTTTCGAAATTATGTTCGTATTGATTGACAATTATCGCCTGCTCCGTGCCTCGGAGAGTACGTTAAGCTGTCGGTCCCGGCTGCCATGAACATCTATGGCAGTCGTTATTGGGAAAGTCAGTACCCTCTAATATCCTGACACTGGTCTAGCCTTAGGGTATCGTTAGCCTTCGGGTTGCGGAGGTCAGGTGGCAGCCGCTCTGTGTAAAAACTGATATCCAGTCAAATCCGGTTAGACCAGAAAAGCCGACCCCAAGTGACTTGGGAATAATAAAGGCTAAGAGAGAAGAAGAAGACTTACATCTGAAAACACGTAATTCAACAATGATAAGATACACCTAAAAAATATCACCTAGAAATTTATTGAATATTAAATCAAACTGCGCCTCTGTAATCTTCTACAGTAATCATTAAAGAAAATTAAATCAATTTAAATTCGAGAGGTATACAAACAGACAATTAATTACCATTATCTAAAGAATAACTATAAACGTGACAAGGAATGACTACCCAACGCCTTTTCTTCACACTTAAAAAAAAGATTGATGTGTATCTCATCGCGGTATAATGGAACGGTTTTTTAGTGTTGCCGGGTAAATAAAAATGGATTTGGTGTGGCCATCACGCCCATCCGACAAAAAGTGTGAGAGGATCTTATTGGACGTATTTTCTGCTGATTACTGTTTTTTTATCATAAATAAAACATAACTATTACTTATTGCCAAATCGACTATATTTAGTGGTTCACGTAGACACTGCCACTACGCCGAATGTTGCGGTTTCGATTCCAACACCGGACGAACAATTGTCGAAACTATGATTTTTGTATCTGAGATTTTTTAATGGCTGTTGTTTAAGACTGCGCCGAGCAAAATGTGCCAAAACAGGCGGTCACAGTTAAGTTGATAAAATCAACACTTTATGTTTAATACAAATAAAAAATATATATTTACCATAACAATGAATGTGTTTACAATTACTCCATTTAAAAAACTTAAAATAATTAATATTTTCGCCTACAAAATAACGTAAACTTTCACGAAAAATGCAAAAACGTTAGCTCGTGTTATGTGATTTTTAGATTATAACAGTAGAAATCTATCCTATTTTACAGCCTATTCGAAACATAAATAGTTATATTACAATTTGTCCATCCCAAATATTTAAGTTATTGGTTGACAATAAAGATACATATTTATCAAAAAAGCACTTCAAATTCTTCATACAATTTTACTATGGCGGCCGCGCGCACATTTTGAATTTCGAGCTCTGTCATTCAGTCCAACCGCGTCTTACGCTCGGCGCAGTCTTAAATGTTAATCTAGTCCTCACTGACACGGGCACCATTATAATGTAGAAAAGTAATTATTAAAAAAAACAACCGTTCTGTACACACTAGCTGAATATAAAATATTATTTGTTATTTAACCAATACTAAGTATACCGCGCTACAGTATCTTAGTCAGTACGCGCTTACGTTTAAGAATTAAATACTCTACCTAAACTCTTATGTTAAAAATGCTCAACAACTGCGCAGTAATTATAAACCAAGTAGATAGCACCATTGCCAATCTATACTCGATCTCTATTACGTGTAACAAATAAAGTCATAAAGCGATAAACATAAAGATCCGAAAGATATACATCAAGTAACAAGAAAACAAGAACATAATGGTTTCTACTTATCCCCATCTAATTGCAACCTTATTAAATGATGTCTTAAATCTAGACCATCCCTGTCACTTGTAAGATAGCCTTGCAGGTCTTTAATCATGGCTTCCATCTAACCAACAAGATCCCATCTAGTTCTAGGAACATATCACGTAACACCGTTGTGGAATTCAAGCATCTTGGCATGGATTGAAAACGTGATGTTTTTGCTAAACAGCCCTTTATCACAATAGCTATTCACACTGCCGCTGATCCGAATGTATAGGATGAATTACATGTTCCAGTTATACAACGCTAGTTTTCGCTCGAGGCTTCCCTCAGAAATAGTAGGTACTTACTTTCTGAATGAAAAGTACCCTATCTGTAACGTGTGTGTAAAATTGTATGATGATCGGTCAAGTAGTTTAGGCGTGAAAGCGTAACAAACAAACTCAGATTCTCATTTATAATATATGTGAAGACCTATCTAGAGAACGTTTAGTTTCTCAAAAATAATTTAAATTGCAATATGTAAGCATTTTTCTTCGTAATAACTTTGTTTTTTCTAATATATCAATTCGTTTTTAAGCAATAACTATTGGTATGATAGTATGCATTAGTTATAAACCTTGACAATGTCAATGAAAAGACCGGATTTGTTCAAAACGACCATGTATACTAAGTAGAAACACATTCGGCTATATTCAAAAACATACAGCCTATCAAATTACATAAAACTATTTGATGTTCGTAATAAATGACGTACCACCAACAAGAGTTTACATTCATCGATTGCTAAAAATAATGGGATTAAATATAATGACCACCAAAAACACTAATTGCGCAGCAAAATATGCTTACTAAAATACATCATAACAAACACCTATACGCCTCAAATCACTGCATTCCGTCTCGGAAGGGTTAGGTTATGTTAGGTTCTTTCTTAAACCCACCCAGAAGTAGGAGCCCCGCGAATCGGGGCTCCGTCGACTTATTTTGATCTCTTTTAATATAATGCGGTTTTAATTTTGGTGATCATTTACTATTTTTGACTGTTATACTTTACTATATCTGGTGATAAGTTAAACATAAGCCAAAAATAATTCATGATTACAAGTCCGCAAATTAAAAAAAAGGATGACTAATATACATAAGCTAGACTACTATTCACATAAACTTAAAATTAGGGTCATTTATGATGTTAATATGTTTTAAGCAAGCGAGGCCATAACCTACCGCTAGCCGCAATATTTGCTCTAAACTACGTACTGCCTAAAAAATGTGGTAATAATCCTTGAAGATTTATTACCTAGTCTTATCTGTTTCATCAGGACACTCGTAACAACTTAAAGGTCGCTACGCGTTTGTGTCTTATACGAATGGCTTTGGCAATTTTATAAAAATGATGATATCAGAATAGATGATTCAGGGATCATTAAAATAATATTTAATAAGCCTGTAGGCTGTATTATATATTTATAATTTTAAATATTTTCTTTTTATATTAATACCTTCGTTATGTTATTGTTAAACATACCTTTTGCTTAATGAAACTATTGTAATTTAGTATATCCAAATAATTTTTATATACAGCTTTTGCACTAAGTTTACTTTGACTTTATAAATACTTAAAATATAGACACAAACGAGAACACTTTAACAATTTACATAATGCATTTAAATGCAATCTAAATTCAGATGTTTAATAAAACCAGAAACAATTTCATAGCACACACGCCCTCATATTTAAGACTTTATTTCTCACAGTCCAATAGAAAAGACATTCTAACTAACACCGCGAGTTATATAAAACGTTGTAACAATGTAGTTCTTGCTTTTGTAACGAATAAAACAGCACTATTTACATAACGGACAACACTGTCAAAATGTCACAATTTATCAACAGTTCTAAATCTATCGGCACAGCCCTAACTAGCTTCACGACTGCATCAATTTTATTGAAGTGTCCATCTAAAGCCCAATAAATTTGTCGTCACCTCGTAGTGCGAGGTGCGAACCTAGCTCATTACTATTCATTGCTTCGGAGTGTTGAATTCTAATGCGCTCGCTGCGCTTGGGATTCAAACAGTTGCTTCGTTTTGCAATGTTGTGTTGGATACTTTGAGAATTTTTAACTAACTCTCTAGTTTGTGTAATATTTTGTCGAAGATTTACCTCTCAAAAATATAAACACTTCTGCAAGTCAAGACAGTGAATTGCTTCATAATTATATGGGTTATATATAATAATAATTAATATGTGTAATTATTAAGCTGTATAATTATTTTTTGTCTGGTAATTTTAATGTTGTTTAGATACTAACATTATTTCTATGACTAGAAGACTATAACCGTAATCTCGTAGTTATAGAAAAAACATAATACGAAGGCACTTCTGTAAACATAAAATGCTTTAAATATTACAGGTTGTTAATAAAATATAATAAAGTTTAGATAGAGGTAAATTAGGTACCTATTAATTATGCTCTTAAACGATGTACACCCATGACTTGCTTGACTGAAGAATTTGGATTAAGCTACCAGAAATAAAACCCGTGTGTAAAATCCGAGCTGTACGTATGATCATCATGTACCACGCGTGCTTGGTATTTAGGGCTTGCTTGCTTTATAAGGGACATGTCATTTACCTGAATAGCAGTGGTTTCTTTTGTATAAAGACTTGCTACCTTCAGGATCTTCGGTGCATAAAAATGTACCAATAAAAATCTTTCTTATCCTCTGGTAAAAAGCAGCGATACGAATTCCTGTAATGATTTTACTAAAAAATGTTCCTGCTTGCCAAACTTAGCACGATATGTCGACATAACCACGTCAAACATTCCTGTAAGCTTACAAACATGGTTTCGGAACGCGTCCGTAAGCGGCGGCCATTTGCAGACAATGGCGGTGCTATGCGCGGGAAAATCGATGCGTCCCACCGCAACTTTTGCGAAATTGTTGACGGTAGTCTGTAGAGTCACTTTTATTGACTTGCTTTTAGGACATGGCAGCTGATTCTATTAAATTGCCGAGGCAAATAGATTGACAGCTTTGCCATTTTAATTCTTGGAAGCACTTACTGTGTTTAGTTTATAATTTCTACAGAAAAGCGACTGTCAAAAAAGCGGTTAGAGATCACAGATATTTGCTTCTTGGCTAATAGTAAATCTAATATCAGGTATATTGACAAGATGTTGAATTAAAGCTGCTAGCGACGGTTTTATCACTAATTCAGACATACTAAAAATAGAATTCCCATTGGTCCTTGGACCTAGTTTCACCAATAATTTAAGATATTCAGGCCCCATTGTTCAGTGTACCTTTTATGTTATAGTTTTAAATAACATATCGTCATTGTTTAATAGCAAAAAGCACACAGACTCTGACCAGCTATTAGTGAATCCCACCATTTTTAACATATGTATGTGATTCAAAACCACCAAACTTGTGGCAACAGAGACTTAATGTCAATTTAAACCACTGCACTATCCATTTCTTCGTCTCCTTACTACATTTCCCACAGATATCAGTGTAGTGCTGCTTGCATACAACGGCTCTCTGCCACTTAAACTTACTAACTAACGTTATTTACACAAATTGAACCTTTACACACAAAGTACGCGCCGATTTGAGGATAAATGTCTTCCTGATGTTTTCCCTTTTTAACTATATCAATAATGTGTGTAGTATTCGTAATTTTTTTTTTAGTCCTTTATTCACTTGTAATAATAATAGTACAACATATAAATTTCCTCGCCAAGCTACACAGCTTGTTGGCGAGGAAATTTATATGATGCATTGGTTGTAGTTCTGTGCACGCGTTGCGCTGTTTGCTTATGGTTTGTATGCATTGAGAACTGTGTTTTGAAATAATATCTTTAGCTACTGATATACTGAACGAATGTTCGTCAACATTCGTTCAGAAATTTATAATTTTTAAAGTATTTTTGAATGGTCAGTGTCGCACGAGAATAATACCCATTCATTAACTTTTTTTCTTTTTTTTAATGTTTTGGTTTATTGCAAATAGCACAATACAATAAAATATAAACATATACAGAACGGTATGGAGACCAAATCATATACGTGCGTCAGCTATTGTTGCAGTTGAAATTGCAACGCTGATATTCTCGCAGGACCTATACAGTATGTGAGCAATTACAACAGGCAAACAGCAACCGCCACACATAATTTATATCACCAAACAAAACTTGTATAAGTTTTATTTGGTGATACAATACACAACATTTACCGTCCACCTGTTGTTATTGCTCTTTTTATCTTCACTACATATTATAAAATAAAGGCCCCGCCGCGTCTGTCTGTCTGTTCGCGATGAACTCGAAAACTACTAAACGGATTTTTATGCGTTTTTCACTAAAAGACAGAGTGATTAATCAGGAAAGTTTAGGTATACAATTTGTTAAAGTTACCCATGTTAATTTATTAGATGGTCCATGTTAATTATTTGGCATGTTAGTCGTATTAAAAATCGAATGGGCAGAGTTATTTCTAAAAATTAAAATATATAATAGATAGTTATGGACACATTTACGCTCAATGTAAGCGGAACCTCGTAGACGTAGAAGTTAGTTGTAAAATAAGCTATTCTTTGAACCTCATAACTTTTAGTAATATGACCATAACATTATTAATTATTTTCTCTACATTGCCAACTACACGTAAGAATAAACTTTATAGTTCATACAACAAAGTTGAATTTTACTTGAATTATTCAAGCGACTGCGGCTGTAAATGCAAAATTCATGGGATTTTAAACGCCTCAAATATTTATGCACATTTTAATTGAATATTCAATTACTTACAACTATACCGCCTTTATAGTTTTCTTTAACCCTTTAGACGCGGTATGGGTCTTTGTGACCGGGTATAATAGTACCCATTTGTATTAATGTCGTAAATTAAAATAGGCTTTCATATGTCTAGTATATGACCGAATAGATTAGAAAATATCGATTAGTAAAGGACTTGACGGGCTTAAATTTCAATAATTTTCCTTTATAGCTTACGTACAAAAGGAAACGTAATTTATTAACTGCAGGCCTTGCGGTTTATTTTAATCTTCTTTTAGACGAGTACTGAAGTTCTAAACTATGTTTAAGTTATACTCGTAAGAATAGAAATTATTTTAATGACTGCGTTTCTAAATACCCTTGATGCAGTTTACGTCGCCATCTTACTAATATACGTGTATTTATTCTATGTGTGTACAAATATTAGGGTGCGTAGATAGTCTTGATCTGGGTATATCATGCGTACATAAGAAATAGTGTACAAAAATTTTGCGAATACTATTATCAGGTTCTAAATCAAAAAAAATAATTCATTTTATGTTATAATTATACTTTGTGTTCGTGCATTTAATATTATTTAATAAAGAATATTATTATAGACTGGCCTTTGAAAAGTTTTACTGGTTTTCACGTATATGCATCCATCTTTTTATCACGGGGTATAGTAGATACTTAAAAAAAAATAGTTAAGAAAGATGACTTTAATCGATTGACAATAAGTTGTCCTAAATTAAAGCAATTTAGCTTGGTATAGTAGGCAAAACAATATTGTACATCACACACATCAACCTCGCGTGTTTAAAGGGTTAACTAAAAAGCTCAAGTTAAGGGAAATTAACAACAATACTAACGTACATAGCTTTGTATATGATTGTTTTGTTATTGATTCTAATATGGCTTCGGAACAATATATATTTACATTTATGGTATACTGAATATGAAGTTGGTACACGTACCTTATGTGATGAGCTAAGTAACATGGTTGTGACATTTTGCCCCCACGTGACCGCGCGGCTGCGCTCGCTGCGCATGCGCTGTCGCGCTGTATATGGTGCGAGGCGCACGCGCATACTTATTCATTGGCCGCGTACGCTGATTCAATGCTAAAACGACTAGGCTTTTATCTCGTTTTTAGGGCTACCAACTCCATTTTCGGGTTATGAATTACTATTTTACATTTATTTTATTTTTTGCCGCCATGACAGATTTCTTTACGTTTATGTACAAAGTCTTATGTTTAAAACATATTTGCGAATTCAAATTTACATGCAGTTTTGCAATGTGCGGCAGTTTAAGTTTCCTAAAGCAGTTCTATGGAAATTAAATTGCGATTTATCGATATTACTTATACATTATCATATATATGTTTATTATAATAGGTACCTACATATTGATAGTTAACTTGATAGTTGTGAAGTAGGTTGCCAGATCGAACTGCAATCTAATCCTGTGATCTGGATGTTACAAGTGTTACACATGGCTCTACCGTTGGCCCGGTGCTCATTTTTAGCCAAACGTTATTACCAGAGGCAAGCAGTGGTAATTCATTAACTACCCACTTAAGACTGCGCTGAGCGAAATGTGCCAAAATAGGCGGTCACAGTTAAGTGAATAAAATCAATACCTTTTGTTTAATAGAGACATAAAATATACATTTACCATAACAATGAATGTGTTTACAATTACTCCGTGTAAAAAACTTAAAATAATTTGTATTTTCGCCTACAAAACCACGTAAATTAGCAGAAATGCAAAAATGTAAGCTCGTGTTACGTGATTTTTAGATTATAACAGTAGAAATCTATCCTATTTTAGAGCTTAAACGAAACATTAATAGTTATATTAGAATTTGTCCGTTCCAAATATTTAAGTTATTGGTTGACAACAAAGATACATATTTATCAAAAAAGCGTTTCAAATCCTCCATACAATTTTACTATGGCGGCCGCGCGCCGATTTGACTATGCGCCGTACGAGCTCTGTCATTATCTGTCTTGCGTTCGGCGCAGTCTTAAGAGTTAAGACGATTTATATATACTAGTGTTCGCCAAGGTATAGAAATTCGACCATAATCATTGTTGAAGTTTCGAGGAAAGTATATAATATGTGCATTCTTTTTTTAATTACACTAACTACTCTTTCCTTAAATCATTTATTGATAACACAATAGCCCGTTACAACAAAACAAATATAAATAAAATATCGGTTGACAAACGAAGGAAAGAAACTTGTTGAAGTATTTAGTCTTTACCTATTTATATATAGATATAATTTATAAGGCAAAGTCAAAATATTTTATTCATTCAGGTCACGAAGTAACACTTATGAACGTTGAAATATATAATATAGAATTAAATAATGTCTCTTAACTCGCAAATTGTATCACGTAAATCACGTATGATTGGTAAAAGCAAACCACACTCTACAAGCTTTTAGGTACGTGTTTACACGTTTTTTGTAACAGATAGTTTTTCTTTTCAAGTGTGTAACTTGAGTCATCGGGGCTTATCTCACACACTTGTTCACACGCACGGATTTCTGATGTCTGCTTTTTGTCTTCTTAGTGTTTGGTTCAAAGTTATAAGCGAAACGTAAATTCGATTTTAATATTATAATATCAATCTGTGAAATTTCTGAGGCATTACAAGTCTATTGGTCTGTAACCGTTATTTCTAATATTACAAATTTTGATGATTATTTTACTGTTATATTAATTTTCTATGTAATTCAAGAACTTCTTCTTCTCTCTTAGCCTTTATTATTCCCAAGTCACTTGGGGTCGGCTTTTTTACTGGTCTAACCGGATTTGACTGGATATCAGTTTTTACACGGAGCGGCTGCCACCTGACCTCCGCAACCCGAAGGCTAACGATACCCTAAGGCTAGACCAGTGTCAGGATATTAGAGGGTACTGGCTTTCCCAATAACGACTGCCATAGATGTTCATGGCAGCCGGGACCGACGGCTTAACGTGCTTTCCGAGGCACGGAGCAGGCGATAATTGTCAATCAATACGCACATAATTTCGAAAAGTCATATATCTTCCGAAAGTCAGAGGTGCGCGACGTGGGTTCGAACCCGAGACCTTCTGCATTGCAGTCTGTTGGTCTCCCCACTGAGCTATCGCTGCTATGTAATTTAAGAACTAATACGAAAAAATATATCAGCTATGGCGATATTTTTGTCTTGAAACCTTTTGTCAATATTTGTTTGAATTTTTAGACAAAGAAATATAAACGGAACGGAAATAATTTTTGCTAATGTTATATTCGCTAAATTCTTTGTACCGCACCAGTATTCTGAATGTCGGCATCTTCACTTGGGTATCCTTTAACAAATCTAAACAGCAGTTGTAAACGGGTGATCATTTTTTATGTTATTTTTGTTAGTATTTATTTTCTTAACAACTTAAATTATGACTTCTGAAGTGTCGTGTTTGTAAAACATATTTCAACATAATGTTCATGTTACTGAATATTTGGATGTTGAAATATATAGGCGTATTATCTCTTTAAACTACAGTATCTGCATATTGTGTAGGACGGTATTTGGAGCTGACTAACTGATGCCAAAGCTTTCCAAATTAGCAAATAAATATAGTGATGTCGTAGATATACACGCAGACTTGCTTCGCACGTTTTGATCCACACTTATCAAACTTTGCAAAAACCCAACTGCATAATCTTACTCTGCTCTCCTTTCAGATTTATTTATACATTTCATTTAGATTTAGTTTATTAAGTCAGTACATACAATTAGTCGTGTTCATTATTTGCATGTTGTGTTTGCCTTTAATTATTTGTTACACTTATAATATTTTACTTATGTGTCTACAATATACATATGTACAATATACGAATGTTGGCTATGTTAGATAAATAAATAAATTAAAACTATATTAACGTATATGAATACATTATAATAACATAGTACCTATGAAGGTACAACGTATAAAGTTTTAAAATAAGATCAGTATCAACAATTACTTAAAAGTAAAACAAAGAATAAATGCCTCACACGCGTCAACTTACAAATTGAACACAACACGGCACTTCATTCGTAGGTCAGTAAAACAGAGTGAAATGACATCATACACTTATAAACCGATATACTTTATCTACCCTGCGCGCAATTAGGACAGAGTAAGGACATGGATGGGCAGGGAGTGATACAAGGGACAGACGGTGCATTACCATAAGTATCGACATAAAATGTTAGGACGCTCAATCGTAAAACATTTCAAAGCTCGTATCAAATGAAAGAGTGAAGTTCGACATGGCGTTAGGTGATTTTATTGTTTTGAACCGTTCCAAATTCGTATTTTATTAGTTGTAGAACAGATTTAAAAAATTACTTTTTAATACTCAGGAGTGCAATAATCTGTATGTTGTCAATATGGATATTAATACCTAAAATTATAACAAAGTGGATATATGGATAAATTTTAAATCAACATTTTGTAAACGGATATTTGATGATAATTGACATTAAATTGAAGGCTTAGCTGATTTGTAGTGTACCACTAATTTATAGACTCTTAACACAGTATAAAACTGATTTTCACTGGATCAAAACTGCCGTTTAGCCCTTTGCTTACCTTGTGACTATATCGTTACAATATATTATCGTCTTTTAAATATTACTTCTATGATATTTATTTAAATTTTTATATTTCCAGGATGGACAAAGGTTATTCATGGGTGCTCCAGGCAGCTTCTTCTGGCAAGGTAACGTAAAATTAATGATATAACGATTGCTAACTGTCTAATATAGAGTGCATACGATTTTGATGATTCCTGTTTAGAAAATTAGCTGCGTAGAGAACTGCGCATGGTGGCTGATTAGAACGAGATGGAGATCATCGTAGCCTGGTTTTAATTAACTTCATGTTTGAACTATGCAACTGTAATACAATAATATAGAAAACTTAGCTGCAAATTCAGACTTTCTTTGCCTTAGCAGAAATGCTCATATTATCATAAATAACTTTTAACCAGGATAAAAACAAAACGTAGATAATCAGAATTATCTATTTGGAGATATATACACGCAAGTATTTACCTAGTAGGCAATACGAGACAATAAGACCTGTAAGAAATCAATAGGACCGTTCGTGTAAAACTGTCCTGGGAGAGATATAAAATGATAACTGACACTCGAATTATCCACAGGGCGAACGTTATCCATAGATCCGAAAGAGTCGTTCTTCTACTATATGCCGAAAATACCGGAAGAAGGTAAACTTGTCCTGACGTATCGCCAGATTGACATCTTAACTCTTAACAGTAATAACATAGAAAGGCTTCAGATCGCCTAATCCTATATCAATGCCTTGAAACACGGTCATTTTGTTTTAAAAACATTTTTGTTGTTCGAGTATAATGATGCTTTTTAACTGTTTAACATTGATGTCGTCGAAAACAATAGCTAACAGATTACTTATTGCTTTTAAATTAAGCTATAATTCTAACCGACCCCAAAATTGTTTATAAATTAATGCTTCTATTACATAAATATCACTACTATATAATATGATGTGGTTTTGTTCAAATGATTCGTATGTAACTAGTTGGAATTCACTACCCTTTATTTTAATATAGATAGGCAAATCTTAAATGTTATTTCGTTGCTATTATTTTTGATAGTCAGATTGACTTTTATACTTGAACATATAAAATGTATTTAGAATAAAATATCTCACGTCTCTATTTTTGACAGTTTTATAAATGAATCACAGTATATTCATTTTATTACACCTGTCATCAATAGTGATGAAATCATTAGCTTTTCCCAAATCATGGTGGTAAGGTTACCCTATGGGTTTTTACCAAATACCTATCTCATACTCCAAACTTTATTTGGGAATCCATTAATATCTTCAAAACATTTTAGATGTAGATTAGGTCTATCGTATATTGCACGAGATATTAGATCATAGATTTTGTCCATACTTTTCATAATATCTTTGTGCTAACATTTTGACTACTTGGATGATGTCATAATATGCAGTCACATTGTAATGTCACACTTTTCCCTTTCAATGCAAAATAAAAGAAGAATGGAGGCTTGTGCATTACAAAAGCATGAAGATAATAAAAAATACCTCAAACCTTATTTACGCAAACAAAAAATAAACTTATACAATAATAAAATCGTGTAAATAGGAATGGTGATTCCCCTTAAAGTAGTTTTTAAAGAGCGGGTTAAATAAGTTGTTAATAAGTTAAACAATTGTAACCACAAAAACGCCCATGCTTTGAACTAAACAAATTAAAACATTGAATTATAAAAATACCATTGGCTTTAAATCTGATAGAACACAGTCAAGTATGCCACACACCAAGAATAGATTTGAGATCTTTCTTTTGTGTCCTCTTTTAATGATTTGCTTGTACGAAATCGATGACTGTATTCCATCAGAACTATTACCAAAATTAATTTTACCATTATGTACATTTATGCGGTCGCTGTAACAAGGATTTGGTGATATATAACATATTAAAATATCCCTGAATCTACACGCTTGACACGGTGTGATTACACGTTTTGGTCATATATGCTTATATCTAATCAGAAATATAAACTCCTGTTATAAAATACAGGTTAATGGAACAATTAAACTTATCATTACATGAAGTGCCTCTTCTTGGCTGCTGGATCGCTTGAAAATCATCTATTGACAGATCATGGAACATTTGCTACTCGAATGATTGCCGTTTTGTGCTGTTTCGTTATATTAAACATGTTTGTTGCGTTTGGACGATTTTGAACTATCCTGTAGTATTTACATGTCATCTAACTTCAATGTTCTACTTATCAAAACATCAATATTTCAAATCACATATTCTTTGCTCATTATCTGTTTCCATATTAATATAACTTATGACTAAAAATCGTCCAAATGATTTTAATTCCATATATTTACCAATTCTAATTAAATCCTTACTCAATTGTAGGTCAGCTGATGACTCAGACGATGGGAAATAGACCAGCTCTAATCGCAACTCCCGAAGCTAGTCCTAAATATGATGATTCCTATATGGGTTACTCGATAGCTGTAGGCGATTTCGCTGGTCAAGGCATCCAAAGTGTAGCAGTTGGAGTACCAAGGGGAGCTGAATTGAAAGGACTGGTACGCAATTTTTACTTACATATTTCAATAATATAAGAATTGTAATTAGAAGGTTTCTTTTATTTTATTTAACTATCAAACGTTGAAAAGTTTATTTATTAGTATAATATTAATTTTATATGTTCCTATGTGATATTTTAGGTGGTTCTATATACATGGGAGTTACAAAATATCAAAAACATCAGTGGCTCTCAGATTGGCGCTTATTTCGGCTACAGTCTCGCCTCTGGCGACATTGATGGTGATGGTTTTGATGACATTATTGTTGGTGCCCCTATGTTTACTAGGACTAAAACTGATGGATTTGAACACGGAAGGATTTATGTCATCTACCAGGATAAAGACAGGGTTAGAATAATTTCATTTTACTATAGCTTTTTTAGTTTTCTTTATTCACTTTTTAAGCTACTAACTGTGGATAGTCGGCCAAAAACATTGAAAGAATTCATAGACTTTGGTCTACGAATACTTTTAACGCCAGTGGTATCACAAAACGCCACTGACCTTCAGTTACAAATCGCTGCCCTGCCACCGAGGCCTCCTTAGATAACTGTAAAATACCACCCACGGTTATTGGCCAGTTTCAATTGTTGGAAGCACTCTTATAGCAGGTATCCCGCTGTGTTCTCCACAGCATACATTTCGTCAAAGCAGTGATGCATATAAATAGTATTATTTTAAGTAATAATATTATTCTGTTATGTATTTCAGTCATTCACAAGGAGTCACGCCAGGACAGGTGAAGTATCTCGCGGTAGATTCGGTTTGGCAGTCACATCACTTGGAGACATAAACTACGACGGATTTGGAGGTAATTACATAATATCATTTTATTAAACTCAGACAATTTTATTTAAATTTACAATAAATTGCGGTCATACAACAATTTATTGTAAAGTTGAAAGTAGAGCAGGTGGCTCTTTCTGCACACGGATTCACTCGTATGAACCCCACGTCAACACAAACCGGGATAAAAGTGTCTTATATACAAGGTGGCGCAAATGTTATCACATTAAATGATATACTACTTTAAGCTGGTTCATATAAGACGGTTAATATAAACAAAAAACCTATTTGCGCCGAAAGTAAGTTTTTTTTTTAACAAAATGAATAAAATAATGTTAGACATAAATTGGAACACCATTGTAACCAATCGTGCCCTGTAGCCAGCTCGTTAACGGTCATAGGTTCCGAGAAATCGTCTTTGTCAACTCGCTAAGATCCGGAAATTCCCGGACCCGATTACCCGACCCCTGTTATAAAATAATGTCAGATTAAGATTATTTGTTCTGTCCAGGGTTAGGTTCAGGTTCTGTCAAGAATCGGCCGACTTTGCATACGTTTTCTCAATAATTTATGTAAAAATTTGAAAATGTGAGTGGTGTGTACACCTTTAAGTGATATATTTACACTGTATTTAGGATTAACGGTATTAAGGGCTTGTCTCACCACTTCCAAATAGCATTTATCTATAAGATAAAAGTCTCGTCATCTCTCTTCTTTAACATAATAAGAGTGAGACATCATGTGATTTATCTTTTGGATAACTTTTACTTGTTAGTTGTGGGACTGGCCATAAATGTAACACATTGTATGTAAATATATAGTTGGTGTGCTTTAAATAAATAAATCACTAATATTATAGTTCATAAATATTTCGTTTGTAGACATAGCTGTGGGAGCTCCCTACAGCGGTGAAAATGGTCGCGGTGTGGTCTACATTTACCACGGTAGCGAAATGGGCATCCACGAGAAATACTCCCAGGCCATCACTGCTGAGGAAATCTCGCCAACCTTGAGCACTTTTGGCTTTTCGCTATCTGGAGGAGTTGACTTGGATAACAATAATTATACTGATCTCGCTGTTGGTGCTTATAAGTCTGACAGTGTTGTGTTCTTGAAGTAAGTAGCTTATGTTAACTTTTCATCTGTAGACTTTATTTTTATAAATGTACCTTTGCTAAGTATGAGTCGTCCACCAGTATCTGAGTGTATTAATGCTTTAACGTTCATATTACCTATTACTCTTTCAAGTACAAGTACATCTGATTGTTCGTCAAGTTAGACCAGCTTAACGAAACTGGCTTACCTCGAGGTATATAAGATATGATCTTAAAACTCTGTCCAAGTGCGGAATTCAGACATTAATTAATTAATTTTGACCGTTAATTCCTTACCGTTAAACTTAAATTAACGATTCTCCATTAAATTATAGACTTACTTACATCTGAAAGCAGCGATAGCTCAGTAGGGAGACCAACAGACTGCAATGCAGAGGGTCTCGGGTTCGAACCCACGTCGCGCGCCTCTGACTTTCAGAAGTTATATGACTTTTCGAAATGATGTGCGTATTGATTGACAATTATCGCCTGCTCCGTGCCTCAGAGAGCACGTTAAGCCGTTGGTCCCGGCTGCCATGAACATCTATGGCAGTCGTTATTGGGAATGTCGGTACCCTCTAATATCCTGACACTGGTCTAGCCTTAGGGTATCGTTAGCCTTCGGGTTGCGGAGGTCAGGTGGCAGCCGCTCCGTGTAAAAACTGATATCCAGTCAAATCCGGTTAGACCAGAAAAGCCGACCCCAAGTGACTTGGGAATAATAAAGGCTAAGAGAGAAGAATTAATTAATTTTGAATGGGTACCTATAGAAGAGGAACAAATGCATTAGCTACAAAAGTTCCAAACGGACTTCAAGCCTGTTTCTAAAATAATTCGTTGAACTCTTGATTTTTACCAACACAGTACAAAACTATTAACGAAACTTTTTTTACATCATGAGTTTTAGTATCCTGTACTTAGTTTAAAATTCAAATGGACTCGTCATTTGCATTATGGAATTTACTTTCAGGTCTCGTCCAGTAGTAAAAGTATCAGCTGACGTCAAATTCCTCACCGATAGCAAGCTTATCTCCCTCACAGACAAGAAATGCACACTTACCAACGGTACTGCGGTTGCGTGTGCGCAGCTCATGTTTTGTCTCACCTATGGAGGAGTCAATGTTGACCAACAGATTAGTGAGTATCTTTTTAGAGTTTACAGCTTTTTCTGTATGTCATTAATATAGTTTTGCCTCTTCAATATTTAAAAGAAATATTTATTTGAACTTGGGTGATCCTAATTTCGGCAAATGAAATTACTTTTATTTATACCAGTAAAATTATTTATGTATTTAACTGGTTAAAATTAAAATATTACATTAAATTATAATATATAAGAGTCGGTTACGCCATCTATCGCATAACTAAATAGACTATATATATACCTTTATAGAACATTTTATATGAAATTGACGTAGAAATAAAAAGGAAAAAGAAACCTTATCCAAATTTATATACTTAGTTATAATTTAGAAATATAGTTATAATACTTATAGAATTCATATATTTATATATTTAGAGTCACAATAATGTATTGTTTGTTTCCAAGCGGAGGGATATATCTGCTATTTCGGTGAGTGGTCGAGGTAGTGCTAATCAGTGGTACCACGAGAATTGTCACTATAACGTCACTATTAAAGTGTGTTCTATTCCTAACGATGGCAATGATAGTGGCATTATAACTGTAAATATACAACACTAGCTAGAGATTTTGTGTTAGTGGTACTAGTGATAGCAAAAAGATTTTAATGTTGTGATTAGATGATAATACTTATGTGGAAAACTTTCAGCAATTAAAATTAACCTGTCAAGTCTTGGAATGCCAGACATATTTAATAATCTATTATGTCTGGCCATTGGTGTACCGTTGCGACTCAATAGATTAAAAACGATTTCAAATTTGTTTAATTTAAATCAATTTCCTGAAAGTTTTGATAGATACAAATGTGAAGTCGAAAAAAATATGGACGATTTAAATAAATGTGCTAATCATTGGTATAAAATTACAGAATTTGAAGTCACATTAGACCTGGACTCGCGGCAAAAGACAACGAAGCGACTGTTCCTTGTGGAGAACAGGGAGACGACATACAAGACACAGATACTGTTGTCTCAAGGACAACAGGAGTGCAAGAACATTCTCGTGTATTTAGATGTAAGTCTCGTTCAGCTAATAATAATAATATTTGCTAGACTATAGATAGATTTGCCGTTAGTAACTGCTGTGCATGAAGCCTTAGGTTCGATTCCTGGGTCGTACAAGTATATTACAATTTTCTTTAAAAAAAAATCTGTAGCAGCACAGAATCTAGATCAGCGCTCAGTAGACAGCAAAAGGTATCCACATCTCACCTCATATTCTTTTATACCTATAAGGGCAGGCAGAGAAGACGGCAAAATACTCGTCTCCTATTGCCCAATATTATAGAGCCAGCTATAATTTTAGACAATAGAGGGCAAGTTTTTTGCCGGTTTTTCTGCTCTCTTCTGCAGGGTACTATAAGGTAAGATGAGTATTGCATTCAGCAATGACCAGCTTTGCTTCAGGCTTTATATCAAAAGAAATGGTTTTTAAATATGGTGTTTAACACAGGACGAAATCCGTGACAAGTTGACTCCCATCGAAGTAAAGATGTCGTACGACCTGGTGTCGCAGCCGTCTGGCAATATCGTGCCACCCGTGCTCGACCAGACCAGGAGCATCGTGCACGCCGACTCGCTCAACATACAGAAGAACTGCGGCCCGGACAACATCTGCATACCTGACCTCAAAGTCGTTGCTACCACGTAAGTCTTTCTTTACTGTAGCTATACATATGTTGATGGATGACGTTATGATTAAACTGGTTGCCTCGCGCCTCGCTCTACGCCAAAGGTTGTAGTTTCGATTCCAACACTGGACATAACATTGTGTGATGTACAAACTGTTGTTTAGGGACTACGTGTTCTTTGTGTCCGTCGTTTAAATGGTTCGATGCATGAATTATACCCAGTGTAGGAGTTTTTTGTCAAATTTAATTATAATATTAAATTAGTGATTTTGTAAAAAAAAACATTTAAGTTGACTTTACTAGTCAATGTACCACCTATATTTTTAACAACATTTTGTCAGGATATGTATATGTATCTAGCATCAGTAATAACATCAACTATAAAATCTTAGTCTCTGTAACTTTCACCGTATATTTTTAAAGTGTTTGGTGCAAATACATTTCAGTTTAGAAGCTACTAAAACCTTTACTGATTCAACTAGATAAACATGATAATACCAATCATACATTTAATGTGGTGTATGATATACTTATTACTCTTGTATATATCAATAAGTGTTGAAACTGTTAACTGTGCTTACAGGCCAACAATAAACTATGTGCTTGGTTCTGGTGAGAACATCAACATTGACGTCAAAGTAGAGAACTCTCTGGAAGATGCCTTCGAAGCTGCCTACTATCTGCTCATTCCCGCTGGAGTCACCTACGCGAAGATGGAACGTCTGGACAAGGACAATTCGGATACACCTATATACTGCGCTATCAGCAATAGACTGAGTGATGGAAATAGTACGCTGAAGTGTGATCTTGGCAATCCTATGGCTAGTGGGCAAAAGGTAAACTTTTAAACTGCTATATTTATTAAACACAATTATTTCGATCCCAAGGCACATACTGCTGACTTGCCGAAGTTATATGCATACCAATTACTTAATTATCGCTTACTTTAACGGTGAAGGAAAACACCGTCAGGAAACTTACATATCTGCTAGTTTTACATTATGTTCTCGAAGATATGTGAAATCTGCCAACCTGAACTAGGCCATCGTGAAGGAGTATAGCCTAACCCGTCTTACACTGGGAACCTGAAATTAGAAGTTTAAAGCAGACATAGCTTCTGGTCAAGATCAACGGTCCACGGTACGCACATTCAATCCATGGCACGCACATTTGACTTGGCGAAGCTATGTGTGTATTAATTTTTACAACAGCTCCCTTTAACGATAATGGAAAATATCGTCAGGAACTTAAGATCTCTCTTCGTGGTAGTCAAACAGTATCCTCGCTTAGCAATCACTGCTTACACTTATCGATGAGTATTATCTAAATGTCAACTAAAATTATTAATGACAAGCAGTCCGGTTGCCATTATAATCAGAAAACGGTTAGACTCATGTTTCTTATCCATATGCCTCACTTTTACTGCAAGTAACCAATATGCTGATATCCAGCCCCATACAGTCTACAAAAACATATTAAAATCTTACTCACTAAGACTTTTACTGACTTGACTCAAAATCACGTAAGTTCGACACTACAAGGCAGACGCTCATAAAATTCGTCACATAATAATGTAAGATTCAATTATGTTTTAGTTGCATTTCCGTGTCATCTTGGAAGTGGACGCCCGCGTCACCGCACTCAGTTTTGACATGGAAGCCAACTCGACCAACCCTGAAGTGTCCACCACGTTTGATAACACAATGCACATGAACATTGGCGTCGTTATCAAGGCCCAGCTTTCTATCATCGGGTAAGATTTTATTTCTACAATTCCTACTAACCATAGGCATACAACACAATATTATTTTGTCTGCGCACTTTTGTTGCATGAAATGCACATGAGAACAATTTCATTCGAATGTGATGACGACAGTGTATATAAGTAATTACTTATGTACGCTATTGTCATCACACTCGAATGAAATTGCGCCCTACCCATCTACCTACCTGCGTGCTTGATTACACAGAATAGCAATCGCGTCGTCCATAACTGCTGCTTCTTTTTCACTTTGTAGGGTATTTCTATGATTTATTTATTTATTAAGTATACCAACAGCATACATATATAACACTGGTTTAAAAAAATAATACATTTTCTGACATGCATGTTTATTATAGGTATATACAACATTGACTACATTATAGACAACAACAATTTGTTAAAATTATAATATATAAAAAAACAACAGTAGAATATAGATTTCCAAAAAACCCCTTATTTTCTATTTGGCTGTGATCTTTCCTAGGATGAATATACTTTGCCAGGTGTGAAAAGAATAGCTGCTTCTACTGCCTGACTTAGTTCTTTCTTACTCTTGCTCTGCAGTTTATGAAGTAAAACTCCTAAACCTAACCTCATATTTTCATTACAGGACATCAGACCCACCAGAACTGCACTACAACGCATCGCTGTACGACACGCAAGACCTGAAGGATGATACCAAGCTTGGGCCACAGGTCATCCACAAGTACAACCTGAAGAACGAGGGACCCTTCACCGTGGACGAGACTGAGATATACTTCATGTGGCCTTACCAGACACTTGAAGGTAATGCATTCTGATTCATGACTTGTGTTCTTAGGATACAGAATATGAATGTATTTATGGTACTAAATTACCAAATACATACTGTACACTAATATTGACTGCACGAATGGTGTAGTGGTTTAAATGGAAGACTCGCCACTGTGCCGCTGCGCCGAGTGTTATGGGTTCGATAACAGGACAAATATTTATGTTCCACAAATAGTTGTTCCGAATCTAGTGCAGGAGACTAGTCTAGTTACTGATTTCAGCATGAATGGGCCGGCTCGACTGGGGAAGGACTACCCTCTCACAGAATATCGACGTAAAATCGCAGTATTCCTACTGTTGGGTTTCGTTCGGTGAGTGAGAGAGCCGGAGGCCCAATCACCCTCTTTTCCGCATCCCGCTCCTTCTCCTTCCCACTCCCTTTCCTAAAGGGTCGGCAACGCGCAAGTGATGCCTCTGGTGTTGCAGGCGTCCAAAGGCTACGGTGACCACTTATCAGGTGGGCCGTATGCTTGTTTGCAAGCGAAGTCAAATAAAAAAAAAACGCAAATAAAAAAACATTTCTGTCTATTATGGTAGCGGTTGACAAAGGTGTGTAATAAACACATTAATTTCGCCAGCATTGCTTTACGTACCATGTTAAGGAGACGGACGTCCTGCTGCCGAGAGATCTACCTACCAGAAAAACCGATGACTTGAGCCGACTTCACATTTGGTTGTAAGCGTAGCGAGACTTAGGAATAACTTAAGTATAACACACTAGTGGTAATCCTGGCGATGCCCATGGGTAACAGCTGATGAAAATAAAATAATGACTCTTTCGGCTAATAACACTGGTATTATTTTCGATTTCCAGGAGAGAATCTGATGTACATGCTGGTTCAGCCACAGTGGTTCGGCAACGTGGTCTGTGACGTGGCTCGCCATGTCAACCCTGAGAACCTGTTTGTGCAGAACCCCTACAACTTCTTGCTGTCCAAGGAGAAAGATGGTAAGTTATCATTCGGTCTTATGTGTTGTTGTACCGATACCTTTTCTTTTCTTTCTTTTTCTTCTTACTTTTGGCAATTTGAGTTACAAATTACTGGTATTCTTACTAAACCCCATGAGCTATGCTAATATGCTTGTGTTAGCAGTGGGTATCGTCAGTAATATAAAAGGTGGGATTCAAACCCACCACCTCTTGACCGCCTACCGCTTGCCTTATCTATTGACGACAGGTCAATGGATAAGACATCGGACTTGGCTGTGGGCAATAAAGCATATGGTTAGCGTAATGGTAAATCGTTACCACAAATACATAATCTTACGCTCATATTTCTGTAGGGGTAGGCAGAGGTGTTATTATCAACATTTTGCCAGTTGTGGTCTTAGTAGCGATAGCTCAATGTGGATACCAACAGACTGCAATGCAGAGCGTCTCGGGTTCGAACCCACGTCACGCACCTCTGACTTTCGGAAGTTATATTGCTTTTCGAAATTATGTGCGTATTGATTGACAATTATCGCCTGCTCCGTGCCTCGGAGAGCACGATAAGCCGTCGGTCCCGGCTGCCATGAACATCTATGGCAGTCGTTATTAGGAGAGTATCGACACAAAAGATCCCACTGGGTCGAAGTGTTGCCGGTCTGCACTGACTGACTCCCACATAAGCTAAGATAAGATATGGTCGTAAGTCCTTAAGTTGCACGTAATAGCCACCTATTACGAGCCACTTAAGGACTTAAGACCATATCTTTCCATTCAGCATTCCACAATGCCTATTGTCGTTCACCGGGCATAGTCTGCTGTTACTAAGAATCTATAGTCAGGGTATGCCAATAATACTATGCCTGATCCGTCAAGAATCAAACCTGAGTTTCAATCACTGCTGCGCCATCGAGGTATATTTACTATATACGAATCCCACTGGTCTGACACTCCTACCAGACTCCTACCTCCATCTTGTTCTACACGCTTGATAAACCGAATCTATTTAATTTCCAGCTTTAGTAAGCAGTGAACAGTATAGTGCATCGCAAACATCAGGAGGCAGCGGATATTATGGACAAGGTAATGTCATTTTTATTACAAAGCAACTTGAACGTTTCTCAAACATTTTATAATTACCTGGAACTCGCTATAGTAATGGATGGGTAAACATTTGAAATAAAACACAATCCTTTTGTGCCTCGAGTACGCAAAGACGTCTCGTAAACACCACTGACTTTTCTGAAATTTTATGCGCTTTATTTAATTATCACTTGTATTAACCTGCATATCTGATAATTATGTTATCTGAGATATGTGAAATCTGTTAACCAGTGCAGGTAATGTAAGAATGGTTAGGCCATAATCCACGCATTATGGCCTAACCCATTTTACATAAAGAAGAGGCCCGTGCCCAGCTATGGAGCCGTTTATAAATATAAGTAAAAGCCCGTTAAATATTGTTGCATATTATACAATTACATATTACCTATCTCGTATTGTATACGTAGAAAAATAATTTAGAAGGACGTCATTACACTATTTTACTTAGTTTTTTATATTTTACTCTTTTTACAGTTTACTGGGAACAATCCTCCAGCAGTGGAGGCAAAGTCAGCGGTGGCAGTTCTTCTAGCGTCTCTGGCGGTCAATTCGCCCAAGGTCAAGGTCAAGGACAAGGTCAATTCAGCACCAGCCACAGTTCCAGTGGAAGTACCAGCTCCAGTGGCAGTCAAGGCGCTAATGGACAGTTTAGCACGTCTACTCACTACGCAGGAAGCCAAGCTGGTGGCCAATATGGTGCCCAAGGTGGACAATACGGCAGCCAGGGAGGCCAATACGGTGCTCAGGGAAGTCAACACGGCGCTCAGGGAGGCCATTACAGTGGTCAAGGAGGCCAAAACAGCGGTCAGGGAGGCCAAACTGGTACTTCATACTCTTACAACAAAACTTGGAACTCCTATGGTGAAGGTTTGACTGCTGAAGAACAGGAGCAAATCAGAAGGAATCTGGCTGCTGCCGTCCAAAATTCTAACCAGCAAGGTGCCAACGGAGCATTTAGCCAAGGCAGTCATTCTGAAGGCACTTATAGGGAAGGACATAGTCAAGGCGGCTTTGTTCAAGGTGGAGAATACCAGGGAGGATATGGCCAAGGCCAGGTGGTCAAGGTCAAGAATAAGACCATTGTGTACGATGAGAACCACAAAATCATATCGGAGACGGAGACCAGCACTGAATATGGAAATCTTGGACATGAGGGAGAGCCTGGAAGCTCTTTCAATGTGTAAGTATAAACATATTTGTAAGTACATATAATGATATCCTCCAGACCGTATTCTAGTCACGACGGCTAATCCAAACGGAGACTGGATATTTGCGCAGGAGTTATAGCGCACAAATGTACGTGCAAACATAAGTTGAAAATTTTTATTTCCTCACCTTATACGATCAGGGAAAGATCAAGCGCTTTACGTGCTTTCCGAAAAACAATAGTGTGCATCACTGCCAACTTCTTAACTTAGGGCTGCTGTTATGAATTTCGTGATCAGTCCAGCAGCAACTGTAAAAATAAAGAAGTACTGTTTTAGAAAATTTCTTAATTATACATTTAATATTAAGTCATGCCTGTTTTCCCAACAGATAGGTGACTATAGATTTACTTGCGTGACTGTATAACCAAATATTTTATTAGTTTTAGCATACTAGGATAAGAAATACTCAAACACAGGAGTTAATTCAGTACATAATCTAACTGTGTGCCAATTTATATCCGAATCGTTTTAACGGTTTAAAGAAACGCTTTAAATATCCAGAAACATCCTCATAAACATTCACTTTTTATTTGTATAAAAATCAATTTTATCATCTTTCCAGGTATGCTAACCAAGGCGGTGTGAACCAAGCTTCTTCTCAAGGCAACGCTCAGGGATCCTGGCAAGGACATTCACAAGGATCCGGTACTTATTCCCAAGGCTCTGGCAGCTACCATGGCTCCGGTGGCTATAACCAAGGTTCCGGCAGCTACAACCAAGGTTCAGGCGCCAACGGTCAAGGTTCAAGAGGATCTAACCAGGGCTTCGTCCACGGATCATGGGCAACTACCGAAACCGTCAACCCTGATGTAGCCAAAGCAGGGTCTTCGACCTTCCGTGGTTCATCAAGCGTGACTGTAGTCGGGGATGAGGAGGAGGATAACCTTGAAGGTTTCGGAAGCTATGCTGCGTATAATCCGAATAATGAGTTCAGATATGGTATTGCTGATGTGACTGGAAGTGGAAGTCAAAGCAGTTCAGGAGCTGGAGCAGTTCATGGAGGAAGCCATCGGGCCGGTGGCGCTACTTATCAAGCAGGAGGTGGATCTTACCAATCTGGAGGTGGATCGTATCAATCTGGAGGTGGTGCTTACCAATCAGGAGGCGGCAGTTATCAATCTGGTGGAGGTGCCTACCAATCTGGTGGTGGCACCTTGCAGTCTGGAGGCGGTAGCTTCCAAAGTGGTGGATCACACCAGACTGGTGGTGGCGCATACTCTTATTCTTCACAATCTGGTGAGTTAAAAATACATATGATCTATAAGAATTATATTAATTATAATGCTTCTTCTTGTATTATTACTATTATACTTATTAATTTTACTTATTTATTAAATACTTGCACTAGCTATACAAACTATATATAGTTTGTATTTATATATATAGACAAAACATCCTCATTACACCATCTATTAAAGGCTAGTCCAGTCTAATAAAGTTCCACTTGACAGCGGGCAAGCTTATTGTCGTCCGTCGAGAAGTAGAAGAAGAGAGTACGTCGAGCTGCTTACTTCTAAGAATTATTTAACAGAAAGACCCAAAATCCTTATGCCTGAACCAGGATTGGTATCAGATATCTCATGTACCGCTACAAACTTAAGGACAAACTTATGTCACAGGAAAAACGGGTTAAGTATCATACTATACAGTATGATTCTTTATCCGTTTTTACAGACCTTAAGTAAATCTTTGTTCATCATACCATTATTGTTTCAGGAGGCCGCACATCGTACAGCACCCACTCTGGAGGTAGCTACAGCTCCTCAGAACGCCGCGAGCAGACCAGGAGAAGACGTCAAGACGAGGTCAGTGATATTGCCATCTTAAACACATCAAAAAGAAAATATTTTTGGGTCGCATAAAGATAAACTAGTCGTGGTAGGCGCAAATCCAAGTGTATGGTAAAATTAGGCACGTTTCTATAATCAAAATACATTTAGGTCTAAAACAATCATTCATGAATGTCAAATATACGGTTACTTTTACCTATATATATTTTTACGTAAACGGCAAACGTAACCGTAACTTTAGTCATGTTCGCGAAGAAATTAAAAGCTCCGAAATTATTACATTTTATATAGAAAAAGAATAGAAAACTTGTGGCCACCGTAGCATATGAATGCTTGCTTGCATTGCAGACCTTGCAGTCAAGAGGCCTTACTGCAAACAAATATCCTTAATAATGGTAATCTTAATGGTGAAAGCACTGCGTCTTTATAAGTAGCTGTCAGTAACTCATTACAACTCAGGCATACAATATATGGTTATGTAACGATCTTCTCTAGGGTGGACGGACTTATCCAGTAACATTTATCGGATTGGCGCTAGTACTACTCCTGAGAGCAGAATAAGATTAACTATGGCAGATAAGGCAAATAATATTATCTTATTTTAGATGTCTTTTAATTTAATTAATGTATTTTCTTGATAGGTGGATCCTCAACTTAAGAAAATCCTGGAGAGATGTGAAGAGAAATACAAGTGCGAGGTGATCAGATGTACCACCGGTCGGATGAGGAAAGGTGAAGAAGCCTGGTTCGCGCTCAGATCCAGGATCAACGCGTCTGTGCTCAATGAGGTAAGATGAAATGTTGAAAATAAGATGACACTAAGTATAATAACTGTGTTGGAAAAGACTTTTCAGATATTGAAATAACAGACTTTAATAGCACAACTTGAAGTCATCGTCATCCTCTTGCCCTGGTCCCAATTTATTTGGGGTCAGCGCAGTAGGTCCTTCGCTTCCATACTTCTCTGTCACCCGTCATCTGATCATTTACCCTTTTCCCTTTCATATCCATCCTCACACAGTCCATCCATCTTTTCCTTAGCCTTCCTCTCCCTTTTCGTCCCTCTACCCTTATATCCATCACTTGCTTACCTACATACGTATCATCTCTTTGCCTAACATGTCCATACCAAGCCAAACGATTACCTTTCACCTTCTCGTCTATGGGCGCCACTGTCAGACTACCTCTTACGTATTCATTCCTAATTCTGTTCATTCTCGTCACTACACATATCCATCGTAATATTCTCATCTCTGCTACATGCAGTCGTTTCTCATCCATCTTCTTAGTATAACACTCAGCTCCATACAGTACGACAGGCCTTATAACCGCCTTATACATGCGACCCTTTAATTTCAAAGGCAGTTTAGGATCGCGTATTGTGCTCGAGATCTGTCGCCATTTCATCCATCCTGTGTTGATTTGTTGCCTAACATCCCGATCAATTTTGCCGTCATCTTGCAGGAGTGAACCGATAATAGCACAACTTGAAGTAGCAGGCAGAAATTCTCAGACTTTAAGCAATCGCCATAAAGTATATTATATCTAATGATTAATGATATAAAAGTCAATACACCTTTATGCAAACTTTTACCTGACGCTAAGGACATGATAAAGTACCCCGTCTACTAGATATACACATAACTACAATGTGATTGGTGCAGGCTGCTTAAAATGTTGTAATTTTGATAACCGTTGCCCACGAGAATCGGCCATGTGCCTAGCTCACTTCAGAATACAGTCGACCGTTTTAGGACTGCTTAAATGTTCAATTCCGTGCATCGCGGCTGATCGTAGTAGCGCGCGATTGATCGCGTGTGGCTGATGCGGCAATAGTTAGAGTATGAAAATGTATGGCAGCGTTTCAGAGGTTCGTCTTCTCACGCTAAAAAACTTTCTCACGCGTTCTCAGACATGCTTGCTCCGTAAAAAGCACAAAAATCCTGAGCATGTTAAGACACGCATGGCCTACGTCAGTCATTGGCCGCGCGCTTCTGCCGCAGACCTCGGAAACGGCACCATATATTTTCATACTCTGACTATTGCCGTATCAACAGCACGCGATCAATCGGCGCGGCTGCGACCGGCCGCGATGCACGGAATTGAACCTTTAGAGACCTCATTACATCGTGTGCTTGCAGTCCGTCCTTACACTTGTTATTGTCGCGCACCTCTGACTTTCAGAAGTTATATGACTTTTCGAAATTATGTGCGTATTGATTGACAATTATCGCCTGCTCCGTGCCTCGGAGAGCACGTTAAGCCGTCGGTCCCGGCTGCCATGAACATATATGGCAGTCGTTATTGGGAGAGTGTCGTCACAAAAGATCCCACTGGGTCGAAGTGTCGCCGGTCTGCACTGACTGGCCCCCACATAAGATACATACACTTGTTATGCTTCCTTACGATGTAGTCGCCTACAGCATAGGTAGAGTATGGATAAGGATTAGATTGATCTATGATGTAGTTGATTACATCATTAAATATAGTCATAAGAGAGAGATAATCATTGACAGTGAATGTGTTATGTGATGTCGATAATTATTATTATCATCATTACAAAGACTGGTGATTCCAGTGTATTACGCAATTGCAAACACAAAAGCAGGTTCCAAAATGCAATAATTTTTTTCTGTCTTACTCATTATATTATATTTCACTTCCAGATCTCCAAAGACCGCGCAGTTATTCTCTCGACCTTGGCTGCTACGAGGGTGTCCAGCTTGCCCATAGTGGGCCGCCCTTCCGACCTCTCATGGCACACGGCAGAGGCCCAGACCGTGGTGACGCCGCAGCTGGAAGCGCTGGACAGTGGGACCATACCACTGTGGGTGGTGGTTCTCGCTGCTGTGATAGGAGCGTTGCTTCTGCTGCTTCTTATCTTCGCGCTATACAAAGTAAGAATATTATCAATATTATAAGATTGAGAACAATGTAATTTTCTGAATACTTTCTCTTATATAGTTTATCTTCTTGAAACAGTGCAAAATATTTTCCGGTCACCTCAAATTTTAATCAGATGAAGTACAAATTGTGTTTAGAAGTAAAAATCTGTTATGGAACACAATTAGAAAATGTATTATTGACAAATTATTTTGAAGAAAATTCGCTTTTATTTATCTTATTTAAATAAATATATGTAATTCTTTGCCTTAGGTTTATTAAGGTAATGTTTAATAACAGCCACCAAACACTTACCTAAAGCCAAAATCGTTGAGATCTATTCGCTATTTTACAATGGCTGTCATTAATCAATATTTTTTTATTCCAGTGCGGATTCTTCAAGCGCAACCGCCCCTCGGACCACGCGGAGCGACAACCCCTGAACGGCCGCGACGAACATCTCTGATATCCGACCACTTCGCTCGGCGTGACGTCCGACACGGGCGGCACGTCCGACCGCACGTCGGACACGCGTGACACGCCGGACACGCCGGACACGTCGGACAGCTCGGCCACTGACGCCGCCAGTGACGTCACTAGCCGCGACTCCACCAGCCTCGACCGCTATTGACATCACAAACAACAAGTCATCGTTTATAAGTTTTAACTATTTTAGCGGACTCTGACGTCACGGTCGGGTAAATTAGGTGCGGTGTAAATTTATTATTCTGTAAAATAAAAAAAATATTTGCGTAATTATTATCATTATTTTTATTGAAAAATGATAATAATTACAACTTATAAAATCCGGTACGTTTGTAAAAAATGGACGCGATATTTAACGACGCAATGGTTTTACCTCATGATATAACGAATTTTTGCAACCGGCTTTTCGAGTCTTTCTTACAAAGACGATGAAAGGTTTACATTTTGAAGTACATGCTTACTATCGTAATACTAGTCACGATAAATAATTTTCGGACGCCATATTAGAAAATATACAGAGAAACAGAAAACGATTATAGGAGATTTATGTATGTAGTATTTGTGCGGAATTTATGTTGCTTAATAATTATAGAAAATGTTCAAGCAACATGAATTGTGACGTAATTATATAAATGGATGAAAGATTAAATCTTGAAGTGTGATAAGTGTAAAAAGTGTGTCTCTTACGTGAGTTGTTGAGAAATGTGATCTAAGTTAATTATTAGGTATTTACTAAATTCGGTAGATAACATTATTCCCAAAGGTGTATCGACTAGCTGATCAAATTCATTACGAAATAAATGGAAAATAACTAAATATTATGTTTTAGATTTATCTAATGATTTTTAAAAACCACATCACACGTAATTCATGCTAAAGCAGAAAATTGTTGTTTATCTAGTCGTCACACCTTTGATTGATATATATTTTGAATCAAGAGCTAATATCGTCAAATAATGGTACTAATAACGACGCTTTACGTGAATAAAAAGATATATAATTTTGGGAGGCAACATCTCTTTAAAGAATCTTCGGATACTCTATCGAGCAAAACGGCAAGTTGAGTATCGAAATAATAGCAATAAATAAATATAACTATTATTGCAATAATTAATTATATACCAAAAATAATTGGAATCTTATAAAATTATATTTGCAGCTATATTACGTAAAATAAAAAATGTATTTTAAAATAAGTAGTATGATTGTTAGCGTGCCTTAGCGATACATATCGTATTAGCTTAAATTATGCTTAGAAAATCCTAAAATGTATGTGCCTTCTGAAACTGCCAGTTACTAATTAATTATATTAATGTAAATATTCTAGTTTATATTATTTTTATATAGCGGCATTTTTTCACAGAACGGTGCAATATTTAAATTATCTTTGACCTCTGAAACCCTAATTATAAAAACGATACACTATGATTGGCGTAGAAGACATAACATTAATGAATCATATTTATAATTGCCCGTAATTATTGTTTATCAGCAGACACGTTATGTTTGTTAACGCCATTCTTGTATTATTGGGCATAAATGTACTTAATAAGTATAAGTATCAAAATTATAATTAAATCCTTACGTTTTACATTAAATGCTATAAAAATAATTATATAACAACAACAGTGCATTGAATAATGATTTATTATTAGAAGCCGTTATCACTTTTAATCTTAGTTTATTTTACTGCAATTTATGTAAAACGATTAACTACGTTTGTAATTGTTTTTTTACGTATTCTGTGAGAAAATGCCACGTCCATTATTAACGCGTAAGCCATTGTTACATTTTGTAATTATTTTTAATTATTTATTTTTACATTGTAACTATTAAGAATACAGCTTCTACTTATAGTTAATTATTAACTAAAATCGTTTAGTAGCCATAAAAGTGTAATAGTTTATATTTTGGTTGTTTTATATTTCGGTAATAATTTAAATAATTTCTTTGCATTTACCAAAAAACGAACGTGTAATAAATTTTTGTTTTTAATTTTAAATGTGTGCCTTTTATTTCGGCTTCCTACTACGTAATATATTTGTGTTATATACCTAATGGATTCCGTTATTATCTACCTATAATAAAATATTATCCAAGTATATATAAAAAATAAAGCTCACTCATTGCCTTACTCACTGAATAAACACGACATTTCTAAAACTACTTGATTTTATTTAAAGGTTGGAGACATCAGCGAAGAAAGATTTATAGAAAGTCAAAGCCCAAGGGGGTCAGATGGAATTCAAAATTTGTATGGGCAACAATATTAAATATAAATTCCAACTTGAAATATTGAATAGTTCTCGTAGAAACCAATAAGCAAATAGCTAACAGGCAATTTTAGAAATTGAGCTACGTAAGGCGTAAAGTGGCTATAGGTAAGTGGATATAGGCAATATTATCATACAGTACACATAGTACATTACAGTACGATCCACAGGAGTGGAGTAGATTATCATAAACGCGAAAGGTAGTAGTACCTAGTACATATGTATATAAGAGCAGCGATAGCTCAGCGTGGTGACCAACAGACTGCAATGCAGAGGATCTCGGGTTCGAACCCACGTCGCGTACCCCTGACTTTCGGAAGTTATATGTCTTTTCAAAATTATGTGCGTATTGATTGACAATTAACGTCTGCTCCGTGCCTCGGAGAGCACGTTAAGCCGTCGGTCCCGGCTGCCATGAACATCTATGGCAGTCGTTATTGGGAGAGTGTCGACACAAATAATTCCACTGGGTCGAAGTGTCGCCAGTCTGCACTGACTGGCCCCCACATAAGATACATACATACATATATAAATATAAATTACATGCGTGCTAAAGTAAGATTCGTGGTTTATTCAATTGTCTTTGGGCTTAAATACTGTCTATGGTACCCTAGTGACTCTACTGCCATATTTCAGGTAAGATGGCAGGCTATGAACTTGTAGACAAATCTTTTTTTAAAGACCTCATCCTCTGATTCCTGTCTCGCGGGTTGCTTTACTAACATTCAAACAACAGACACCTAGACTCGGAACAACTTTAAACAACGTGTAACATATTAAACGCACTTCCTGAAGTATTTTGTTCAGAATTGGCTACTGAATCCATTTCTGACATTTTAATATAGGTATTCTTTTTTCCTAAAATAATTAAAACAACGTAAATTATATTCATCCTTTTCTTTGAACAGTCAAAATAAACGAAAATGTATCATAATTCAAGGCAATAAGATTTTTGATGCAATAAAGACAATAACGTTAGATTTAAGGAGTCTGCCCACTACCCCGTCTCATAACATGACCGTGCCATGACCGTGCTAGGAATGTGTCAGGCAAAAAAATATTCTTTGTAAGGAAATGTATAAGACTATGCCCACTAGACCGTTCCGTCACCGACCAGCAGTTCCTATAGCAGGGAGTATCGTGTTGCTTTTCGTGTCTGATACATTCCTAGCACGGTCATGATATGAGACGGTGTAGTGGGCAGAATCCTTTATTGTAATATACCCATACTATCCGCGCACAATAAGGAGAACTAATTCGTTAAATTAAGATATTTAAGTACATAAAAGTAACATTTTAATGATTATATTATTATTATGATTTAATAATGTAATTGGGGTGTTTGAGGTTGTGCGTTATATCTGTGCCACGTTGTATACATCACACAATTTGCTCTACCCAAATCGAATCTGGAACCTCACCTCATTAAGTCATGGAAACAAAAAGACAGTCTTAATTATTCTTAAACTTCGATCTAGCAAAGCAATTTATAAGGCAAGCCCAATACAAGATTTTTGACAATACATACAGTGCAGGTAACCGTTTGCTCCCATCTTGATTTTTTAATTATTCTACAATTCGCTTGCTTGCGATATCGTGGATAAGCTCATTAAATTATAATAATAAATATGTCGGAGCAACCAAATATAGTCGTGGTATTTATTATACTTCGTACGTATACTATAGATACGTAGATAGGCAAATACAAGAGAAATAAAACAGTAAAGATTGACTGTCATTATCTCTAATTTGATCCACAACGCAGGGAGTTCATCACCCGAATGTGTCCGTGCACGAGTCTCCGGCGCTTATATATAATGTCAATATGACACTGACAGTTATAACTGTCACTCCAACTGACACATCGGCTCTATGGCGTCCTCACTCAAGCTTACGCTTGACGTTCCGAAACAAACCAATAGATGGCGCTTTATTCAATTCCAATTACAGAAATAAATTGCAATACAATGATTATTTTCTTGACGCTCCGACAAATATAATAATGAAATACTAAATATACCTATGTTCTCGCTAGATTGTATATAATAAATGACACAATATAGCGATGTAATGAAAAACCGCAACAAATAAATCCGTAAGCATTATTATTACTGAGATAAGTAGGTATTTTATTTTTTTTCTTGTTGATACGTTAACTACACCAACAGCTGATTCGTGTGACCGCCGTGAAGCCGACAATGACCAGGCTAATTTTGTTAAATATGTAATGCGTTTAGTTAGTTAGTTAGTTAGTTAATTGGACATGTGTTATCCGCACTTATCCCCACAATTGGGCCATTGTGCGTAAATAGCCGACGCGCAATATTGTTCGGTTACTCATACCACCTCAGCTCCGTCCAGAAAGATAATAGGGGACCGATGTTGCGCAGTACCTCCTTCATCGTTTCTGGACTGTTTAGGAGTTTCGCCCGTTGGTTGCTCACGCTTTTACAATGTAGGAGCACGTGAGCCGATGTCTCCTCGGTCTCCATGCAGCCTCTACATAAGGGACTGTCAGTGATGCCGATGTTGAACAGGTGCTTGTTAAGTGAGCAGTGGCCCGTTATTATACTATATATTATATATTGCCTCGGCCGTGCCTCGGAAAGCACGTAAAGCCGTTGGTCCTGCGCCTGATCTCTCTCCGGTCGTGTCGGATTGCCGTCCCATCGGATCATGAGAGTTAAGGAACAGAGAGTGCACTTGTGTTTGCGCACACACTTGTGCACTATAATATCTCCTGCGCAGATGGCCAGTCTCTGTTAAGACTGGCCGCCGTGGCCGAAATTCGGTCTGGAGGACATTATTATATATTATAGGTGGCGTAGGTTTTTCCTTGTGGAACGTAGCAGTTTGCGTGACAGATGTTTGTCTAAGGATGGAAGGGCTTCCTTCGTCTGTCTACATTCCTTTGTTTCTGTCCACTGTTTTTCGTGTAGTATGTAATGCGTTTGTTTCAAAGATTAAATTTAAAAAAAAAAGATATTTGAAATAGTCATATTTTGTTTTATTCGTCCGTGTCTTATCTACGCGTTTTATTTATATACACATTAGAGTCCTAAAATATGACCACACCTATCTGTTACACGCTGTATAATTTGGATTGGGCATTTATGTAAGACGAGCTGCGAGAATTTAACGACCGAATGAAAGTCTCGATTCACACATATCGACCCTCCGAGGATGAAATGTAGTAAAAGAAAAACACTACCTTCCAGGAGACGTGAAAAAAAAAACTCAAATTTCCACTTACCTTTTTTATTGTTTTGTTAAACATAGTTTTTGTAGCTTTTTATGTTCTATAATTATGAAATTATATATTTTACACCATTATATTTAAAATAAAAGTTTGTACTGTAGTATTTTATGGGTAGAAATATCATTCTTTGCGAATATCATCACTTTAAATACACAGGTTGATGCAGCTCAAAAACTCATTTTCGCCAAAATGGCTTTTACAACATTTCATCTTCGATCGAAATAATTACTAACAAAATAAGAGCTAGTCAACACGAATGACGAAAGTTACATCTAGACGTGTGGAAGAAACTTCTCCAATACGTGTGGAAGAAACTTCTTCAATAAATCTTTCCCTGCCCTGTAAGCGATGTTTTATAGATTTATAAGTACAATTTCTTACGTAAATAAACAGAGTCTAAAATGATATAGATCTGTATTATTCGTCGATCGACAATGGCGCCCTCTAGTGGAGCAATGAGATAAACGGGTGATGCTCGCGCTCTCAGATTAAATTAACTGGTAGCGATAGCAGAATAAAATCAGACAAAATATATTTTGAATATATTTACATACTTACATAAATTGACTAGTATATCCCCAAAGGGGGTAAGCAATAAGTAGCGTATTATTTATATGTAACGCAATTTCTTTTTTTGCAATTTAGTACCTTTTTAACGTATATTATATACAGGGTGTCCCAGAATATGTGAATCAAATTGTAACGGGAGATTCCTTAGGTAAGGACCTTTCAAAAGTGCAAAAAGAAAATATATGACATTTGGGTCACATAAAATAAATATTTATCTATACTAATATTATAAAGGTGAAGAGCTTGTTTGTTTGTTTGAACGCGTTAATGTCAGGAACTACAGGTCGGAATTGAAAAATTCTTTTAGTGTTGGATAGCTCATTTATCGAGACAGGCTATAGGCTATATAACTACACACTACAACCCACGGAGGCGGCGCAGTAATAATAAACGCGGGTGAAACCGCGGGCACATCTAGTTATTACAATAAAAACAAAAGAGAAGACTTATGGCGTTTAATTTCGAATGAAGGAAATATGCCCATAGCGGTATAGAAAAAAAAACATTTTAGTTTCTTATAGAAGAAAAATGACAAAAAATACTAAATAATATTGGCAGTACATAAGTACCTACATACATAATCTCGTGCTTTCCTCTCTGTAGGTGAAACTCTATTTTACCCACATTTAGCCAGCTACAGTTTTAGAAATTGACCCAATTAGCTCTACCAGGTATAGATAAGAATAGGCAGAGGTGTATAAGATCAACATTTCGCCAAGTATGGATTCTTACACAAACCTATTATTACCAGGTACAGCGTCATACTCCGTGCCTCTAAGAATTTCTTTGCTGTAAAACTATATAAAATTTACCCTAACCAGGAATTGAACTTGAGGTCTCGTACAACAGTCACATTCACTACCTCTACACCAATATGTTAGTGAAAATAAATAGTACAGCGAAAACATTGTAATAATTTCTATTAATAAAATGATGTTTTTGCTGACGCTACAGTACAATGAGGTCCGTAAATCTTGGTCGCTTCGGGCTCTCAGATGTCTGTCTGTTTGGTCGGGCGTAACTACGGAACGGAAATGAAATAAAACACACTTTATTTGTTTATTGCTTTCTCATTTGAAACTTAACAACATGATACTGGGTTTAAATTGTTTAATACATCTCTGCTTAACCTATTTAAGGATAACGTCTTGAGACTATATGTGTATGTAAATTATAATAATAATAGACTTAAGACTGCGCCGAGCGAAATGTGCCAAAACAGGCGGTCACAGTTAACTGAATAAAATCAACACTTTTTGTTAAATACAAATATAAAATATACATTTACCATAACAATGAATGTGTTTACAATTACTCCGTGTAAAAACTTTAAATAATTAATATTTTCGCCTACAAAATTACGTAAACTAGCACGAAAAATGCAGAAACATGAGCTCGTGTTACGTGATTTTTAGATTATAACAGTAGAAATTCTATCCTATTTTACAGCTTAAACGAAACAAATAGTTATATTACAATTTGTCCGTCCCAAATATTTAAGTTATTGGTTGACAATAAAGATACATATTTATCAAAAAAGCACTTCAAATCCTCCATACAATTTTACTATGGCGGCCGCACGCCGATATAAATATGCACCGCACGAGCTCTGTCATTATCTCTCTTACGCTCGGCGCAGTCTTAACGTGTTTAGAAGTCTCTTCTCTAAGAATAATACCTGTGTCGCGGGGGACTTTACAAACATTCAAACAACGGACACAAAGAACACCCAGACTCGAAACGATTACTTGAGAATCACACAATTTTTGTCCCTTGTGGGAATCGAACTCATAACACTCGTGGTACTGTGGCGAGGCGGCCACTCAACGGGGTTACATGTTCGCCTTGCCACGTTAAGCTATGTAATGACGCGTCTACGCAAAAGTCTTGAGTTCGATCCCAAGACGCATCTCTAACTTTTCAAAGTTATGGTCGGCCTCGATGGCGTAGTGGTTTGTGTAACCGATTGCCTGAGAACGCAGGCTCGATTCCCGCACAAGTCAAACATTTGTGTGCATGGACATGGATGTTTGTCTTGGTCTGAGTGTTTCTATGTATAATATGTATGTATTTACAAAAATAATGTATATGTATGTTTATCCATTGTCTAGTACCCATAGTACAAGCTCTGCTTAGTTTGGGCTAGATGGTGTTGTGTGTATGTGGTAGAATATTATTATTTTATTATGTGCGTATTATTAAATATTTAATTACTGCTCGCTTTAACTGTAAAGGAAAACATCGTGAGGAAACGTGCATGTCTGAGAGTTCTCCATAATGTTCTCGAAGATATGTGAAGTCTGTCAACTGGGCCAGCGTGGTGTAGAATGGCTCAACCATTCTCATATTGAGAAGAGGCCCGTGCCCAGCAGTGGGACAGTTTAATACAGGGCTGATATTATTATATATAATTACTAGTAGTTTTCCCGCGGTTTCACCCGCGTAAGTCCCGTTCCCGTGTGAATATCGGGTTTCACCCCTTTCACCCCCTTCGGGGTGGAATTTCCAAAAATCCTCTCTTAGTGCTCCCCTGCACTCTGCAAGGAACATACATGCCAAATTTCAGCTTCTTGCGTTCATTAGTTTCGGCTGTGCGTTGTCTGTCAGTCACTCAGTAACGGAAGAGTTTTATATAATACTAGCTGTTGCCCGCGACTTCGTCCGCGTGGACTTTAATTTATTACCCAATACCTACTTTTAATTTGTTATCTAATTTTAATATATAAAACTACAACTAAAGAAATTAATGTCTAACTACACCTATATACATATATAGGTGTAGTTAGCTATATATTCAAAAAATACATATGGTATTGCGGACTTTTTTGTAGATATTGATACGTTCTATAATACTGTAGAACATTTTTTTGTTCTATCATCAATAGTTTCCGCAGCGCACGCGATGACAGATTTTTTATGAATAATTTTTTCGCACCTTGGGTTATATTATTGCATTTTTATTAAGGATCCCTATTTTTTTGATAATGTAATATAGCCTATGTCACTCAGTGAAGATGCAGCTTTCTAATGGTGAAAGAATTTTTGAAATCGTTCCAGTAGTTTTTGTGTGAAAACATTACAAACATACATACAAAAACACAAATGTTTCCTCTTTATAATATTAGTTTAGATATAGATAAGTATGCATGTAATTGTTTACAAAGTGATATTAGGTTCGTTTTAAACGCATATCTGACTAATTGGAACGAATTCCAATTAAATCAGAGCGATGCTTATTCATTAGCTACATTGCACTTTGTTGAGTTGTAATATCTATATAGAAATTGAGCAGAGATTTGTTTGTTTATAAACATACAAACCAATACAGTAAACCACTACACTACCAATACAGTAGCTTTTTAATATAATTTTGATGAAGTTACCTATGCCGTTATATATTATTCTTAGTACATATAAGCTATTGAACTAAAAAAAAAGGGTAGACGATCAAATTTCATGCATCAGTAGGCAATATACATAAATTTTTATTCAGATATTGATCTTACGCCGATCGTAATTGTGACAAAGTAGTGCGTACAATACGTTTGTTTTGTAGTGTTGCCAGTGTATATAATTATGGTTACCCCATAACTAAATAATAATTTATTTATTTAGCTCAGTGGGAGACCGCTGGACTGCGCATCTCTGACTTTTCAAAGCTATGTGCGTATTAAATAAGTAATTATCGCTCGCTTCAGCGGTGAAGGACAACATCGTGAGGAAACCTGCATGTCTGAGAGTTCTCCATAATGTTCTCGAAGATATGTGAAGACTGCCAATCCGCACTGAGCTACCATGGTGGACTAAGACTTAACTCTTTTTATATTGTTACGCCCAGTGACATCTCTCGGCATTGTGGGAAAGACTCGGCAGTTCCGTCTAATATATTACACCGCCATCTATTGACATCTTACGGAACTACGTAGTAGGTATGCTTACGAGAATCATAGAGAAGACGCTGGTACTTTCTCGAATCATCGTACTGTTTACATACCGGGAGTGGCGTTGCTAGAAAGCTCTAGAAGCGCTTTACCCGCGTTTAAATAGGGCGCACGCGCACCGCCAAGGCAGTTTACAATCGCAAGCGGTCAAGTGTTCATCGAAGCGAACGGAAGCGGAAATACTACGGAGTTCGAACCAGTACAGTGAAAAAGTGTGGTATAGTGTTTGTTGTGTTTTAAATTTAATTGTGTGTTTGAATAAAACGTGTTTTAGTCGGTAATATTGTTTATATTCTTATCCGTTGAACCCAGCACGTAACAATATTGAGTAGTAGAGCCTCGCTGATTTCAGTATGAATGGGCCGGCTCGACCGAGAAAGGACTACCCTCTCACAGAATATCGACGTGAAATACCAGTATTCCTACTGTTGTGTTTCGTTCGGTGAGTATATATAAATATATTATATATTCTACCATATATGTATACACAACACTATCTAGCCCAAACTAAGCAGTGCTTGTACTATGGGTACTAGACAATGGATAAACATACATATATACTTAATTTTCTTGTAAATACATTCATATTATACATAGAAAGTAGAAACACCCAGACCAAGACAAACATCCATGTTCATGCACACAAATATTTGACTTTTGCGGAAATCGAACCCGCGACCTCAGGCGAGGCAGGCGGTTACACTTACCACTACGCCATCGAGGCGAGTGAGAGTGCCGGAGGCCCAACTACCCTTTTTCCCCCTTCCCGCTCCTTCTCCTTCCCACTTCCTCCTTTCCTAAAGGGTCGGCAACACGCAAGTAACGCCTCTGGTATTGCACGCGTCCATAGGCTACGGTAACCATTTACCATCAGGTGGGCCGTATGCTTGTTTGCCACCATAGTTGTATAAAAATATATATATTGAGAAGAGGCCCGTGCTTAGCAGCGGTACAGCATGATATTATTTTTATTTATAAAACCATGTGGCTATCAGCTATAATTATCTATTTATATTAACGGACCGTATACAAGAATATAAAAGTGATTGACAACTCAGTACCCTCTAATATCCTGACACTGGTCTAGCCTTAGGGTATCGTTAGCCTTCGGGTTGCGGAGGTCAGGTGGCAGCCGCTCCGTGTAAAAACTGATATCCAGTCAAATCCGGTTAGACTACAAAAGCCGACCCCAAGTGACTTGGGAATAATAAAGGCTAAGAGAGAAGAATACAAGAATATAAAAGTGTATACACTTGAATTCAAATATTATACAGATATCAATCTTCTAAGCAGTATTTTATTTTTTTGGTGATAGATTGGAGATAAGACAGCGTTCCACCTAATGGTAAGCCGTAATCGTTGCCCATGGACTGCTAAGTTATCTAAGACTAGCTTTTGCCCGCGAATTCGCTCGCGTAAAAGTGGTTTAGGGTAGGTTAGATGAAACAGTTGGGGTCACTGGTACAGAGTCGGGGGACTCTCTACCGGCTTGCATGGCCCTACACGTCTGGGGGATGGCCTTGGTGAGTAAGGCCACCCCTCCACAGGTGCTGAGGCTCGGTCACCATCAGCCGGGCCAACTGCCGGAGCGGGATGGTGATTGCTAACGCGACCCCATCCCGCCCCATCGCGCCGCACCCCGTCGGCGGACGGACTGCTCACCGCAGGTTTTTAGTGTGTATACCGACCCCCTTCAGTGGCCTGTGTTACTCGATGATAATTTAGCTTTCTAAAGGTGAAAGAAATGTTTAAATCGGTTAAGTAGATTTTGAATTAAATCATTACAAAAAACCAAACAAATAAACAAATCTTTCCTGTTTATAATATTAGTATAGAAGTATAGATTACTCATTGTTCAGACTATGCAGCAGGAATAGCAGCGAAACTTAGGAAAGCCGCTCAAACTGTGAAGGAAGAGGGCCACGGAACAGCTATTCCTTTAATGGAAACGCCTTGGCCTGACATTGTTAGTTGAAGTGAGTATTACTATCACAGTAGGCAACAGCTAGCGTGTGTAAGTGTATACCCCTGACATTGCCGAAGTCCATGAACGTCGTTTACCACTTACCACGGAAGGATCGCACTAAAGGCAATAAAAGAAAATCCTTTAAGAACTGCTTTAATATTACATTTTAAAAGATTTTTTATTTTACATCATTCAGTAAGTCAATTGATAATATTATATCATTTTCTTGACGTTTGTAACGTTATGGTAGTCAACCCGCTTTAAAGGCGTGGTTGATCTAGGATTTTAATTGAAATTAAAGATGAACAACGCGATCAACAAGCATATATTTTCACTTACAACAGGTGTATAAGAATAAACACAACTACAATTAAACTCGACTAGATATTTAGTGGTATTTCAGGGCGTGGTTCAAGATGAAGGCTTGTTACGTGGTCCCGGGTAGAAAGAACCACTTAACTTCAGTAGGCAGCGCAGCGGAAGGAGGCCGGCACCAGGGCGCGTTCCAAATATATAGAGCCGCCGCTGGGGAGGAGAAGCCGTTGGAGGGGCGCCGTTAGCACGATTTTTACATTATATTTTAGCATTATATGATTGCTTACGCTTCAACATAATATAGGAATTATACCAGTTCCGTGTCAGCACCGGCCCACGTAGTAGATACGGACCTTGACTTACTGAGTGGTGTGATATTTTGGAGTAAGTTCATAAAACTTAACCCAAAAAAATTATACATTTTGTTAGCTAGCAACATTATGCGGGTAAGTAGTGGGTATGCGGAGTGTGTTTGTTTTGTTATCTCGCACAATAGACGCCGAGCAAATTCATTTGAACGCTGTTACTAGTTTAGCCTATGTTTAGGCAGAGCGATTGTTTCTTCTACAAGAAATATCACGCGCATAGGTCAAACGTATCTCCAGGAATTTGCTTATCACGACAAAACTTCAAATAGGTCGCATAAATAAAATGCGCTGACCGGTTTATCCTAAAAATGAATCATATATCGATTAAGAACGAGTGAAGTCAGTATACGTAAACAGTAATTCGATAAATGTGTCAGAGTAAGGTCAAGCACATCGATAATTTCCTATGTTGTTTAAATACGCGCGATGCAGTCAATTAGTTATTATAATAATAAACGACCAGTGATCATAACCAGCAACATACCAAAGTTGTGTTTAAAAAAATATAGAAATAAATTGTGAACAATGAAGCAATATTTAGTGACTATAGTGACTATAATTTTAATATCAAACACACAATGTGGCCTTATAGACGGTATACTCGGTGTAGTGAAAGATACAACAACTGCAATTAAAGAGGATGTCAGTGGTGTGGTCAGATATGGAAAGAATATAGTGTTAGGAGAAAATAAACCAGCTGATAACCGAAATTATGAAGTTGCTGAAAGAAGTACACCAAATTATGGCCTCGTTGATCGATTATCTCTAAAAATACACGACATAGCTGCAGTTGCAAGAGAACACGTGCGAAGTATATTTGCAATAGTGGGTAATGACGAACATGGAAAAGGATTGCTTGAAAGAATGTTCGATAAAATTAAATTCAAAATTACCAAGGCAAAAGTATTTTTGATTGGTGATGATGACAATCAAATTGATTACAATCAGAATGGAGTGTATAATCCAAGTCGAAAACAGACACTAAAAGAAAAACTGAAACATTATGTTTTCAAAAATAGTTCATCGAATAATCATGGTATACAAAAAACACTACAGAGTTTGAGAGATGCAGTAGAGAGACTTCGTACAAATATGACTAGATATACTAAAAATGAGACAGTATCTGATGGCGCCGGTTTACTTGACCTACGAATGGCCACGGAGGATATTGCGGCTAATACAAATCATTATCAAGATAACCTTGATAACGGGTTGCATTCTGCTTACAACAGCGGTCAAAATCAAGTCTCCAAAAATCGTGATATCGCAAAGAATTCATTTGATGATTTCAAACGTGGCTCGACAAATTTTATTGAAGATCAAAAAAATAACATGCGACACAATTATAACAAGCTAGAAAACAATAGAAAAGATACGAGGAATGAATTAGAAGATGCGTTAAATAAACTTGAAAGTCGTTTCAGAAGCGATTTGGATGATACAAAAACGTCTTTCACTAATGCCTATAGCGCAGTTGATAAACTTGGCAGGAATAACCAGACTGATAAGACTGCGAAATGACGAGGAAAACTCATAATAATTATATCACTGTTTTGTTTTATTAGTACTAAGAATCTATATACATATTAAAATGTTCTTTTTAAAATTACTTTATGTTCTTATCGTCGTTAATTGCTTCACTTCGATGTTATTTCTAGATGTGACGTAATCTATATATTATGTAATACCTTGGACTATCTAGGGAACTTTCTTAATCATATATAGGTAATAGCCAATGTACAAAGTTAATGTCAAAGATAATTTATCTATCTAGGTGACATAGTAAAAATTATGGACTTTAGAATGAGTTATTTGCATTGAAGTGTTGTCTACATATAGCTCTATTTATGTTTAAGGAATTGAGAAAATACGTGTAAGCAAGTCACAGCATCTCTTTACAAAACGCTATTGACTTAGAATTTATATTTTAAATTATAACTAACAACTCTAACTGATTACAGTTAGAGCTGTTAGTTATTATTGTGGACAAGCATCCAGGTCACGACGGTTTTACGAGGGTCTATAGTGTGAAAAATGGAAGTTCAGTTACCAAAAGAACTGTAACTAAATTATGTCCATTTCTCAGTGATTCTAATATCTAAATATTCTTATGTTAATTGTCTTAATTGCTAATCATTTACTCTGATTTGTAGATAATGTACCTAATGATAAATTGTTCATAGTTATAATGTTTAATACATGAGAATCTCTTTTGCTTTTGTAACTTTGCATAATTGTTTTGAAAAGGACTTGCAGTCCTTTTAGTGGGCGGTATGTTGTGAATAAATCCGTTCAGTTCATAGATTATGTTAATTTAACTATATTAAGTGCACCCCCCCGCCAAACAGATCAGTCGCTCAATACACTTGCAACGACACATACGTCTTTTCATTTAAAAACACCTCAACACCAAAGTGAACCTTATTACAAGCAACATATGGCCTGAGAAAAAGCTAGCTCCAAAAAAGATTAAACAGCTGGGTAAATTCACATCAGGAGATCGAGGAGCTAATAATATCATGATTGCATGTATAAATGCAATTGGAAATTCTGTTCCTCCTTTAATAGTTTTCCCAGAGTTTTCTTTAAGGCCAGCATGTCTATCGTTACCAAGTAGTTTTTGTGTTGCGCACATGGTAGCAAGCTAACTAATGCTGTAAAGCCTACAAAAATAACACTAGCAAGAATTGCCCGTGTACTGTAATGAATCGCCAATGAAAAGGCAATATTTTAATATAGACCGTACGAAAGTTACCGTACGATATTTAAATATAGACCTTACGAAAGTTTAATATAATATTAAACAACGGATCTTCATCACGTCAGTAATTATTTATAGTTAGATCCCGACGTTTCGATCGACGTTTCGACCGACTTGCGTCGATCGTGGACATGGGTTGACTAGCTATGGGTACGAACTGCAAAAGTCTAAAAAGTACAAAAGTTAGTTCTGTAATACACATTTAAATTTTAAGCAATATATTGTATGACCTGTGTTACCGCTTCGCAGATGAAATGGAGTCCAAGATTCGAAGCTCAGTTCTAGGCAACAAAAAGTTATATTAGTTTGTTTGACGGAAAATCAGTTTTATTTAATAATAATAATAATAATTCATTTATTTGCATTGAATATAGGTACATACATTAGATGTTACATACATTAGTGATCTGCTACATTCTGCCTTCAGTAAGCATGCAAATTTTATACATTAATAGATTTTATTAGATTGCAAATTAACTAAATGGTACAAATAGTTCATGTCATAATTAATAATTTAAAATAATGTCATAATATAAAAGTGTCAGGAGAGAACAAAGAAGAAAATAAAATTAATATCAATGTCATTATTATATTTGATCGTCCTCTAGAAAGTCTGTAAGTGTATAATAACATTTTGTAATTAAAAGAGGAGGAAGAGGAAGACCTAGGCGAACGTTTCTCGATCAGATCGGAGGCGTTCTGGACAAAGGCCAGGTTAAGAGCACCTTGAACCGACGGGCGTGTATGAGGAATGTGATGAAAGTGAATGAAGCCAGAGAAGTGTGTCAGGATCGTAGCAACTGGAAATCCGTAGTCTCTGCCTACCCCTCTGGGAAACAGGCGTGAATCTATGTATGTATGTATGTATGTAATTAAAAGTTCTGACAGTTTCTTTTTAAAATATGTATTCTCTCATCCTTTAGAGCATCGGGTATTTTATTATAAATAACTGTAGCCATACCTAAAACATTTTTCTTTAACAAAGTTGTGTTGTTTAATTGGCGGTGTTGCATTCGTGCCTCGAAAAGCAAGTCAAACTGTTCGCGGTTGTCCAAGCCACTATCCGGTTGTACCAAGTTTCAGTCTTATCGAGTTATTTTATTTTATTTATTTAAAAACTTCATGTACAGAACAACACATTGGCGGACTTAATGCTAAGGACATTTTCTACCAGTCAACTGTAAGGTGATGCAGAGATAAATAGAAATACACATATAAATATACATGTATTTAAACTAAAAAATAACACAAAAGTCGTGTTATTTATGTAATATATACATACCTAAATATATCATATAATTTAAATAAAATATATACATATAAATATATAGACGCCTACACACATACATACCTATATACATACATACATACGTAACATATTACCGATGAGATGAAACAGATAAACTGTCAAGGAAGAGAGCACGTACTTTTAACTTGAAAGTGCAACGGTTTGTGGACATCCTGACTTCATCAGGATTATGGGAGTGACAACATAGAAAGTACACTTGTGTTTGCGTCCACACTTGTGCACTATAATATATCCTGCACACATGACTATTCTTCGTAAGACCTGTAAGATTCGGTCGATCAGATAGACTGAAATACGGTCTGAAGGAACAAGATTTTAAACAAGATTTTTCCCGCGGCTTCGCTTGCGTAAATGTAGGTTATGTCAATTTTCTATTCCTCGGAAACAGTTCTTTTTCTGGATGTAAGGTTACCCTATTCTTTTCTGTACCCCTTACAACGTGCATGCAAAATTCCATGATTTTTGATCGAGTAGTTATGGCGTAATAACAAACAAATTCACATTCGCATTTGTAATATTAGTTAGGATTTTGAATAGAAATGTAATCAAACAGAACATATTCTACGTCAATATTATCAAGGTATATTTTATGAGCAAGGTTTTCATGTTTAATTAGTTGATTAAAATTAAATCAGCAATCACAAAATTACGAAGTACTTTGTGATTCATTAATCAGTATTGCAGAGAATATCTCATCATTAGGTTAATTAACAAAATAAATAAATTAGATTTTAGAGTAGCGATAGCCCATTGGGAAACCGTTAGACTGTAATGCAAGAGTCTCGAGTTCAAACCCGACACAAATAACTATAATGCGATGACTCCTGGTGACCAAAAAAATGTGCTACGTTATGGAGCTGATAAACTATCAGTGAAAGAATTACAATCGTTTTCTAACAGGCCTCCTCAAATGCAACTGAACCGTTTTTAAGTCTGAATCTTTGGCGTAAATTTAGAACTAGGTAAAAAAAATTAAATAATATGTAGTTTAAATCTTAAAGGTCTTAGCCTTTATTATTCCCAAGTCACTTGGGGTCGGCTTTTCTGGTCTAACCGGATTTGACTGGATATCAGTTTTTACACAGAGCGGCTGCTACCTGACCTCCGCAACCCGAAGGCTAACGATACCCTAAGGCTAGACCAGTGTCAGGATATTAGAGGGTACTGACTTTCCCAATAACGACTGCAATAGATGTTCATGGCAGCCGGGACCGACTGCTTAACGTGCTCTCCGAGGCACGGAGCAGGCGATAATTGTCAATCAATACGCACATAATTTCGAAAAGTCATATAACTTCCGAAAGTCAGAGGTGCTCGACGTGGGTTCTAACCCGAGACCCTCTGCATTGCAGTCTGTTGGTCTCCCCACTGAGCTATCGCTGCGTTTAGTTTAAATCTTAAAGGTAATAGCCACGAACGCTCAGTGCCGACAAACTGTACTGTACTATGGTGGATGTCATTTTATGATATATCCGTTGTTGAATAAATAGAAAATAACCGCCTAGCATGTCATTAGTTACGTGGTGTAAGGTTGCGCTTTCGTTTGCGGTCGATCGTGAAGTTTCGGATTCGATTCTCGTTATTATCCAATATGTATGGTCAAAAGGTCTTGCAGCCATACAGGAATCTATGCCAATAAGATAATTTTATTTTTATACTAGTTATTAAGATAATAAACAAGCAAACAACCCTTATGGTAAGGTTTTAAAAACGCTTGCGACACTAGGGACACTCACAGAAAATGATTATGGTATTACTGGTACGTTGTCGGATCTTAGATAAAGGAGTCACTAAGTTGTTAACTCCAGGAGCCAAGTTCACAGCCCTCTACAAACTGATAGTGACTGCCTAAGGATCCTGAAATCTTACTAGCCACAGAAACGTATTATTGTCCAGAAATAAAGAGTAAAATAATAATCGGTACAGAAGAATCCATCAGAGACGCTCAGGTTGCCCACCCCTGAGCATATAAATAGTTGACAAATGCAGGAGTTCTCCAATAGTGGATAGCACCATCATGGTATCTGGGCTTATTCCAAAACAGAGTATACCATTTCCAGTTAAACGAAAAAAACATTGGCAATGTAGTTTGGAATATCTATCTATTTCATATCATTAATTATTTAACAATATTAAATTATTTGGCCTAATACAAAATAATAAAAGAATTGTAAACAGAGGAACTCGCAACCTCGGATTGCAATAACAAAACGGTTGATAATACCGAACTACTCTGGATTAGAACAGCCGCGTCGTAGGAACCGGGCGTACTCCAACTTGCAGTATTCAGCTTTAAATTAAATTATTTTTATTTTATTAGAATGAATTGCCGCCAAGTAACGCCTAATTCGATACAATATATTAATACAAGATTATGTACTACTACTAAATTTAAATTTCCAGGATGGAACGAGTTTCTAGCTATGTAAAATTTCACTTTAAACTAGGGGTCTACGATCAACGCGAAAATAATAAACGGAATCATGTCGAAGGCGAATCAATGGTAGTAAACTGCACACACGAATAGACATATCTGAGCAGTGTCGTGACGAGATGCCATGGAGTATAGAACTTAACTGGTGTCAGACTTACTTTGTTAATACGGCTACTGATGTGAACCATAAAAATGGCTGCATGGATGGTGTAGTGGATTAAGTGGTCCCTTTGTCATTGCCACTGCGCCGAATGTTGGATGTTCGATCCCCAAACGCAATAAAAAATGTGTGTTTTACGGTATTTTTATTTTTATATAACTAATTTGGCAAACAATCATATGGCCCATCTGATGGTAAGTGTTCACCGTAGCCTATGGACGCCTGCAACACCAGAGGCATCACTTGCGCGTTGCCAACCCTTTAGGAAAGGAAGTGGGAAGGAGAAGGAGCGGGAAGGGGGAAAGAGAGTGATTGGGCCTCCGGCACTCTCACTCACCGAACGAAACACAACAGTAGGAATACTGCTATTTCATTTCGATATTCTGTGAGAGGGTAGTTCTTCCCCGGTCGAAACGGCCCATTTATGCCGAAATCAGCAAGGCTCTAGTACTCATAACAATGGTTGTTACGAATCTGGGTGTTCTTGGTGTTTGAATGTTTTTAAAGATATAAAAACGTAGCTGTTTTGAGGTCCCACATTATATGAGGCCTAATGACGTCACAGGTGGCAGTTTTGAGACTGGGTGATCTTTGCGTTCCTTGTCTAATGTTAGTAAAGTTGGCCGCGATACAGAAACTGCTCGTATTGCGGGAGCTGTTTTCGTATAAAAAGGAGATGATGATAAAAGACGATCAGCAGCCTAGTGGCGTCCACCGAAAATTTCTTGACAGTACCAAAAACACGATGCTAGAATTAAAACCGAGATCTCATGCATAGCACTCAGTACCAATGCTCTACTGAGATAATTACGTTCATATGTCCACAATACTGGCAGACTCAACAGCCTTCGTTTTCCCTGTTCCGTGTGAATTGCAATACTTACATGATTTATATCATTCGTGTCTAAGGTGGCGCCGGTCGTGACAACTTTATGTTGGTGACGGTACCTTTTGTTTTGCTGTCGGTACCCCTCAGGGACGTCACCGGCTTATGAGTTATTTATATTACCTAATACTATACTTGTATTGTTTCGAATTCGCCCTCCTTTGAACGCTTTTATCGAGACTGATGTGGTTTTAAATGGTTTGCCACTTGAAGTTCACCCTCGTTAATCGTTTATAAGCTGAATTTAGTTACACAGCAGCAATATACAGAAGAATTTTTCAAGTGTGCGTGAATGGACTAATCTTTGTCTAAATATCTGAAAGCATTCTTATACAAGATGCAGATTAATTATCTAAGTTCCATGTATGAGGGAGTGACCCTATTGCCGTCTCGCAGTCTCGCAGAAGCATTTTTTGAAGAACCGATTTGGCACTGCAAGTGCCCTAGGCCTTTGCCTATGGCCCTTGCATTGCCAAATCAGTGCGTTAGCTGTCCTCTAAGGTTATAGAACCTTTCAAAGGCCTAGTCATCCCGCCGTCTGGCCCCCGCTGCCGTCGACTGTGTTGTGGTAACAGATTGGATAAAATTTATGCCACCTCTTTAGGTGCATGCTGTCCAATACCACTTCAGACACTGAGCCGACTGGGACATTACTGGGTTTATTTAAATATTCTTAGTAGCAGTATACAGTCTGGTAATATCGACCAAAAGCTACCTTGATGACGCAGAGTTAGTGAATTCGACTGCTGTGTGAGGTCTCACGTTAAATTCCAGGGCAAAGTGTTACAAATTTTTTTGGTCAAGAGATTCTCAGTTATAGAACTCTGCCCGATCCTATTTTATCGATATGACAATAGATACGTCCGGTATTTTATAGAACTTAAAGAAAAACCTAAAAATTATGATTACTGTTGAAAAGTGGGTGCAATGTATTTCGCGAGCTATGATATTCGTGTATCTTTTCTCTTCACGTAGCATCTCAAACTATAGATAATGAACAGAGAGTGTATTACACTTATGCCTACCCCTTCATAGCGACAGCCTAGTGAGAGACCGTTGGCCTGCCATGCAGAGATCTCAACTTCGATCCCAAGGCGCGCACCTCTGACTTTTCAAAGTCAGACTTGACAGAAGACAAGAAGATAGACGAGACTGTGCGTATTAAATAGTTAATCATCGCTCGCTTTAACAGCGAAGGAAAACATCATGAGGAAACTTGCATGTCTGGGAATTCTCCATAATGTTCTCAAAGATATGTAATTACAACTAATTTCATTTCATAATTTATTAAACAAAAACAGGAGTACAATATTTTTCTATTTTATTCTATGAAAGTGTTATACAAAGTATTGACACATAATATGATCTTTATAAGATAGGGTTAACGGCGATGTCTGTGCTAGTATAAACTGTGTGATAGACACCGGCGCTTTCCTCTTACAAAAAATTATATAATTTTGGAACATTTACTAAAAGATGGTAAAATAAAAAGGAAATTGTAAGATATAAATTATAATAAAGGCAATGAAAACAAAACAAAAGATGTATAGTATGTAATATGGTAAACATGTGTATTATTAATTGAGTATGTGTGTGTGGATGTGTGTATATGTGTGTGTATATGCGTGTTTAAGACTTGTATTTGAGTGTACGAGTGTGAAGTCTGCAAACCTGCACTGGGCCAGCAAAATAGACTATGCCCTAAACCTTCTCACGCTGTGAAGAGTTCCGTCCGCAGCAGCGGGACAGTTTAATACAGAGCTGATATTATATATACCCCTTCAAGATTGATATGGCTAAAATACCAGTAAGCTAAAAACTCATACCAATAATTTGTAAGCAAGAGAAATAGCTACGTAACAGTTAAGACTGCGCCGAGCGTAAGACACGGTTGGACTGAATGACAGAGCTCGATATTCAAATCGGCGCGCGGCCGCCATTGTAAAATTGTATGAAGGATTTGAAGTGCTTTTTTGAAAAATATGTATCTTTATTGTCAACGAATAACTTAAATATTTGGGACGGACAAAAATTGTAATATAACTATTTATGTTTCGTTTAAGCTGTAAAATTGGATAGATTTCTACTGTCATAATCTAAAAATCACGTAACACGAGTTTACGTTTTTGCATTTTTCGTGCAAATTTACGTAATTCTGTAAGCGAAAATATTAATTATTTTAAGTTTTTTACACGGAGTAATTGTAAACACATTCATTGTTATGGTAAATGCATATTTTATATTTATATTAAACAAAAAATGGTTGATTTTATTCACTTAACTGTGACCGCCTGTTTTGGCACATTTCGCTCGGCACAGTCTTAAGCCGTAGACTAAGTTGTGGCTACTGGAATCGAGTGAAGTTTAATACGTGTGCGAGTTGTCGATCGACTGTCTGAACTTTGGCGAGCTAGCCGAGGATTGTGGCCGGTGGACTTGCAACGTTGTCTGTCTTTGATTATAAGCGCCATGAGTGCATGTGTGATTGTAATGTACTGAACTATTCCATTGCAATGTTCGGACCAACTTCAAATCTTTGTATGACTGAGTTGATAAAAAAACATATTATCAGTATGTATTTCAAATTAATTGGCAATTAATTTAACTTAACTATTTATAATTTTGACTTCGGAATATATTTCTCAGTCACTTGTTTTCACAATGGTGTCAGTCCTCAGATTAATGTACAGAAGCATTCAAAATATTTTTGTGTTCCATGACCATTTTTTATCATTCCATTTTAATCTATAATTTTTATTTTTAATATTTGTTTATATATAAAGATTTTTACAAAATTATTATTATTATATTATTATTACTAACTACTAAATCTACTAATATGCATTTACATACGTATAGTCACGCCTGTATCCCCAGAGGGGTAAGCAGAGGGCTACTACAATCACATTTCGCAAACTTATATGTAAAGAAAATGGTTTTTTTATACAGCTAAGTTAGCAAACGAGCATACAGACCCACCTGATGGTAAGTGGTAAGTTATATTTGTGATTGAAATTACAACTATATACGGATTATGTCGCGTTGTTTATTTTAAAACACTTTTATTACATAATTTTAATACTCAAACACTACTATAATTGAACGTTACTGAATTTAAGTTATTTAAATTTATTAAATTTATTTATATTTAAGTTTACACTTTGCCGCGACGTTTCGGTTGCTTTCCAGCAACCATGTTCACGGGGAGACTAAGATGGTCTCCCCGTGAACATGGTTGTTAAAATGGCAATGGCAAAAAAATTATGTAATAAAAGTGTTTTGAAATTGATTTAATTTCAATGTATAACATTCGCGTAAACATAATACAATACTATATTTGTGATGTTTGGATGTCCGGGCTGGATAGAATTGCTACATCACACCTTGAATGATTAACGAAATTTAACAAAATATCTGGTCACGGGCAAAACATCCAAAATATTAAAGACATGTCTACAAACTACGTTAGTAACAGCTAATACAAACATAAATACAACGACTACTTACTTAATGTTCCATAGCAATCAAGTTTTCCGAACACACGGCATTTTACAAACAAAATTTCCATATTTACGGCTGCGATATGGTAAATACTCGCCAATAACATGTTACAAAAACATACCTTGACCGTATATATGAAGAAAAACCATAAAAACGGTATCACGAAACTTCCCATTACAATTTTCACGCAAGACACTCGTTTTCACGTCGTTACGTTATCATAACACATCCGAAATTCAATTCTGAGTGTAACTGCCCCTTTGGAGGCTATACAGTATTCAAAAATAGCTCTTATTGCTTAAGTGTTAAGGTTGTGAATGCGTGTAAGTATTGTAAATCAGAAATAAGTAAGCAACACGCTGAGTGAGTCCAGAAACGATATCATAGAGGTATTATTAAGAGGTCGTTTGGGATTCCTCCCTTGTAATGCACGTGTTTAGACTGTTTCCATTGGTACACGTTCGAATATGATTGGTGCCAAGTCAAAGTCAACAACATTTATTTCACGGCAATTAACTATATTAAATATAATAGCAGTCGCCAAGTGGTCGAAATTCGCCCATAATTTGTTTATATTTATTAAGGTTTTATTATATAGCAGCGATAGCCTAGTGGGAAACCGTTAGACTGCCACGCAGAGGTCTCGAGTTCGATCCCAAGGCGCGCATCTCTGACTTTTCGAAGTTATATGCGTATTAAATAATTAATTATCGCTTGCTTTAACGGTGAAGGAAAACATCATGAGGAAACCTGCATGTCTGAGAGTTCTCCATAATGTTCTCGAAGATACGTGAAGTCTGCCAACCCGCACTGGGCCAGCGTGGTGGACTATGGCCTAGCCCTTCTCACAGTGAGAAGAGGTCCGTGCCCAGCAGTGGGACAGTTTAATACAGGGCTGATATTATAAGGTTTTATTTTCTATATCTATACCCTTATAATCACATTTCATTTAGTCACCTACTCCACATACATATGTATGTGGCGTGTGGTAACCAAAGCTTTATTTTTTTTTTACGTGGGGCAATGCATGACGCATACCCCTCCGCGGGGGCGGGAGGAGGGGTTATGTCGGACTCGCCGGGGTAAAAGAAGATGTTAAGATGATAAAGTACCTCCCGGAATACCGACTAAACCTACCACGGTGTTCCTCGACAAAACCACTATCGACGGGGCCGCGTGAATCACTTTCGCATGCGGTCGCGACCCCGCCGAGGATTCGGCCCGCCGTATGAAACGGCAGGCCACTACACGAAAGACCTACCCTATAGGCACATCTAAAAACTCCCTACTGTCCCCCTTAGAGGGGAGACGGACTCGACACAGAGGCGCGCGTGGGAACACGCACGCCGCCTCTCGGACCTGGTGCTGAACGGATGGTGGGCAGGCCCACAAAGCCCGCCACCCCCAGGTCAAACCTCAGGGTGGCTGGAGGTCGTCTCGCGCCCTCCGGCGCCCGGCTCTGCGGTTGGGGAGAGGGTTCAAATGCTCCCTCTCCCGCTCCGCCGCCTCCTTGATGGAAATGACTTCCTCACAAAAGGAGGCGACGGCGTTCCACGACCTCTCACTCCGGACCATAGACTGAACTACGGCCGGGAGCGAGAGGGCAACCAATCCGACTGCCGCGATCAATTCACGGCGCTGCGATGCCCAGGCGGGGCAAACCGCCAAAGTGTGCAGCGCCGTGTCCTCAACTACGTCGCGGCAGTCGCCGCAGTGGTGACAACCGGGCGTCTCTTGCCGGCGTATACGACACAGGAACTGGCCAAAACAACCGTGGCCAGTCATTACCTGTGTCAGCCGGAAGGTGAGGGCGCCATGGCGCCTCTCCAGCCACTCCTCAAACACGGGACTTACCGCCACGATCGTGGCGTGCCCGAAAATGTAACCATAGCTACGAAGCATTCTACGAAGTCAACCGAAATACTACGAACACGATTCAACTGCTTGTGTCAAATGCATGGTGTGCGTGTTTTTTCATTAATTTAATGTATTTGTAATGCATATTTTATAAAAATATTAAGATTCGCCCCTCCTTCTCCATATAAACTTTAACTGTGCCAAATTTCATACTCCTCCGTCCGCGCTATTTTCGTAAAAAGGGGTACAAAGTTTTTGCTTCACGTATTAATATATAGATTAATAAAAACTAGAATAATAAAAAGGAAATAATAATTGAAATAAGATTCAGTAAAGCCGCTACCTACTATCAAAACGCATCAATAGATTCATGACCCAACAAAAATAAAATTAATGAAAAGCTAAATTAAAATGAGGTATTGTGTCCGCACTAGCCAGCGTGGTGGACCCCTACCCAAAGACATTAGAAGAGATTAGACCTACAATATGCACGACCGCTAAGCTTTTCTCGCGAACCACTTAGCGGTTCCAAGACCTACTGCTATTCAAATAGCAGTAAACTCTCGTTCAGTAGACGTTCATCGGTCATCGGACAATTCGGCTTGTGACCACGGCCGGTGTAACCTGGTCGAAACGTCAAGCATAAAAAAGGTAAACATAATGCATGATCGCGTTAATACCCGTTACATATTATATATATATCATGCAACGCGAAAGTTTAAAAGTTATCTTAAATATAGCTGTTTCTGGACATTTCCATCCCTATTCTACCATCGGACGACCAGACAATCAGACCAGCGACACAGGTAAATGTGGATATACCACATTTACACACGAAGCGCTTTGCTTCCACTTTTATAATGTGTACCGCAAAGGAGTGGAACTCACTGTCTAAGTCTCTGTTTCCCAATGAGTACAATCTGGGTGTCTTCAAGTCACGGATGAAAAGGTATCTTCTAGGCAAGCGTGCTCCATCGTCGACTGCATCTTCACTTAACATCAGGCGAGATCGCGGTCAAAAGCAAGCCTGTAACATCATCAAAAAAAACAAAAAAACATAGGACACAGCACAATACACATGTTACTACACTAACATATATATTATATGAATTAGTATTTTCAGAAAACCCTAATAAGACTGGCCGACCCGGGAATCGAATCCGAGATCAAACACAGCACTCGCATTCACTACCGCTGCGCCACCGAAGCAATAATAAGATTTCTAGTAGTTACTAATATTCTTAAGCAGCGATAGCTCAGTGGGGAGATCAACAGACTGCAATGCAGAGGGTCTCGGGTTCGAACCCACGTCGCGCACCTCTGACTTTCGGAAATTATATGACTTTTCGAAATTATGTGCGTATTGATTGACAATTATCGCCTGCTCCATGCCTCGGAGAGCACGTTAAGCCGTCGGTCCCAGCTGCCATGAACATCTATGGCAGTCGTTATTAGGAGAGTGTCGACACAAAAGATCCCACTGGGTCGAAGTGTCGCCGGTCTGCACTGACTGGCCTCCACATAAGATACATACATACTAATATTCTTTGTACAAAACAAAACCTCTCGATTTGATTTAGTACCTTTTCGCGCTGGCTTAGCCTGTCACTACCGTGTACCAATGGACACGTGTCCTCCCTCCCGCGCCCATCCAATATTCAGGTCTCGCGCGCCGCCGCGCCGGTGCGACTGGATCATTCGCACTTATTGTGGCAATACTTGTTGTTTATTGTGCCACAACATATGCTGCACACGGTCACGACATTAATAAGATTTCTCCCTTAATCTTGTGTTTGTACGTTTTCTATACGTGGTCGGTTGTAGCCAAAGGAGAAGGAATACTACGCATTGCAATTCTGATAGAGACTATGGTATAATTATTGCTGTTTGTTTTGTGCTCACCAGTCGGCGCCATAAGCGAGTCCTTATTTGCCGACAATTATTACTGCTAAATACATTTTTTGACAGTATTGTACAGCTGTATCTTAGCGATAGCTCAGTGGGGAGACCAACAGACTGCAATGCAGAGGGTCTCGGTTTCGAACCCACGTCACGCACCTCTGACTTTCGGAAGTTATATGACTTTTCGAAATTATGTGCGTATTGATTGACAATTATCGCCTGCTCTGTGCCTCGGAGAGCACGTTAAGCCGTCGGTCCCGGCTGCCATGAACATCTATGGCAGTCGTTATTGGGAGAGTATCGACACAAAAGATCCCACTGGGTCGAAGTGTCGCCAGTCTGCACTGACTGGCCTTCACATAAGGTAGATGGCAGGCCTTTTGAAATCTATTCAAAATGAATAAAATACAAGCGTTTAAAATCGGGTAGTAAGGTTGTCAGTTGTCATATAAAAGAAAATGGAAGCATGACACAAACTGTCATGACCGCTATTTAAATGCATCTGTCCGACGGAGATAGTGAGATATCCCACTGCACCCCATATTTTTCTTATATAAAAAATAATTACTATCTTATTTGCATCGCAACTGCTGCACTACTAATAAAATCTATATCACAGGAGACATTACATTCAAACAACGGACACAAAGACATTCATTTATGGTGCCCACAAATATGTGCCCGAGATTCAAACCCACTATACTCGGTGTAGTGGCCGTGATGAGTCGACCACATAAACCAATACACTATCCTTTGTATAGAATATGATAAGTAAAGCGTCATTAAAATAGTTAAATCTAAGTTTAAATTAGACTTTTATGAACAGTCGAAATGTATCCCAAAAGGCACGTTTGGCTGTTCATAGAGGATTACTACTGCCCACACTTATGTATAGAAGTGAAAGTTGAGTATGGCAAAAGAAGCGTGAGAGCAGAATAAATGCTGTAGAAATGAGAGCGCTGAGAAGCATATGCGGTGTGACTCTGAAAGATAGAATAAGGAATAGTGTGATTAGAGAGAGATGCGGCATGAAAGTGGATATAGTGACGAGATTAGGAAAGGGTATGTTAAGCTGGTTTGGGCATGTAGAAAGAATGGACAAGGAAAGACTGACTAAGAAAGTTTATAAGGCTAGTGTGAATGGAACAGTTGCAAGAGGAAGACCTAGGCGAACGTTTCTCGATCAGATCGGAGGCGTTCTGGCCAAAGGCCAGGTTAAGAGCACCTTGAACCAACGGGCGTGTATGAGGAATATGATGAAAGTGAATGAAGCCAGAGAAGTGTGTCAGGATCGTAGCAAATGGAAATCCGTAGTCTCTGCCTACCCCTCTGGGAAACAGGCGGGAATCTACGTATGTATGTATGTAAGTTTAAATTAATAGTAAAGTCTGTATTGCATTACACATTTACCAATTAACAAGACACAAAATAAACTCACACTTCTGAGCTACCTACAGTCACTATCATATGACGACACCGAAAGTGTCCTCGCCATAACGTCATAGATTGCTCATCCTCTTGTTCAACAAGAATGGGTAGATAGATAAGGCGAATGCATACGCATTAAAAACATAAATACGCACACACACGCTCACACACATCGACACCCTCACACACATATATATGTCGGAGCTTCAAGAAAATAATAATTAAAATGTAATTTATTTTTGTAAATGGAGTTGAATAAAGCGCCATATATTGGTTTGTTTCGCAACGTCAAGCGTAAGCTGGAGTAAGGTCGCCACAGAGCCAATGTGTCAGTTGGAGTGACAGTTATAACTGTCAGTGTCATATTGACGCTATATAAGCGCCGGCGACTCGTGCGCGGACACATTCGTGTGACGAACTCGCTGCGATACGGATCAAATCAGAGATAATCACAATCAACCTTTATTGTTTTATTTCTTTTATATTTGTCTATCATTATTCATTAGTATACGTACGAAGTATAATACCACGCCTATATTCTGTTGCTTCATCATGTCAAAAGCGAGTTGCCGTACATACACACACACATACGCACACGTACACGCACACGCACACGCACACGCACACGCACACGCACACGCACACGCACACGCACACGCACACGCACACGCACACGCACACGCACACGCACACGCACACGCATACGCACACGCACACGCACACGCACACACGTACACGCGCTCTAACACACACACTCACACATGCGCACGTGCACCTACACACGAACAATCACATCCACACTATCAAAATCAAACCGACTCACCGCAAAAATTAAGAAATGTAACCCGTGAGGAGACCTAGTGACCTGAAACACAGGCTTCAGCCTAGCTTGGGCACCAGTCACCCACAATATTGTACACTTTTTACTGTTACTGTTACTCTTACGATGCTTAATATTGTGGTGAGAAATAATTAATTATTATTATTGCCACCCTAAGAGCTGTACCACAGCTAGTAGATATCCACATTTCATGAAGATATCTACGTCGTACAATATAGAGGCTGATCTAATTGCTGTATACCGAATATCGTTCTATCTAGTCCTGTACATTGTGGGAAAGTAAGAGGCTGTAAAACATTAATGTGCGTTTACTCTCCGATCGTGAAATCCCAGTTTCATTACTGGATTGGGCAAAATTAATTGGATTTATTTGACAGGAAAGTTAGACGTGTTTTTATTTTTTAAACACGCTTTTAATAGCTTGGTATGTATCTATGAATCGGAATCTTTGAACGTAGTTTTCAACCCTTTCAAACCGATGTATTGATTTGAAACTTTGCACACTTATCGAGGACTGATGACAATACAATAACTAAGAAAAAATAAACATACGAAAAGAAATAAAAAAACATACATTTAAACAGCAGACCCAAAGAACATCCATTTCAATCCACGATTTCCTGTTCTACAAGATACTATGTACCAAAAATAAATATTAGTTTACAAAAACTAAAAAAGCGTGGGGTGCTTTCAAAGATATTTTGATAATCACCCCACACTTTTTTACATTAATATTATTAACACATTCACGGACACAAAACCACTCTCAATAATTTGTGATATGGCACACAAACTTTCCATACAAAGTGACATCACGTCTGGGGACGTATTGCCACACTACACGGTTTTAAAAGTATGTGTTGCGGCAGTAACGGTCATAGACGTAACCGCCTGTAGGCGCACATTCATACCAAGTGCATTCTAAGCCGTGTGTTACGGCAGGAGTGTTTGCTGTGACTCTAGCCGTCTGTATTTTAGCCTAAAACGGCTCAGAGTCATATCCTCCCTATAAATGCTGTGGGAAATAGTCGGCCGCGGACGGTATTTTACTTTTAGTGTGTTTTAAATCGCCGCCTACAGCCGTAGTGCCATATTATGAGGGTCATAGTCCACGTCTCTTGACGTACTGTCCGGGAATGTGTTAGATTATTTTCTACTTCTTAAAGCGTGTTTTTGAATTTTTTTAAACTAATATTTACTTTTGGTACGTAGTATCTTGTAGAACAGGAAATCGTGGATGTTCTTTGTGTCTGTTGTTCGAATGTTTGCAAAGCCTTTATTCCAAGATTTATTGCTGGTGCGGGATTTGTAAAAAAATAATATTTTTAATTCCGTAGCAGCGATAGCTCAGTGGGGAGACCAACAGACTGCAATGCAGATGGTCTCGGGTTCGAACCCACGTCGCGCACCTCTGACTTTCGGAAGTTATATGACTTTTCGAAATTATGTGCGTATGATTGACAATTATCGCCTGCTCCGTGCCTCGGAGAGCACGTTAAGCCGTCGGACCCGGCTACCATGAACATCTATGACAGTCGTTATTGGGAAAGTCAGTCCCCTTTAATATCCTGACACTGGTCTAGCCTTAGGGTATCGTTAGCCTTTGAGTTGCGGAGGTCAGGTAGCAGCCGCTCCGTGTAAAAACTGATATCCAGTCAAATCCGGTTAGACTAGAAAAGCCGACCCCAAGTTAGGAATAATAAAGGCTAAAGGAGAAAAAGTAGCAACTACTGTGAATTTTCCATAATATAACAATAATGTCCTTCAGACCGAATTTCGGCCACGGCGGCCAATATTAACGGAGACTGGCCTTCTGCGCAGGAGATATTATAGTGCAATGTGGGCAAACACAAGTGTGCACACTCTGTTCCCTAACCCTCATGATCCAATGGGACGGTAATCCGACACGACTGGAAAGAGATCAGGCGCAGGACCAACGGCTTTACGTGCTTTCTGAGAAAGTACAGTTATTAACCTTTTTCCTGTTGGGAAATGCATTGATGCATACCTCTCCACGAGGCGATGGAGAAGTTATGTCGGGCTCACCGGGGAATAGATGGTGAGCGACATCCCGGTAATACCGACTAAACCCACCACGGTGTTCCTCGACATAACCGAACCGGCGGGGCCGCGCGAGTCACTTTCACATGACGCCGCCTTCCGGATCTAGTGCTGATCGAGTGGCGGGCAGGCCCACGAAGCCCACCACCCCCAGGTCATACCTACCTCATGGTGGCTGGAGGTCGTCTCGCGACAGTTATTAACCTAACCTAACATTCATTTACGCGACTGAAACCGCGGGCAAAATATAACAACCAAAAAAATTTTTCCGGACCAGAAGTCAAACTGGGTCCTCGAAAACATACGCCACTAGTCCACTAGGCCAGTCCGAACTTGTAGTAGCGTAAATATTCAAGTCTCGCTCTGTTACCCGACCACAGCACTTATTGTGTTGATATTGTTTACTAAGGTCGTTACGTACACGTGCTGGGTCCAACGAGTATTGCAGCGCCCATGACATACACAGAAAATAGAGAAAAAGAAATGGTGTTGAACTTTATTAATATGGAGACTAGAGTCGCCAAAAATACTTTGTTTTGCAGTACTTACATTAGAAAGCAGCAAACGCAGTGTCGTGACTATATACGTAGCCTGCACAGATAGCGCAGTGGTTTAAATCATCATAACTGCCACTGCGCCGGGTGTTGTGGGTTTGAACACGACATAAGACAAAAAAAATAAAATGGTATTCTATAGATCGTTGTTACATATCTGGGTGTTCTTTATCAGTTATTTTAATGTTGGTGTAGGAAAGTATTCCTAGTGCGATCATCTTTTTACCCGACTACGGCGAAGACAAAAGGAAGGGTAATAATTTTGGCAGTCTGGGTATGTATATTTGTATGTTCCACTATAGTGCCTAAACTACTGAACCGATTTTAATGAATGAGGTGTCAATTGATTTGTAATAATGCCCGGGTGACATAGGCTATATACATTTTAAATTCGTCCTGTTTAGACCCCTTTTTTTTACGTAGCCGGGTTATGTATTTTTACCGTGGGAGAGCCATGCTTCGGCACGAATGGGCCGACTCGGCCGGAGTGATACCACGGCCTCACAGAAAACCGGCGTGAAATAGCGCTTGCGTTGTGTTTTGTCGAGTGAGTGAGGGTACCGGGGTAGACAATTTTAAAAGGTTGGCAATGCACTTGTGACTCGTCTAGTGTTGCGGGTATCCATGGGCAGCGGCAATCGCTTACCATCAGGCGATCCGTCTGATCGTTTGCCTACTAAAACAAAAAAAAAGAGTTTAAACATTTATCTTAAACGAGAAACAAGGGAAAACAGTATCACACCCACATTTCGCCAGATATCGTTATGCTGTGGCTAACAAGATAATGTATTTAGTTTATTTATTTATTATGGAAGACTTACAGCTAACATAACAATATGGCAATAGATATAATAATCTGACAACCATTTACAAGTCTTCACTTCCATTTATAGTAAAAAAATATAACGGTACGTAAACAACATGTTCATTTTATGCATCTAATCACTTTATCTATACTAATATTATAAAACTAAAGAGTTTGTTTGGTTGAACGCGCTAATCTCAGAAACTACTGGGCCTAATTGAAAAATTCTTTTAGTGTTGGATAGCTCATTTATAGAGAAAGGCTATATAACATCACGCTACGGCGCGGGGGCGGCGCAGTAATCATAAACGCGTGTGAAACCGCGGTCCCATCTAGTATAATATAACGAGATTAAATATAATGACCACCAAAAATACGAATTGCGCAGCAAAATATGCTTACTAAAATATATCATAACGAGCACCTATACGCCTCAAATCACTGCATTCCGTCTCGGAAAGGTTAGGTTATGTTAGGTTTCTTCTTAAACCCACCCAAAAATAGGACCCCCGTTCGCGGAGGTCCTATTTTGGGCGGTGCTCCGTCGACATAGTTTGATCTCTTTAAAATATTTTAGTAAGCATATTTTGCTGCCCAATTAGTATTTTTGGAGGAACAAAGAAAATAATGAGGAACAGTTAAATACTACCCTAATATGTGAAATTAATACAATATTTGTCTTATGCATAAACTATCTTATGTAATTTAGACGTGATAACTTTTTATATAGGTGGCGAGCCTAATGACATTTACCGAGAACAGCTACTAAGAATCTCTTGACATATTAACCCAATAAAACTTTCGCCTGACCCGGGAATTTAACCCTCCTCGCATTCACTCACGCTACGACATCAAGGCAGGAAGAACGATTTTTAATGAATCGAATATCATAATTTGCTTGAAGATTCAAATAATTCGACTTTTAACTATAGTTTCGACCTAGTCATTAATTCTTACGACTTGATCTGACCTTGCTATACACACTGCAAGAGCATCAATTTACCCGTTTTTTGCGTCATTAAGACTGCGCCGAGCGTAAGACAGATAATGACAGAGTTCGTGCGGCGCATATTCAAATTGGCGCGCGGCTGCCATAGTAAAATTGTATGGAGGATTTGAAATGCTTTTTTGATAAATATTTATCTTTATTGTCAACCAATAACTTAAATATTTGGGACGGACAAATTGTAATATAACTATTTATGTTTCGTTTAAGCTGTAAAATAGGATAGATTTCTACTGTTATAATCTAAAAATCACGTAACACGAGCTTACGTTTTTGCATTTTTCGTGCAAATTTACGTAATTTTACAGGTGAAAATATTAATTATTTTAAGTTTTCCACACGGCGTAATTGTAAACACACTCATTGTTATGGTAAATGTATATTTTATATTTGTATTAAACTACTTAACTATGACCGCCTGTTGTGGCACATTTCGCTCGGCGCAGTCTTAAACCGAACTTCTATACTTATTCTGTGGTCTGTAAGTCGAGTATACACAAATTTTTTACCACATCGATGGCGTAGTGGTTATTGTAACCGACTGCCACGCCTGAGGTCACGGGTTCGATTCCCACACAAGTCAAACATTAAATTTGTGTGCATGGACATGGATGCTCGTTTTAGTCTGGGTGTTCCTATGTATAATACATATATAAGGATTTACAAAAAAAAGTATATATATATGTTTATCCATTGTCTAGTACCCATAGTACAAGCTCTGCTTAGTTTGGGCTAGATGGTGTTGTGTGTATGTGGTAGAATATTATTATTTGTATAATATTCGCAGCCGATATTTCCGAACACCAGCCCACCAGAATAATATTGGCGGTTAATTAAAAACGCTTCTTTTATTTGGGTAGAATCGAGGAAGGGCTACGATTTGATTATGTATATTGCGATTGTCCGTCTGTTATTGATAAGATATATATATTTTATATACAGATGGTGTTTACGTAATGAATAGACACTATAAAATAATTAACTATTGTGTGTATTGTACATGCGCAACAGGGTTATACACGCTGTACAATACACACCCATATAACACCATTAATCAAGCGTATTTTGTAATCCCCTACTCTCCTATCTTTCATTCTCTTATTTACCCACTTTCTGTCTTTCACTTACTCTCTCTCTCTCTCTAATATCTAATTATACACATCCTTATTAAATCATAAAATACCATTACTTTTTATTATCGACGTACTTCTTTTTTATTCAACACAAAACTTTAATATTAAAGTATTCAACACAATTGTCATTAGTAGGACATACTCCTAAATACGCACACTCACTCACTCACTCACACACTCACAGACTCACAGGCCCTTCCTAGTTCGGGTGCTAGAAGCTTACTATGCGTTGTAACACTCCCAGTACCACTTTTGTATTTATGAGTAATCTTTGCTAATAAATTTATATATCACAAATTCATTTCTTTATCACATATCAGAAATGGAATATTCTTGTCCGTCACATGCAGCAAACGTTTCCAGCACAATGTGCTAAATAACACAACTAAAATAAATAAAAATAATCCGTAATAAAAAATTAATCCAAAAAGTAAAATTAACTTAAATACTTTTTGAATAGAAATACAGTGATTAACAAAATAATTAATTTTATTGCACGCAACCTATAAGGGTGCGTGCAATACCCTGTATACTACCAATAAGTTTTCTTTTTTATATCCTGTTGATCCTGGCCAGGACACTAAGATAAACTTATGCAATGATTATATTGTCATCAGTCCTTGATAAGTATACAAAGTTTCAAGTTAATTCGATGTTATTAAATGTGTAAAATCGTGTTCAAAGATTACGTTACATAGATAGATAAAATTATTACAATTTATTATACGGAATTTTTGTCTAAAATAATGACAATGTCAATTCCATTGTAACTTATTCTAGGAAAAAAACGAATACAACAATATAATATAATAATATCAGCCCTGTATTAATCTGTCCCACTGCTGGGCACGGGCCTCTTCTCACTGTGAGAAGGGTTAGGCCATAGTATAATATAATAATACAACAAAAGCACAAGCTAATTTTAATAGCTATTAATCACTATTACTTTTGAAGTTAAGATAGATAGATACAGGTCAAGCTAATAAAAACAAGTCAAAAACGTACGAAATCGCCATGACATTTAATTCACAAATACATATAACCTGTCCAAACTGCATTAGCTCACCAATCTACAGCCGGATTGCACTATAACTAAGCGACAGAATGTAATAACTTGCCAAGATATAATTAAGCGCGGGCCAAGTTGGACGATTCTTCACGTGTACAAGTTCGCTACTAGTTCGCTTACCCCAGTGACACGCCATGCATCTTACGAGCAGGTAAATCACAGCAAATGTGCGACGAGAGTATATGGCGCTTCGGAGACGACGGATACTTACGGATCAGGCAATTTGAATAGAGTTATAGAACATATGGAGTCCTACACAGCAACGTACGGGAAGGACGAAAAGAAACACATCGTTGGTGCACGGCCGAGACCAGTGGAGTACGTCCGTGGACAAAAAAAATCGGTTGCTCGCCTTGGCGACTGTACCTGCGGGTAGCTGCGGACAACAATAGATAGACCTGAACTTTTCAGTCCGTTGGAAAAATATCTGTCGTTTGCGGAACGCCCTAATTTAAACCATAGCTAGACTTCATGATACTTTGAGCTCATTCTGCGTAAATAGAAACACCAATGATTAAATTATGTTCGGGTACTTTGAAATAACTACACTGGAACATTGAGACAACTACCATCTTAGTCTCCCCGTGACCATTGCTGCTGAAAAGCAACCGAAACGTCGGGGATAGTGTAAAATTAAATTAAATCTAAATAGTTTTAATAGTTTTAATTAATAATAATTTAATTAGCTTAAAAATTAGTGTAACAGTTTTCAAAATTATGTAATAAAGTGTCAAATAAACAACGCGATAAAATCCGTATATAGTAGTTTAATTTCAATGCCTTAATTTAAGTCAGTGATAAAATAGAGGTTTAAAAGCTTAGTATCCAATTTCTGAAAGACTAATCAATGACGTGTCGCAATGAAACTCATGTCAAGTGATTTGGTTAGCTGTTGCTAATTCAGTTAGCCAATCACAGCAGTTGAAATGCGCTTAACTGTATTGATCTACTACCTTCAGAAGACCGATATTAATATTGCATTATGATATACTCATTCAAATTACAACGCTACTTTCAATCTCTTTGGATTATGGAGATTTCTGTAAATTAAACCGGTAAATAAAACCACTCTTAATAGAGAGTTAACACATAACTTACAAATAAAATATGATGAATAAATATAACAAGTGAGAAACGGCCTTAATTTGCCGTAAACCTTAAAATTCGAAAAAATTGTATTACGGTCATAGGTCAAAGGTCATAGTCATTTCGGGGGTATATCGACTATGCTGAGTCGAATGGCGTTGACCGCGAGTCTCTAGCTCTTACGGTTCTTGAGTTGAAAGTTGTATAACAGACAGACGGATGGATGGACGGACGGACAAAGCTGTTGTATAAGAGTTTTTTCGAACTCTAAAACACATTTACTTATGTTTGCACGCAATCATGAGCTGCCGAGCTCGATTTCCTAATCGGGTAGGTAATATATAACCTGTACCGGTATGAAATAGAGTTGTCTTCTAATATTTGATACTTAAAAGCATAGCTTGTGAAATGTGGTTGTAGCTTCTGCCTACTACTTCAGATATATAAAGGTCTAAATATATGTTTGTATGTAATAATTGCGTAAATAACAATATTAAAAAGCTAATAGATTCTCTATCTCCTAATTGTAGCGGATCATGCAAAACTTACTAAATCAATATTTGAATATGGATACACAAGATACACCGCTAATTAATAGCTAGCTATCTCAGAAATCAGCCATTTGTTATAAGCAAAAAAGATATACTAAACGGCAACGATGTTGTTCTGAGTAACGAACAACTAAAAATAGAGCAAAAAGCGGACTAGGTGCGGGTCAAACTAGCGTACGGAGGGTTCTGTACCATCACAACCTTGGCTCGCCTTACATTTGGCAAGATTTATCATATTGATTATTATAATGATTCTTCTGGTGAACATGGCTGCTAAAAAGCAAACGAAACGTCGGGCTAAAAGTAAACCTAAATATAAATAGTTTTATTAAAAAGTATTAAAGTTCAATAGTAGTAGTATAATAGTTTCAAAATTATGTAATAAAGTTTCAAATAAACAACGCGATAAAATCCGTATAAAGTATAGTTTGATCAAAACCGCTGTACTGCGCCTTAGGTACGTGCGCGGCAAGACGGGCGCTATTGCCGTGAGCGTTGACGAATGACAGCGGCCTGTTAGCCTGCGTTCCCCCCCCCCCCCGTCTCGCCGCGCACATACCTAAGGCGCGGTACAGCGGTTTTGGTCAAACTATAACTTAATTTCAATGAATAACATTCGCGTAAACCTAGAACAGTATTAAGATTTATCATACTTTATTTATATTAAGAGTATGATCAATGGAAGACTAAGGTATATATGAAATAGCATTTTTAAATTAACCAATTTTAAGTCTTTTTTATACAAAAAAGACTTAAAAAAGTTATATGTTGTAATATTTTTTGTATTTTTAAATTAATAGTGAGACTTGAAAATAAAAGACATATTATTTGTGTCAATATCTGTCATTATAATACTTATTCTGTAAATGTTGTGAACATGGAGGACTGCTGCGCATAGGTATCGAGATAATAGGCATTTTGAAGTTATGTCCATACTAAATAGTTGTTTAAGTATCACCTGCTGTATCAGTGAAAAAAAGGCATCGTGACGGAACCTACCTACATGATTATATTGTTTGTTGTAAGATCTTCCGAATTGTCTAGCAGATTTTAAAGCGAACTCATAAACGCTTATAGAAGTTAGCAGCTAACCAACTCAAGGTTGTTTAGAACTAACATTACCGTTGATCTGCTGACAGTACAATGCCTTATTAAAGAGTCCCGACAACATGTAAATGCTCACCACAGTACCTAGCAAAGTTCATCGCCATATTCTATAGGGTGAGATTACGTCCCCAGCCGGGTTTGAGCAAAATACCAAGCTTAAGTAAACATTTTAATGTGCTCTAATTGACTTTATAAAAGACTCCTACACGAATTTCAGTTACAGGATTAATTAAAATAGAAGGATCCCTAAGAGAACTTTAAGTGAAACAAACGCCTGCCGACCGGAAGCAATTTACCGAGTTTAACAAGTGCCGTACATTTTTCTGCAGATTTTTTTCAGCGGACCCTTTAGCTCGGCGTAACAATTTAGTTATTGTAAATATAGTTATGTGTATATCTTCTTCCCTGACAATGATTTATCTATTCATTAACCTATATTGTATTTGTATAAGATACTGCCATGCTTGTTTGTAAAAAGCGCACTGGGTATGGCCTCCAACATTTTCAATAAATTACGTATATAATATTGGAAAGATTAGAAACATAAATAAATTTAAAAGTGTCTGTATTGATTAAAAGTAAACTCCTTTAACCACGATCACGGGGAGGACTATGGCTGCTAAAAAGCAACCGAAACGTCGGGCAATTTAAAACCTAAATTGTTCAATAATTTCAATAGTAGTAAACTGTAACAATAGTAGTTTAATAGTTTCAAAATATATATATGACCGTCAAATTACAATAGAATATAATTTAATGTTCTCTTAGTCTTTGTAATTAATAATAAATATTATTTATCAAATAGTTTACACCTATTGTAATGATTGAATACAATAGTACATTAATGTCTCAAAGGCTTACTATGTATCTTATGTGGGGGCCAGTCAGTGCAGACCAGCGACACTTCGACCCAGTGGGATCTTTTGTGTCGAAACTCTCCCAATAACGACTGCCATAGATGTTCATGGCAGCCGGGACCGACGGCTTAACGTGCTCTCCGAGGCACGGAGCAGGCGATAATTGTCAATCAATACGCACATAATTTCGAAAAGTCATATAACTTCCGAAAGTCAGACGTGCGCGACGTGGGTTCGAACCCGAGACCCTCTGCATTGCAGTCTGTTGGTCTCCCCACTGAGCTATCTCTGCTCTAAGGCTCACTATAGTGAGCTTATAATATTAATTTATCTGTGAAGTCTTAGTATACCAGACTTAGTTAAAAACCTTACGTGTCTAGCCACCGGTGTGGCGCTGCGACTCAATAGGTTAAACCATGTACCACCTACATTTCAGAAATAAATATTTTTCATATGATTTGCTTTGGTTACCGCATTATTAGAGACGTTCATGAGATAACAGCGTATATGAGCATTAATTAAGTATCTTCAAAGAATTTTCTTTATTTTATATTTATCTAGCTTCTTACTGCGACTTTATTCGCGTGGAATTTGGAAGTAGGTAATTCCAAATTGCATTCCACGCGAACAATGTAAAATATTGATTTCTTTTCAATTAAAAAGTAGCCGACTTCTAGACGGCATATCAAAATGAAACATGAACCATATTTTAAGTAAGATCTTCAGCAATACAACAGTGAAAACAGCATTTTATTTCGTGCAGTAGCAATTGCGTGAGTCGCTTACCTACAAACATATAGACAAACAGACAAAAAATCTAATAATTATTGTTTTGGCTTCAATAGCCCTTATAAAGACATACATGGTTTCTCTTAAACATCTACGTACATATATACACCGACCTGTTACAATTGCATAACCTATGTTTATAGATGTAATTTCCATATTTGCCTAATATAGTTTTCATTTCCCGGGGTATAACAACATTTAGGTCATTGAAATTAAACTGCTATATACGGATTTTATCGCGTTGTTTATTTAACACTTTATTACAAAATTTTGAAAACTGTTAAACACTACTACTATTAAACTTTACTAGTTTTTAAGCTAATTAAATTATTATTATTACTTAATTTTACACTTTCCCCGACGTTTCGGTTGCTTTTCAGCAACCATGGTCACGGGGAGACTAAGATGGTAGTTGTCTCAATGTTCCAGTGTAGTTATTTCAAAGTACTCGAACATAATGTATGTTTATCCATTGTCTAGTACCCATAGTACAAGCTCTGCTTAGTTTGGGCTAGATGGTGTTGTGTGTATGTGGTAGAATATTATATAGAATATATTATAATTTAATCATTGGTGTTTCTATTTACGCAGAATAAGCTCAAAGTATCATGAAGTCTAGCTGTGGTTTGCTTCTTCTTGGGTTATATATCTATTTGTATTACTGGATCCCAAGCTGGTGGTCCATTCCAACCATCTTCTCTATTAAAATTAGGGTTTTTTTTATTTCAATAGCCTCGCGAAGCATCCTTGGTAGGAATCGGTGTTCTTTAGCGAGAATCTGTGGGGATGTCAAATAAACAACGCGATAAAATCCGTATATAGTAGTTTAATTTCAATGAATAATATTCGCGTAAACAGAAGACAATATTATATAATACATTTAGGTCCTTAACATAACTATTCTTATAACCACTCTTGTTTAGTCGTATTAGTATATAGAATGTTTTGAATGATGATGATGAATTAGTTCCGATAGCAGTTGATGTGATACAATTGAACTGAATCTTAGATCCCTGTAGTCCCTTCCAGTAGATAGATATCTTAAAGTAGCTAACAGCCGTTCTTCGGCCGACACTGCTGGTCTCATATTTGTATCTTTTTTTGTTATGATAGGTCGCACCATTTAGCCCAGCTCGGCAGCGATAGCTCAGTGGGGAGACCAACAGACTGCAATGCAGAAGGTCTCAGATTCGAACCCACGTCGCGCACCGTAGTATAAAGCTGAAGAGTTTGTTTGTTTGTTTGAACGCTCTAATCTCAGTAACTACTGGTTCGAATTGAAAAATTATTTTAGTGTTGGATAGCTTATTTATTAAGGAAGGCTTTAAGCTATATAACATCACGCTACGACCAGGACGACGCAGTAACGATAAACGCGGGTGAATCCGCGCAAACATCTAGTAATTAATAAAATTTGAAGGATATTATCGATACATATATTTATCTATAGGTTATAGCAGCGATAGCTCAGTGGGGAGACCAACAGACTGCAATGCAGAGGGTCTCGGGTTCGAATCCACGTCGCGCAACTCTGACTTTCAGAAGTTATATGACTTTCCGAAATTATGTGCGTATTGATTGACAATTGTCGCCTGCTCCGTGCCTCGGAGAGCCCGTTAAGCCGTTGGTCTCGGCTGCTATGAACATCTATGGCAGTCGTAATTGGGAAAGTCAGTACCCTCTAATATCCTGACACTGGTCTAGCCTTAGGGTATCGTTAGCCTTCGGGTTGCGGAGGTCAGGTGGCAGCCGCTCCGTGTAAAAACTGATATCCAGTCAAATCCGGTTAGACCAGAAAAGCCGACCCCAAGTGACTTGGGAATAATAAAGGCTAAGAGAGAAGAGATTTATCTATAGGTGCGTTTTATACCCATAAAAACGCTATCGTGTTATGTACATAATTTTTTTATAAAGCTAATCTACACTCGTAGATTAGCTTACCACGAGAAAAGAAATATAGACACCGACTTCAAAATTTCATGCAAACGAAATCGTGGAAAAAGCTAGACTTAAAAAAACCTCAAACTGCATAAGCGAATAGTATTTGTCATCGTTTTCTCGTTCGTTTAGGTAATAAAACTAACACACAATATGCTCGCCGTTTAGTAACCATTCATTCATATTCCGTTGTCAAAATAAGAACCCAATCATGATAACTCGTTGGTCACGATTCACCCCTATTCATGTCAATAGTGTATATGTGGAGTTTATCCTTTATATCTCGCTGTATTTACAAAGGATTGCGAGAATCCCGGATAAAAATATAAATAGGATTATTGACGCAAGACGCCGGGGGTCTACTATCAAAACACGATAGCATTCTATCTGTTTTATATTCGATAATGTGTCTAGAGATTTGGAATATTCGATGATATGGAATGGTTAAACATTTATTTCACGAAGTTGGATGTTCTAATATTGATGAAGTATATTTTGTTTGTTTATGCTTTGTTTACGGTAAAGATGATGAAATAAGGTTTTTAATAGTATTGTGTATTGAGAAATTTGCATGGACGTTGCAGTATGTTGAGCGGTGTGACCGCCAGTGCGTCGAGTGTTATGAGTTCGATTCTAAAGTAAGACGAACATTTTTGTTTCGAGTATGAGCAGCGATAGCTTAGTGGGGAGACCAACAGACTGCAATGCAGAGGGTCTCGGGTTCGAACCCACGTCGCGCACCTCTGACTTTCGGAAGTTTTATGACTTTTCGAAATTATGTGCGTATTGATTGACAATTATCGCCTGCTCCGTGCCTCGGAGAGCACGTTAAGCCGTCGGTCCCGGCTGCCATGAACATCTATGGCAGTCGTTATTGGGAGAGTGTCGACACAAAAGATCCCACTGGGTCGAAGTGTCGCCGGTCTGCACTGACTGGCCCCCACATAAGATACATACATACATACATGAGTGTTCTTTGTGTCCGTTGTTTGAACATTGGTAATATACATACATATACAAGGTGGCGCAAATTTTCTCACATTAAATGATATAATACCTTAAGCTGGTTGATATAAGACGGTTGACATAAACAAAAAACCTATTTTCGCAGAAATTAAGAAATTATTATTTAGAACAAAATTAATAAAATAAAATTAGGCACATATTGGAACACCATTGTAACCAATCGTGCGCTGTAGCCAGCTTGTTAACGGTCATAGGTTCCGAAAATCTTTTTTGTCAACTCGCTAGGATCCGGAAATTCCCGAACCCGAATACAATACGACGGTTTTTTAATGTCGCTGCTTAAGGTCTTTGACACCTAAGTACAGTTATCTCTGCATTACATGATGTTCTAAAATTTCTAAATTATGAAAATAAGAAAAATGTCCCGTGACTAAATACTGAATACATTTGGTTCATAATTGGTAAATCCTCAAAGAATACCATGTAGTATTTGTGGTAGCAATTAATATGATAACATTTGCGCCACTTTGTATAAAGATTATTTTCATTCCAATAAGATGGCACACAAACATAGGTACTAGGTATGTACATCGACCCTCACATCTCGTTTAAGATATAAATAACTTCTTCTTCTCTCTTAGCCTTTATTATTCCCAAGTCACTTGGGGTCGGCTTTTCTGGTCTAACCGGATTTGACTGGATATCAGTTTTTACACGGAGCGGCTGCCACCTGACCTCCGCAACCCGAAGGCTAACGATACCCTAAGGCTAGACCAGTGTCAGGATATTAGAGGGTACTGACTTTTCCAATAACGACTGCCATAGATGTTTATGGCAGCCGGGACCAACGGCTTAACGTGCTCTCCGAGGCACGGAGCAGGCGATAATTGTCAATCAATACGCACATAATTTCGAAAAGTCATATAACTTCCGAAAGTCAGAGGTGCGCGACGTGGGTTCGAACCCGAGACCCTCTGCATTGCAGTCTATTGGTCTCCCCACTGAGCTATCGCTGCTCTATCTATAAATAACATATCATAATATAATATAATAATAAAATCAATAAATAATGGCTATAATCGATGCCTTTTAAACTTTTTAATAGGTTAATATGCTAAGTTTTACAACAACCGAGAACGAACATTAAGTGTTAAAAGTTAACAAACTCCAACTATTTAATTATTGGGTATGAAGAATCGCCACTTTCCACAAAATTATACGTGCAGTTATGAAACGGTGAACTACACCAAATTGTGAATTGCAGTGGAGCAGTGACTTTGATAGTGCTGCCTCTCTCAACTGCACAGATAAGTTGGTCATTTGTACTAACACAATGACCCAAATATACCTCCTCAACATTTTATTTTCGAGTTTTATGGGACAATACTCACCTGACATTATTGTATGACATTGTAGTGAAATTGATACCAATATACTTTATAGTATAGCACAGTGGTGCAGCGGTATCGAGTGAGAATCAACAAAATTTCGAAAAACCCAGTAACTTTTTGAGGCTTTAATTCGAGTCAAAATAATGGATTTTTCTTCAAGAACTTCTCAATAGCTGCTCAGAGTTAGAAGGTTGGCGGTGTTGGTGTGTTGTTGGTGGTGGTGTCGTTGATTGTTGTGCTTGAATTCTCTGCGGTAGTGATGGATTTTCGTCCCATCGAATTATGAGAATTCAGGTATGGAGAGAGCTTACGATTGCGGACTATAATATCTCCTACTTAAAAAGCCAGACTTCCTTCTTCTTCTTTCTACGTTAGGCAAGAAGAGAATTACGTAAATGAATGCTTAATCTGTCCCCTAAATAAAAACCAATAACGAATAAATTAATCAAAATAACCTTTTGCAGTGTTTATACGATGAGAAGAATAACTAAAACCTCCTTGTTAAGATGCAGATTCAATGAAAATTGTGTCAATATATTTTTGTGGGATTGATTATTGGGATCACGATCCAAAATAGTCCTTTACAAAAAATATAGATAGGCAAAATATCAAATATCGTGGTAATAGCATCAAAACCTTGTAGATACGATCTTGTCTGTCTGTTTGTTCAGCCATTACGGGAAAATCACTGATCGGATTTTCATGCAGTTTTCACAAAGTATCGATTGCCTAGTAAGAGATTATTAGACTGCTACGCAGGCATCCGACGCACAGACGCCTGAGATTTCGGCGTAATGTGCGTATTAAATATTTAATGATTGTTTGCTTAACGGGGAAAGCAAATCGTAAGGAAACCTGCATGACAAAGAGTTCTCACTAACGTTCTGGAAGATATATGAAGTCTGCCAATCCGCAATAAGCACTATAAGATAAGAGGGCTGTAGGAGCCAGTTAGTTGGTCCTACACTCGAAGATATATATGTAAGTTGTTGGAGTACACAGAAAGAACCACAAGTTACGTTTAAAAGTTATATTGTTAAAAGTTAAAGTTAAATGTTTACAAGTTAATTAATAAGTGTGGTCTTTCTCTCGGCAAGTGTATTGTTTTATAGTTTGAATTATTATTATTATTATTATAATGTTCTACCACATACACACAACACCAACTAGCCCAAAGTAAGCAGAGCTTGTACTATGGGTACTCGACAATGGATAAACATACATATATACTTTTTTTTTCTAAATACATACATATTATACATAGAAACACCCAGACCAAGACAAACATCCATGTTCATGCACACAAATGTTTGACTTGTGCGGGGATCGAACCCGCGACCTCAGGCGTGGCAGTCGGTTACACTAACCACTACGCCATCGAGGCCGACAATAGCCGAGTTATAAATGTACTCGAATCTTATTATGAATTATATCATTATATACCACAGCAATATGAGGTAAATTGCAACGCTTTTGTGTTCTCGTTTTAGCATTGCTGCGTCGACAGAATAAGTATGTACGGTAACGAAACCGTACAAGGGCCGTGCCCAACATTGGAACAGTTTATTTACAGGTTTGATATTATTTATCATACTATATTTCACGTATTTTATATGTCTTCTTTATGCCGATGACTAAGTAATACTTGCGTCATCAGCAGAAGAGTTGCAGGCGATGGTAACTAATATACATGGTGCTTTTGAGAGTAAAGGAATGAAAATAAATGTAAGCAAGACGACAGTAATGGTATTTGTAAAGGAAGAGTGCGGGATACAAAGTGAATGAAGCTCTACGCGCTTTTATGAACAGTCGAAATGTTTCCGAAAAGGCACGTTTGGCTGTTCATAGAGGACTATTTGTGCCCACACTTATGTATGGAAGTGAAAGTTGGGTATGGCAAAAGAAGTGTGAGAGCAGAATAAATGCTGTAGAAATGAGAGCGCTGAGAAATATATGTGGTGTGACTCTGAAAGATAGAATAAGGAATAGTGTGATTAGAGAGAGATGCGCCATGAAAGTGGATATAGTGACAAGAATAGAAAAGGGTATGTTAAGCTGGTTTGGACGTGTAGAAAGAATGGACGAGGAAAGACTGACCAAGAAAGTTTATAAGGCTAGTGTGAATGGAACAGTCGCAAGAGGAAGACCTAGGCGAACGTTTCTTGATCAGATCGGAGGCGTTCTGGACAAAGGCCAGGTTAAGAGCACCTTGAACCGACGGGCGTGTATGAGGAATGTGATGAAAGTGAATGAAGCCAGAGAAGTGTGTCAGGATCGTAGCAAATGGAAATCCGTAGTCTCTGCCTACCCCTCTGGGAAACAGGCGTGAATCTATGTATGTATGTATGTATATTTCACGGTCTGACAGTTTCAAGTTTGTAATAATCTAAATCGCGTTTCGTCGAATTCGTAAAGACATAGAATTCGCTGATAAAGCCTAGTGAGACACAAAACAGTTGCAGTTTTCTCAACATTAGTAGACTTGAACGTCAAAATAAATAGGAATCTCTATAAGTATCAGAAATGAGATCCCGTCTTTACGAGTGGCCGCTGGAAGGAACAGTACGATATAAAAGGCAATAAAATAAATTGGACCGTGCTTCGGACGCGACGGGCGACGCTACAAGACTTGGTATATAAAGTGCTCCGTGCCTTTACCATTTAGCTCCGATCTCCTCAGATATAATCTCGTTCGTAAAATGTTGAATTACTCACGTTTGATACGGACGAGACATTAAGGAATGGTGTACAGTTGGAATAGATAAGACTGATGTTTTAATCTATACAAATAAATAAAATTGAACTGTCTGTTTATAATGTCAAAATAACAGTATTTTACCTAATGCATATGAAAGTATATAATATAAGGTACCTATACAAAAACATATATTTTTATAATTTTTGTCTGTTTGCCTTTTTGTTCCAGCTAATCTCCGTGTTGATGACCTAACTAAAGGCTCGTAAAATAAAGACTTGAAATGGACTATAACAATTATAATATTGGTTCAAGACAGTATAATGTTGGTTAGGGCTCCGTACAACGAGAGTGCGCGCGCGTCGCTGACCGTGGTCGATGATGGAGTGACGTGCGGGGCCGCCGCTGCTGTATCGCCCCGCGCCGCACCGCGCCCTCCGCGCATTCCCAAGCGCCGTCTATGATTCACGCCTTGTCTGCGTGAACACTCCGAAATTACTGAACTGATTTTGACGGGACTTTAACTGTCAGATAGCTGATGTTATAAGGAGTAACTTAGGCTACTTTGATTTTGGAAAAAAAATAGTTTCCTGAAATATTAAAACCAATGAAATAGTAAATAATAGCCGGTTCATCTTAAATAAATAAAATTGAAGTATGTTTGTAAAGAAGACATTTATTTATTCCTTTATTTTATACCTACCTATCCCCAAAAGATGAACCGAGATGTAATTCAAATGTTTATATATCGCAGTCCTTCCTGAACACCATAAACATGGGGAAATCTAACTATTGTTCCAACTAAATTAAACCGCAACCCTTACTAATGAACTAACACACCATATCCATTAACTTGTTATCTTACTATCCCGTGTGTATATTTCAGCAACACACGTTTCGTATATTCAAAACACCTCTCAAAAAAGAAACACGTGCTTAGTTAAAGCACAAAGACATTTATTTTCCCTGTAATTGGCGCACAAAGCTTTGACAATCGACATCGCTCGCGCTTTGTTTTTATTTTTCATAAGGGTGTGCTTGTAGTTCGCCCCTGTATTCAATTTTTATCCATTGTGACGTGTGGTACGACATTTTGTTCTATCGTTTTGTTTTTCTTAACATTGCTCTACGTCTGTTTATTCTTGACTAGCTTCAGTTACAGACCGCGCAATCTATGATGGCCGGACTGAACATAGCGTCTCCGAATTGTTGCGCATGTACAGTCTGTCAGTCAGTACGGATTGCATCCCGCCCCCGCCCCCTGTCACCAAAGAGACCTAAAACTTACAACTGCGACGCCACTCGCGCAATCTTCAGACCGGCCATTATATAGTGCGCGATCTATAGTCAAGAAATATTGCTTAGCCCCCGTAAAAAAAGGATTAGGTTATGTTAGTAACATTACTTTCTTTTAGAATATAATATAGCCTAACACAGGCTTTATTTTATTAAAAAAGGTTAGTCTCTACTGCTACACTTTTTAACTTTTTTTAACGTGTTGAAATGCGGCTGATGCCTTTCCCTTCGCCACAAAGGGAGGCGAGAGGGCAATGTCAGACTTTCCCAAAAATTCAGATTTACGGCCGGGTAGGTCGCTGGAACTAGAACTGCATCAGCGACAACCTTACTATTACACCTATACTCCATTTGGTTAGGTACACACGGCTACACGTCAAGTTAGACACCCTATATACGCATTACTACGCTACATACAAAATAGAGAATTGTCGGCAAGGGACAGTGCATCGTGGTGTCGATGTAATGGTAAGGATAAAGCGTAACAAAAATAAAACGCACTCTCTCGCACGATTCGCAGCGTTCAACTTCTAATAGTTCAAAGTCCAAACAGTCTAGGTTGATGCGTCGCTGTGTGTACTGAACTAAAGGTAAACACTCTTGATATGACTTTTTACACAAACACATATTAAACAAATAAACTACTGCTTAAACTAACGGTTCAATTGATTTGGTAATTTCGTTATTGTTGTGTTTACATTGATCTTTAACAGCATTTTATTTTTAAACTGAGTTATTAGATAAAAGATAAAAAAGACACATCAAGATTGTTTACTTTTTGTTAAGTACCTAACTAAATGGAGTATAAACCAACCTACTTTTACGTGAGCGAAACCGCGAGAAAAAGCTAGTCATTAGATAAAAAAGATACCCAAAAATATTGCACCTATAATTTACACACTCTATGTGTCGTTAGATAGTTAGGCATGTGTTTTCACACACGCACAGTGTTTTAAGAAAGCAATTTTTCTCAAATCTACTAGATATAATCAAATACAAGATTTCGAATTCCCATTTAGATAGCATGACTAGTATAGGAGAAAAATTTTGATAATCATAATATTTTTGAATTGAATTGAATATACTTACGCGTTTTCTTGTCTAGCACTAGCAGCGATAGCTCAGTGGGGAGACCAATAGACTGCAATGCAGAGGGTCTCGGGTTCGAACCCACGTCGCGCACCTCTGACTTTCGGAAGTTATATGACTTTTCGAAATTATGTGCGTATTGATTGACAATTATCGCCTGCTCCGTGCCTCGGAGAGCACGTTAAGCCGTTGGTCCCGGCTGCCATAAACATCTGGGGCAGTCGTTATTGGGAAAGTCAGTACCCTCTAATATCCTGACACTGTTCTAGCCTTAGGGTATCGTTAGCCTTCGGGTTGCGGAGGTCAGGTGGCAGCCGCTACCTGTAAAAACTGGTATCCAGTCAAATCCGGTTAGACCAGAAAAGCCGACCCCAAGTGACTTGGGAATAATAAAGGCCAAGAGAGAAGAATTTTATAAAAAAATTTGATGTCCGAGAAATAGGTTTCTTAAAACACAGTGCGACGTAAGGATAGTCGGTACCTGTGTCGGGTATCGGTTATTCATACCCCATCAGCTCTGTCATAAAAGATGGTAGGCACCTGACGTTCCTTATTGCTTAGTCTATATTTTTTTGGATTGTTAATTTATAATATTACTAGATGTTGCCGCAGTTTCACTCGCGTTTATGGTTACTGCGCCGCCCTCGTAGGTCGTAGCGTGATGTTATATAGCCTATAGCCTTCCTCAATAAATAGGCTATCCAACACTAAAAGAATATTTTAATTCGAGCCAGTAGTTCCTGAGATTAGCGCGTTCAACTAAACAAACAAACAAACTCTTCAGCTTTATAATATTAGTATAGATGTTACTTTATACATTAAATTTGATCTACTTTATACGGACTTCATCGTGTTCTTTATTTTAAAACACTTTTTCTCCGTGAACATCACACAACCGAAACGTCGGCGAAAGTATAAAATTAAATATAAATGGTTTAAACAGTATTAATAATTTAAATAGCTGAATAGTGATAACGTTTGACAATAGTAGTAAAATAATTTCAAAATTATGTAATATAAGATTATTAAGGCAAATATTAGAATACCAAAAACCGAATTGTGTATCTGGCCACCAGTGTGCCAGTTTGACTTTAAGGTTAAGGCCTCACCTGTTGAACGATCGCATCTGCAGTAATAATACGTGAGCTGGTATCTCTCCTTATCCATGCGCTTTCTACTCTAGCAATTATTGAAAGTAATAAGAATATTCGAGCCGTGTGACAGACGTACCCAGCGCTGCCAGCACTGACAGTTCGACAATATATGTAAGTATGTTTTTAAAGAATTTAATAGAGTAGATGGTTGGAATGTACCACCAGCTTGGGATCCAGTAATACATATAGTCAAACCCAAGAAGAAGCAAACCACAGCTAGACTTCATGATACTTTGAGCTCATTCTGCGTAAATAGAAACACCAATGATTAAATTATGGTCGGGTATATTGAAATAACTCACTGGAACATTGAGACAACTACCATCTTAGTCTCCCCGTGACCATGGCTGCTGAAAAGCAACCGAAACGTCGGGGAAAGTGTAAAATTAAATTAAATCTAATTAGTTTTAATCATAATTTAATTAGCTTAAAAATTAGTAAAGTTTAATAGTAGTAGTAGTGTAACTACTTTCAAAATTATGTAATATAGTGTCAAATAAACAACGCGATAAAATCCGTATATAGTAGTTTAATTTCAATGAATAATATTCGCGTAAATAGAAGACAATATTATGTTTTTAAAGGTTCTTCCTAATACCGTGGGCAAGCCACGCTTCGGCACGAATGGGCCGGCTCGACCGGAGTGATACCACGGCCTCACAGAATACCGGCGTAAAATAGCGCGTGTGCTGTGTTTCTTCGACTGAGTGAGGGTACCGGAGGCCCAACGTCCCCTCATCTCCTGGGGGGATTAAATTTAAAAGGCTGGCAACGCATTTGTGACTCTTCTGATGTTGCGGGTGTCCATGGGCGGCGGTAATCGCTTACCATCAGGCGACCCATCTGATAGTTTGGCACCAACAAAAAAAAATTATATCTTCTTCTTCTCTTTTAGCCTTTATTATTCTCAAGTCACTTGGGGTCAGCTTTTCTGGTCTAACCGGATTTGACTGGATATCAGTTTTTACACGGAGCGGCTGCCACCTGACCTCCGCAACCCGAAGGCTAACGATATCCTAAGGCTAGACCAGTGTCAGGATATTAGAGGGTACTGACTTTTCCAATAACGACTGCCATAGATGTTCATGGCAGCCGGGACCAACGGCTTAACGTGCTCTCCGAGACACGGAGCAGGCGGTAATTGTCAATCAATACGCACATAATTTCGAAAAGTCATATAACTTCCTAAAGTCAGAGGTGCGCGACGTGGGTTTGAACCCGAGACCTTCTGCATTGCAGTCAGTTGGTCTCTCCACTGAGCTATCGCCAAAAATTATATATGCGCATAATATATTTGCTTGAGAAAACGCGTTCATTTTTGTCTAAATTCGTTTCGCAAACTTTAGAGCCTTCCTTTCTATGTTTTTTTCTCTTTTAACGCTTTAGTACAAATTAGTCAACAGTACTACTAAACAATAAGCCAATGTCAGTTCTGCAGACACCACTAGACCAGCTAACTAACAGTCCATAAGAAACCCAGGCTTTAATTACCGCGAACAATTCTATCCCGTCAAATTCATAACCCGTCTCAATTACTTTATATACCGAGTTATGAAGTTAAAGGATGTGGCAAAAAGTGCGCGCGTGTCATATTTATGCACATGCGGCCACAATGGCCGCAATTTTCAAGTAATTCTTCATATAACTAACTTAATCCTACTAATATAATAAATGTGAAAGTTTGTGAGGATGGATTGATGACACAAAAACTACTGAACGGATTTTGATAAATTTAACAGTGTTATTATTTATATATCATAATAACAAAATGGCTACTAAAAAATCTATCTTAACATAAATCTAGATAAACGCGAGCCAAGCCGCGGGCAAAATCTAGTATTGTAGTAGTGTGAATTTGTGTATTTGTTTGTTTTAGGCCAGAACTTCTCGACCGATTATCATAAAATTTCACTCACACGTTGTCAGAAGAACAGAAAAGCACATACAGTACCTTTCTCCACAAAAAAAGTACTAGGGCTATTAACCTTTACTCATTTTTTTTTCGTGGTGGAATGCTTGACGTCTGCCGCGGGGCGACGGAGAGATGATGACGGGCTCACCGGTGGAAAGATACCCCGGTAATACCGACTAAACCTACCAAGGTGTTCCTTGACATAGCACTTTTTGGGTGAACAAAAATCATGGAACTCGCGTCATCGTCACCGAACGCATTCAACATTCAAAAATAATAATCTAATAGCTCGACGACACAATTCACAAGTTACTTAGTTTTCACTTCTATCGGCAGTCCCCAAAGACTGCCCCGCATGTTTTTTTGTATGTATGGATTTAATTCAAAAACTAATAAACGTATTTAAAATATTCTTTCGCCATTAGAAATATTATCACCGAGTAATACAGGCTACATTTTATTTAAAAAAAGTACTGTTACTAACATAACATTTTCTTTTTCTTACCTGCTGGTGTGCTTTGACACATACCTCTCCGCGGGGCGCCGGAGAGGTTATGTCGGCTCACCGGGAGAAAGATACCCTGGTAATACCGACTAAACCTACCACGGTGTTCCTCGACATAACCAGAGTCGGCGGGGTCGCGCGAATCACTTTCACATGCAATCGCGACCCCGCCGAGGTTTCGGCCAGCCGTATGACACGGCAGGCCACTCACGAAAAGATCTTCACTTTGAAAGAAAAGAAAGAAAGAAAATAATTTTATTTGTTCCACGCTCATTATATAAGGTAACAGAAAACACAACCAAAAGTACATATAGAACAAATAAGGTCCTGCGTCAGCAATGTTGCAGTATATCCACAACGCTGGTATTCTCGCAGACCCTGAATGATTTCGGTGCATGTAGGCAGTAACATACATACATACAACTCAATTAAAAACAAAATTGGTTACTTAACCCTACAGTCCCCTTAAAAGGGGACGGACACACGACACAGAGTCGCGCGTGGGAACACGCACGCCACCACGGGTGGTGGGCCGGCCCACGAAGTCCACCACCCCCAGATAAAACCTCAGGGTGGCTGGAGGTCGTCTCGCCGGATAACTTAACTTAACTTACTTTTACGCAAATGAGGTCGCGTAAAAGTAAGTTAGTTTATTATCTAGTACAAACTTTTTCCCGCAACTTCGCTCGCTCAGGGACAGTTTTTTTCTAGATGCAAGATACCCTATGTCCTCTTCTGTTTCCCTTACAACGTATATGCTGACAATTGGTGTAGTTAAGGTGTGAAAACGTCACAAATAAACTCACATTCGCATTTACAATATTAGTAACGATTATCTATGTAGTTCAGAGCAGCGATAGCTCAGTAGGGAGACCGACAGACTGCAATGCAGAGGCTCACGGGTTCGAACCCACGTCGCGCACCTCTGACTTTCGGAAGTTATATGACTTTTCTAAATTATGTGCGTTTTGATTGACAATTATCGCCTGCTCCGTGCCTCGGAGAGCACGTTAAGCCGTCGGTCCCGGCTGCCATAGACACCTATGTAATGGCAGTCGTTATTGGGAGAGTGTCGACACAAAAGATCCCACTGGGTCGAAGTGTCGCCGGTCTGCACTGACTGGCCCCCACATAAGATAAGATAAGATCTATGTAGTTCACGTCTCGAAGGTTAGATTATGGTTATTGGCTTTTTCTATAAGGAAATTCGATATAGAAGCACGAAGTCTGGAAATGAACGCGGTAAAAGGTCGATAGGCTCGTCAACTTCAAGATAACTGATGAAATATGGGTGTATTATAAACTGTGTTTACTTTTTTGATGCTTTAGGACCTTACATTGTGATGTTACTTTGGCCTTCTTGCAAGTAGCAACAGAACAACAGATAGACATTGATAAGTTCAGAATTAACTGTATTCAGGTACTGTGTTCTTAAGATACATAATATGTACGGTGCAACCGTACATTGCAAAATTACTTTATGTTATGTCAGCATTTTCGCCACAACGCATTCGTAAACGTTTTATATAAAAATCAGTTCACTACCGGTCATCAACCGCATCGCGTGTTGCATTTTCTATTAGTTTGTACTTAGCCTTAGAACTTTATCAGTAATATACATATTCTATAACCTATCTCCTCGTATCATTCAATAGCATCGTATTAGTCAAAGGGTGTTTGGTACCGTACCACACATAATATGTACTGTATGGTTATATACTGTATGGTTTTTGCAACAAAAAATTTTGATTGATTTGGTACCAGCGGCCCCTTTCTATCATCGTACCACTCGACAACGAAGCAGGGTTCATCCATATCACCTGGAAGCGTTCAAATCCAAGACGGCACGCTTTCAGCGATCATTTCTCCTACGTACGTGCAAGCTCTGGAATGAACTGCCTGCTTCGGTGTTTCCCGAGCGCTATGATATGTCCTTCTTCAAACGAGGTTTAAAGAGAGTTCTTCTTTCACGGTAGGCAGCGGCATTGCTGTGTCCTGACATTGATGAAGTCCACGAGCAGCGGTTACCACTTTCCATAAGGTGGACCACCAGCTCGTTTAACACAAAAAGCAATAAAAAATAAGGTATGTTTGTTTTTAATCGTAAGTGTTGTGTATACATGTAAAGGCTTTATACCATTCCCTAACTGTTTTAAATATAATTGTATATTGACGTGTTAATGATATAACTATAAATAAAACATAAAAAAATAGACGTATTATTGCCCATGAAAAGGTACTTTAGAGGTCAACAGGCGATATATAGAATCAAAAGTTTAACCCAAAAACACACAGTTCTTATGAGATATTTATTCTTCCTCATTTTGTGAAATTATAAATGCGAATATGAGTTTGTTTGTTACTCTTTTACGCCTTAACTACTTGATCGATCTTCATGAAATATTGCATTCATGTTGCATACATGTACACCCCATGTCAGGGTTATAGATAAGGATATGGGTACCTTTCATTCAGTAAAATGGACTTATTCTAAAGGATAGCTAGTGTCGAATAAGTTTTACTTTATCGGAAAATATTTTTGCCGGCACTGGTTATTTATACATACGAATTTAACTCCATTTTGATCAGCATATTTCCTCATTATTCCTCGTCTTGTACCCGAACGACAACATCCAATTTACTTTATCTCGTTCAATCAAAATCAGCCATTCATTCGCCAGCAATTTGTCAGTACTCAGAATATACGGCGTATGTACGAATACGTGTACCGAAGCTCTCAAAACCGAATAGCTTGATTTACGATTTGCTTCAAAACCATCGTTTTATTTGCATTTGGTTCAAAGAGGCAGCCTCGTTTCGTACAAGTGTTCTTCAAACCACACACATAAAGGGGCAAGCATAATGGGAAATCATGATTTTCTTAAAAATATTCACACTATTCGCAGCGATAGCTCAGTGGGGAGACCAACAGACTGCAATGCAGAGGGTCTCGGGTTCGAACCCACGTCGCGCACCTCTGACTTTCGGGAGTTATATGACTTTTCGAAATTATGTGCGTATTGATTGACAATTATCGCCTGCTCCGTGCCTCGGAGAGCACGTTAAGCCGTCGGTCCCGGCTGCCATGAACATCTATGGCAGTCGTTATTGGGAAAGTCAGTACCCTCTAATATTCTGACACTGGTCTAGCCTTAGGGTATCGTTAGCCTTCGGGTTGCGGAGGTCAGGTGGTAGCCGCTCCGTGTAAAAACTGATATCCAGTCAAATCCGGTTAGACCAGAAAAGCCGACCCCAAGTGACTTGGGAATAATAAAGGCTAAGAGAGAAGAAGATTCACACTAATCGCCATAAAGATTAATGTGAATTTTTGTTAAAGAAAGAACGTTATGTTATTAGAGATTTTGAATCATAACTAATCCTATTCTGCTAATATTATAAATGTGAAAGTTTGTGAGGATGGATGAATGGATGTTTGTTACTTTTTCACGCAAAAACTACTTAACGGATTTTGATGAAACTTTATAGTGTTATTATTTATATATCAGAATACCATATAGCCTACTAAGAAATCTATCTTAACATAAAGTTACATAAACACGAGCGAAGCCGCGGTAAAAGTATAGTATTATAAATGAGAATATGAGTTTGTTTGTTTGTTACGCTTTCACGCCTTAACTACTCGGCCAATCACTATGAAATTTCGCATACACGTGTTCAGGGTTACAGAAAAGGAGATAGGGTACTTTTCATCCAGAAAAGCGTCTGCTACTTTTTTTTTTTTTTTCGGAAGGGAATGCTTGACGCATACCCTTCCGCGGGGGCGGGCGGAGGGGTTAAGTCGGACTCGCCGGGGTAAAATAAAGATGTTGAAAAGATGAAGTACCTCCCGGAATACCGACTAAACCTACCACGGTGTTCCTCGACAAAACCACTATCGACGGGGCCGCGCGAATCACCTTCGCATGCGGTCGCGACCCCGCCGAGGTTTCGGCCCGCCGCATGAAACGGCAGGCCACTACACGAAAGACCTACCCTAAAGGCACTTCTACCACTCCCTACTGTCCCCCCTAGAGGGGAGACGGACTCGACACAGAGGCGCGCGTGGGAACACGCACGCCGCCTCTCGGACCTGGTGCTGAACGGATGGCGGGCAGGCCCACAAAGCCCGCCACCCCCAGGTCAAACCTCAGGGTGGCTGGAGGTCGTCCCCCGCCCTCCGGCGCCCGGCTCTGCGGTTGGGGAGAGGGTTCAAACGCTCCCTCTCCCGCTCCGCCGCCTCCTTGATGGAAATGACTTCCTCACAAAAGGAGGCGACGGCGTTCCACGACCTCTCACTCCGGACCATAGACTGAATTACGGCCGGGAGCGAGAGGGCAACCAATCCGACTGCCGCGATCAACTCACGGCGCTGCGATGCCCAGGCGGGGCAAACCGCCAAAGTGTGCAGCGCCGTGTCCTCTACAACGTCGCGGCAGTCGCCGCAGTGGTGACAACCGGGCGTCTCTTGCCGGCGTATACGACACAGGAACTGGCCAAAACAACCGTGGCCAGTCATTACCTGTGTCAGCCGGAAGGTGAGGGCGCCATGCCGCCTCTCCAGCCACTCCTCAAACACGGGACTTACCGCCACGATCGTGGCGTGCCCAAGCTTCTGTTACTAATCTAACCTTTTTTTTTTTTTTTTTTTGTTACCCAGGAAAAATGCTTCATGCACTGCCCGCCGGCTAGGGGACGGCACCGGCGGGGGAGTGTGGGACTCCCAGCGAGACGCGCTGGTCTACCCACTAAAAAACCTGGGGTGTTCCCTCTCTCATCCAATAGGGGGGGCCAGTTGGGAGCTCTTAAAGGATTCATCCATAGCAGGCCCCCCCATGTGGGTGTGGGCCGGGTCAAACGGACCCGGCCACCTCTCGTCCCCAGGGGAGAGCCTCACTGCTATCCCCTTTCGACGGTAGAAGGCGCGCGGGAACACCGCGCGCGCCCTCTCGGGGTTCCTAATTTACGGGTGGCAGGGTCCCCTCAGGCCTTGCCACCCGGAACCCCTAAGTGGGGGGCAGGAGAGCGACGAAAGCGCGTCTCCTGCGCCCTCTCCTCCGGCGGCGGACTTCCGGGGCGTAAGGATCATCCTCACGCCCCCGTTCCGCCGCCTCCTTCTGCGAGATGACAGTCTCGCAGAAGGACCTCATTGCGCCCCAGCACCTGTCGTCGCCGACCATCCTGGATACGACGGTCGGCAACGAGAGGTCGGGGCCAATCACAGCGACCAGGGCGCAGCGCTCCACGGCCCACGCTGGGCACTCCTCCAGCGTGTGCTGCGCCGTGTCCTGGTCACACTCCTCACAATGGTTGCACCTGGTTGTCGGCTCCCTACCGGCTATCTTGCAGAGGTACTCTCCGAAACAGCCGTGTCCGGAGAGCACCTGAGTGAGCCGGTAGGTGAGCGGTCCGCGCCGTCTGTCCGTCCACTGTCTTAGAACCGGACGGACAGCCTCGACGGTCCTTACCCCGTAGCGGGGCTGGGCCAGTCTGTCTGCCCACTTCTCCTCAAGGACCAGTCGAGCCTGGGACCTTCGCGTCTCCACCGCACAATGCGAGGGAACCTCGCCATGGAGACGGAGGTCCGCGCGCCAGTAATACACTGACGCCTGGACCTCCGCCTCCAAATCCCAAGGCGGCGATGCCGCCAAAACGCACGCCGCCTCAAAGGAGACGGTGCGGTACGCCCGCGACACCCTGATCGCCATCGCCCTCTGCGGTCTCCTCAGGAGGGCAACGTTGTGGCGATCGAGGGCGCCGGCCCAAATGGGCGCTCCGTAGAGCGCCATCGACCGCACCACCCCCAAGTAGAGGCGGCGGCAGATGACACTCGGCCCCCCGATATTCGGCAGCAAAGAGCTAAGCGCTCCTGCCGCCGACATCAGCCGGGGGGCCAGGCGGCTAAAATGGACGCGAAAGTTCCAGCGGCCGTCGAGGTGGAGCCCCAAGTATTTCATACTCGGCTCCACCCCGATGCGGACCCCTCCAACGATGATGTGGGCATCTGGTGGCGGCGCCCGCCGAGGCCCATGAAATAATAGGGCCTCGGACTTTTCCAGCGCCACCTCCAGTCCCAACATCCTAATCCTGCCGACAACCAGGGCAACTCCAGCCGTGGCAAGACGGGCAGCTGCCCCGTAATCCTCTCCCCGGGCCGTCACCAGCGTGTCGTCGGCGTAGCAAGTTACGCCGACTCCCGGGGGCAGGGCGCCCCGCAGCACCCAGTCGTAGCCGATGTTCCACAGGATCGGACCCAGAACCGATCCCTGTGGAACACCGCACGACACCTCCCTCCGGAACGTCTCTCCGTTCCGCCCCACACAAAACACACTCCTCTGGTGCAGGTAGTCCCCGACTATTCGGTGCAGATAGGGAGGCACCCCATGAAATCGGAGCGCCTCCCTGATAGTCGCCCACGGCAGGGTGTTGAACGCGTTGGCGATGTCTAAGGACACCGCCAACACCACCCCGCGCGAGGCGACCGCCTCTTCCGAGAGGGCCTTGACGCGACTAATCGCGTCAATCGTCGATCGGCCCTCCCGGAAACCGAACTGGACTTCGGACAAGTCGGGGCCCACCCGCACCAGGTGCCTGGAGAGGCGGGCAACCACAACACGCTCAAAGAGCTTACCCACCTCATCCAGCAGCACTATGGGGCGGTACGCGGAGGGAGAGTCCGCGGGGCGGCCCTCCTTTCTCAGGAGGACCAGCTTACCCGTCTTCCACCTGGAAGGGAACCGTCCCGACTCCAGACAGGCGCTAAACAGCCTGAGGAGCCGGTCCCCTAGGGCGTCGTAGGCCAAAACCCAGGCGCGGCCAGGAATTCCGTCCGGCCCCGGGGCGGTATTTTTACCCCGGAGCCGCATCACTGCCGCGCCGAGCTCCGCCATTGTAATTTCTGGCGCCCCGGCATCAGCACCGCCCTCCTCAATTTCGGGCGGCGCCATCACGGGAGGCGAGTGCTCCGCTCTCGAAGGAAAGAGAGCGGAGACCACCTCCTCCAATTGCCGGGGCTGGAGACTCTCGGTGACCGGTGGGGCCCAGGGGCGCAACTTGCCCCTGACCGCCTTGTACGGACGGCCCCACGGATCTGCCTCGAGAGTCCCCAGGAACTCTTCCCATCTGTGGGTTTTGGCCTCGCTGATGGCGGACTGCAGGGCGTACTTACGCTGTTTGTACGCATCCCGCAGCCGTGCCTCCACGGTCTGGTCACGGTACCGCCTGCGTCGGCGGTACCTAGTGTACTGGCGACGCGCCGCAATGCACGCGGCGCGTTTCTCGCTGATGTCTTCAGACCACCAGTACACCTGACGCCTCGGAGGTCGAGCACTGGCCCGGGGCATCGACGCGTCGCAAATCAGCGTCATCGCGCCCCGGAACCACTCTGCCTCTAGCTCGACCTCCACAGGCCCTTCGCCCATCGGGGTCCAGGCCTGGACGATGGAGGCTTCCACCAGCACGTCTACATTGAGACGTTTCAACGCCCATCGTGGGGACGACGGGGTGTGCACTCTCCTCGGGCGATCGTCCGGGATCGCTGGTGAGGCGGAGACGTCGAACCGCACGTAACGGTGGTCCGACAGAGACTCCGCCTCGACCAGCACTTGCCAGTCCCGGACGCGTCGCGCTGCGGCAGGGCTTGCAAACGAAATGTCCACAATGGACTCGCCCTGCCAGCGCACGCACGTGGCGACCGAACCCCGGTTCAGAACCACGAGGCCGGTCGCAATCGCCCACTCCTCCAGCGCGTCGCCGCGAGCGTCGGTGACAGGGGATCCCCAAGCCGTTGATTTGGCATTGAAGTCCCCCGCCACCACGACCGGACGCGATGGGTACCGATTAATGACGGCCCCCACCGCGCCCAAAAATCGCTCAAACTCGGCGAGGCGCCGGTTCGGAGAGAAGTACACCCCGATCAGAACGGTTCCCTCCCAATCGACACACACATATCCCTCGCCCCTGTCTGTCATCACCAGGAGCGAGGGTCCGGACGAAACAATGGCCGCCGAGCCCCCGAGGTCCCCAAACCAGTTGTGTCGGCTGGGGACGCAGTAAGGCTCGGCGACCAAGGCGATGTCTATTGACCACTCCGCCATGTGCTGCAGCAAGATATCCTGCGCCCTGGCGGAGTGGTTAACATTCACCTGAAGGAGGCGATGGACCATAATTAATTAGATGTCCATCGCCTCCCTACTGCTCCCTGCTTGGGAGGGGGCCGGGGCGGCCAGAGTCCTGGCGACCGCCCCTCTGGCCCTACGTCTTTTTGGTGGGGAGCAAGATTTGCTCCCCATCCGGTGCTCCGCCGGCTTTCCTGCAGCCAAACAGATGCTGCAGGAAAGTTTTGCGGCGGAGCACGCGGCGGCTTTGTGGCCGGGCTGGCCGCAGCGAAAACAAAAGTCGCTGCGATCAGTTTCAGCGGTGCATTGCTGCCTCACGTGCCCCGGTTCGAGGCAGCGGTAGCACCGCCTAGGCCTCGGCTCCAGGAGCTTCACCTGAGCCGAGACCATCCCGACCAGCAAACGGCCGGCCGCAACCTTCTTCGCCGCAGCGATGGGACAGCGCACCACCACCGTGCACAGTCCGCTCTCGCTGCGGCGCATCTCCCCCACCCTGACCTGCGCCTGAGGGCAGGCTCCGGCTTGTGCCACCGCAGCGGCGACATCCTCGGAGGAGGCCGAGTCGTCCAGCCCGGTTATCCGCATTTCAGCGGACTTCACCGGGCGAGAGATCTTAACCTCCTCAGGCGTGAACAGGGACCGAATTGTAGCGGCTACCCTGTCCGCCTTGTCGCCGGAGGTGGCACCTGGGACCTCTAAAATTCTGGCCCCAGTGGCGGCAACTTTAAAACAAACGCCTCCAGCGAGGCCCATCTCGGCGAGATTCGCCTTCATGGCCTGAGTGGCCCGCCGGAGGACGCCCGCGTAGCTGACTCCCTGCCGGAGCCCCTCCTCTGTCAGCTCCACCACAACGGCGGTGGAGCGCGGGGAACGCAGGTCGGCCGGGCGGGGGCCCTTCTTATTGTTTGCCGGGGGAGCCCGGGAGACCTTCTTCTTCTTCTTCCTCTTCCTCTTGGTGACCTCCGTCCAAGGCTGTTCAGCCGACGTAGAGGCCACCGGGGCAGGTTTGGGCTGGGGGGCGGGGCGCGGCGGCGCCACTGTGGCAGTCGCCTTTCCCTTGCCCTTCCCCTTCCCCTTGGAAGAGGAAGCCGACGGTGTGGGGGCAGATGTTTGCCGTGCCACCGGTTGCACCGGGCCAGCCGGCGCACCCCCGACCATGCGGGGACGGCTCCCGAGCGGAGGGCCCGGAATCGGGACCGGCGCGAGGCCACAGCTGGCTAGACACGCTTCAACGACGTTGCGCGCCTGAGCCACTGTGGCCCGCATCAGCTCGTCCGCCCAGGCGGGACGCCGGTCCTCCGCGGGAGTGAGGGGCTGTGCTGTGCGCCGTGAGAGAGGCGGGAACTCCTCCCGCGGCCCTCTGACAGGCTTTGGCTTTGCGGCAGTGGCCGCGGCCGCCTTCATGGCCGTCACTTCGGCCCGGAGCTCCGCCAGCTGCCTATGCAGCCCCTCATTCTCCGACCTCCAGCGCCTCTGCAGGTCGGAGGAAGTCTGCCCCCACAAATGAAAGAAAGCCTCCCTCATGTCCTCCGCCGCGTTTTTGAGGTCCCGGACGAACCCCCCCTTAAGGTTGCCGGACCGGGCCGCCACCCTCAAGACGGTCTCGGCTCCAGCCTCGAACCGTTGCCTGAGGTCGGCAACCGAGTCCCCTCCCGAAGGGGACGCATCCGCGACCTCAGCCGCCTTGCGGAGGTCCCGACGGGCAGGCAAAGGTTGCCCGTGGACCTTCCTCGCGGAGGGAGGCGGCATCGGGAAACCAGCCCTTCCTGCACAGGGCGTCCCCTCCGCTACCTCCACCTCCGTGTCCGACCCAGCATCGGACGCGTGGTGCGACGTCTTCCGGCGCTTCGCGGAAGCGCCGGGCGCCGCCCAGAACTTGAGGGTGCGGGAAGCGGAGCTATCCTCCCCTTCCTCCCTCTCCCGTCGAGCCGCCGATGAGCACCGGCTCTCAGGACGACTGGCCTCCGAGCCCGAGCCCGCCCGCGACTCGACGTCCATGTCAGTGCCGGTGCCGGCGCTGAGCACGCTCGACAAAGAGTCGCTGCGCGCCAGCGCCGCCACCCGACACCTCGACCGTGTCTTCGGCACGCCCGGGACACTGTCCCCGCCTGTGACAAAGCGACCTTTGGAGTCGCGCAATGGGACTCCGTGCCCCTCCGTCTTCTTCTCCTTCTCGTCTAGTGTTTTTTGTAGATTTTCCATAATGTTCCCACGATTAGAGACGATCTAAACTCGACCCCCGGGTGACGCTCATTCCGGGGGAAGGCCTACATACTGCTGGGGGACGGCAGGTACCCAGAGGTTTTTACAACTTCGCTGTTGGGTGGTCTGAGTTTTCCTTCTCGCGGGCCGGCCAACTAAGGCAAGCCCCTCGGTCCCGTTGAGCCGCTAGACGTGATCAACGACACTCAACGGGGTAACGATGTGTAGACGGAGGCAGGGTTAGGTTTCCCCTCCCCTATGTGCCCCCGCCTAATGCCAGGGCTATGGCAGCCCTCAGCCCTACGCACAACCCGCCCCGGCCTTACGGCCCCCACTGGTGATTTTTTAGAGAGGTTTTCTTCCTCTATCCCCCCCGTCTCAAATCCACGTGTCCTCTGCTAATCAGAGGAACACGTGGAGAGACCCCCATACGCGGCCCTCGCGGGCCGATAATCCCGAGACAAGATGCCTCGGGTTCCCTATGCGTGCCAGAGTATTAGCCACGAGTAATAATGCCCCCGAAAGGACATTATTACCCGAGTTGCCCGGGGTGCACCGGCCCAACGTATGCTGTTCCATCCCACGAGAAGTGTGGAAAGGACCAGCAGCCGTCAGGCACACTGGGAGGTTCTCTGGCCACACACCCCTTACTAATCTAACCTACCCTAACCTACATTTACGCGAGTGTAGCCGCGGGCAAAGTCTAGTAGCAAGATATTTCTTATGCCGTTTTTAATCTGACTTAATAATGTAAAAGTTGGTGAAAATGTTTGTTACACTATCATGCGTAGTTTTTCAGGTTTGAATAAAACTTTGCACACTTTTTTTTTTTTTTTTTTTTTTTTTTAACGTCAGGGGAATGCTTTTACGCACCGTCCGCGCCCGGGCAGGGCGCGGGTGTGTGGGACTCGAGCCAGAAAAGCCGGCCCCATACCCACTAAACCCCTGACGACGTTTCTCCGGTACCTAGTGTCGGTGCCACGGGATTCGCGCTAGCATTCACCGCGACACCGACAGGTCTTGGCCCGCCACGTGAATAGGCGGGCCCCAGCTGCTTGGGGGAGGACTAGATGGTACAGCCCTCCCCTCCACTGAGGGGGGCGCGCGGAACACCTATGCCCCTCTCTGGACCAGGGTCATCAGGTCCTGGCGTTATTTATAGACTACAAAAAGGCATTCGACACCTTGGACCATGAGGTACTTCTCCAGGCTATGGACGAGTGTGGAATCAGGGGACCGACTAATAAGTGGTTCCAGAGCTATTTAAGTGACAGAACTCTTCAGACGAGCATATCAGGTACCACTGGCAGGGAAACCGCAGTTACTCTGGGAGTACCAACCGGTTCCGTATACGGACCAGTTGGTTACATCATGCATGTAAATAGTGTTACCAATGTAGTTAAAAAATGCCGCGTTTACATGTACGCCGACGATATGTGCCTGTTATATTCGTCTAAAAACATACAAGAGTCGAGAGCAGCAATCCAAACAGACTTTAATAATATCACCAAGTGGGCACACGACAATGGCATTTTAATAAATATTAGCAAAACTAAAATTATGCACATACATTCACCACATAATCTAGTTGCAAAGAATATCGCTAGATCAGATATCAGTATAACTGGCCACACATATGAGTGCTTACACGCCGCGAACTTGAACTGTGTCTGTCAAAACTTAGAGTACGTAAAGACATTTAAGTACCTGGGTCTATGGGTGGATTGTAATGCTAACTGGAAGACACATGTTGATACAGTGTGCACAAAACTCAGAGCAGTACTGAGTAAGTTTCATACGCTAAACGCGCCATTAAATAGAAAAACATTACGTGTTGTCTATTTCGCGTTAGCCGAATCTTTAATAAGTTATGGACTAAGTACATATGGTCGCACATTCAAAACTTATTTAGATTATATTAAGTCACTGCAAATCCGCTTTTTAAAATACCTTGTTACCCCTAAGACAAAACGCAACTGTAAAGATAATTATGATAAATTGTTTCTTGTATGTAAAATACTTCCTGTTCACGAAAGGGTCAAATACTTGGTGGTCCTTGAGCAATTTCACAATGATAAATATAAAACCAAAATTAAAAATACTTATAATACAAAACGTGTAAGAGAACAGAAAGTAGTCCGTCAACCAGTAAAGAACTATTACGGTAAAAGAACCAACAAGTATTTGATCCCGACGTTATATAATACTAATAATTGCCTTCGGCAACTTAATAATAAAACGAGTAAACAAACATTGAAACATAAGTACAAAAATATTTTACTCACAGAGTACGGCATGCAGATAAAAATTTAGAATTATTGTAGTATTTACTGTTACCTTATATTATAACACTAAACATAATACCTACACGGATATATGCATATTTGTAGCTATTAAATAAAACTGTTATTGTTGTTAGCTCATACCAAATGTTTATCGAGCGCTATTCCCGCCGACAAACTGTCACACAGTTTGGTGGGTATATTTATCTTGTGTAATGTATTATATTCAATAAATGTTTTAATTATTATTATTATTATTATCTCGGGCCTGTGCTGCTCGGGCGGCAGACTGCCCAAGTCCACCGCCCGCAGGCCGCCCCCTAGGGTGGCTGGAGGTCTGCGCGCGCCCTACGGCGGCGCCCTGGACGTCTCCTGCGGTTTGGGTGGGGAGAGACCAGCTCCCTCTCCCGTTCCGCCGCCTCCTTCGCGGACATCACTGCCTCGCAGAAGGTGACGGCGGCCTCCCATGCACCCTCGCGCCGGACCATGGACAGTACCATTGCCGGCAGCGAGAGGATTTGGACACCCAGTGCCCCGGTTAACGACCGGCGCTGCTCCTCCCAAGCTGGGCACTCCACGAGTGTGTGCAGCGCCGTATCCTCGGGGCCTTCACCGCAGTGGTGACAGCAAGACGTCTCCTCCCGGCCTATACGACACAAGTACCTCCCGAAGCATCCATGCGCGGTGAGGACCTGCGTCAGCCGGAAGGTCAGGGCGCCATAGCGCCGCTTCAGCCATTCCTCCAAGGTCGGACTTACCGCCGCTATTGCGGCGTGCCCTGCACTCGGTCGCGCAAGCCGTTCACCCCAGTCCGCCCTCAGGATGTCGCGGAGCTCCGACCGCCGCGCCTCCACCTCTCTCGGCAACGGCCGAAAGCCCCGCTCCAGAGCCTCCCCGCGCCACTGGTAGAGCGACGCGAGAAGTCTGGCCTCCAGGTCCCAGGGCGGTGATCCGGCCAGGAGGCTTGCCACCTCAAAGGAGATCGTGCGGTACCCTCTCGCGACCCTGACGGCCATCACCCTCTGCGGCCTCCGCAGCAGGGCGGCGTTACGGGCCGTCAGGTTATGACCCCAAATGGGGCTCCCGTATAGAGCCATCGCCCGCACGACCCCCATGAAGAGCCTCCTGCAGGAGGCGTTTGGCCCCCCCAGATTGGGAAGCAGCCGCGACAGCCCTGCGGCCGCACCCATCAATTTGGGGACCAACCTTCGGAAGTGTTCTCCGAAGGCCCATCGGCCGTCGAGGACGAGGCCCAGATACCTCATCGATTTCTCGACGCCGATGCGGACGCCTCCCACCACGATGTGGAACCCCTCTGGCGGCGCGTTCCGAGGCCCATAGAAGAACAGAGCCTCGGATTTGTGCAGCGCCACCTCGAGGCCCAATCGTCGGATCCTACCCACGACATGCGCGACCCCTGCCGTCGCCAGGACAGCCGCCTGCCGGTGCGTCGCTCCCCGAGCGAGGACGAGCGTATCGTCCGCGTAGCAAACTACGCTTACGCCGGGGAGGAACACACCGCGCAGCACCCAGTCGTATCCGATGTTCCACAGGAGCGGGCCGAGAACCGAACCCTGTGGAACACCGCACGACATCTCCCGCCGAGACCACCCGCTCGAACCCGGGTATACGACGGCCCTCGCCGTCAGGTACGCCCCGACAATTCGACGGAGGTAGGTCGGCACCTGATGGTAAAGCAGTGCCTCCCTTATGCAGCTCCAGGGCAAGGTATTGAACGCGTTGGCGATGTCGAGAGACACCGCCAGCACCACCTCACCCTGTGAGACTGCTTCCTCCGCCAGAGCCTTTACGCGTGCGATCGCATCGACCGTGGAGCGCCCACGACGGAAACCGAACTGGTTGTCCGCCAGATCCGGGCCCACACCGACCAGATGCCCGACAAGGCGGTCAGCCACCACTTTTTCGAGCAGCTTTCCGACCTCGTCGAGCAACACAATGGGCCGGTAGGCGGACGGACTGTCTGCCGGGCGCCCCTCTTTCCGGAGCAGAACCATTCTCCCGGTCTTCCACCTGTCCGGGTATTGGCCCCGCTCCAGACACGCGCTGAATAGGCTCCTTAGTCGGGGCTCGAGGGCCTTGAGGGCTAGGACCCATGCACGACCAGGAATGCCATCTGGGCCCGGGGCGGTGCGCTTGGCTTGCAGCCTCTGCACCGCCACCCTCATTTCTACCCGGGTTACCTCAGGCACATCGTCGTCCGTCGTCAGGTCCGCTTCAGGCACCAGAGGAGGCGCAGCCATAGGTGGAGGCTCATGCTCTTCCCTTTCTGGAAACAGAGCGACCACCACGTCCTCCAGCAACTGGGGCCGGAGACTCTGGGTCAGCGGGGGAGCCCAGGAGCGTAGTTTGCCCCTTACCATAAGGTAGGGACGCCCCCATGGGTCCGCATCCAGAGTCGCCAGCAGCTCCTTGCGGGCGGATGTTTTTGCCCGCAGGATACCCAGCTGCAACGTCTTCTTGGCCGCTCTGTACGCCTCGTACAGCTCTTCCTCCCTAGTGGCCGCGTACTGGTCGCGGCGACGCCTACGTCGATGTCTGGCATACTGGCGCCGGGCAGCCACGCACACGCTCCTAAGTTGCGCGAGCTCGGCTGACCACCAGTATACCTGACGCTTTGCAGGGCGAGACTTCACCCTGGGCATCGCTGCGTCACAGCACTGCGACAAGCTCTCCTGAAACCAAACAGCCTCTGCTTCTACGTCGGCAGGCCTGTCGGGCACTGAAGCCCAGGCCTGCACGATAGAGGCCTCCAGGAGGGCCTCCCTGTTGAGCTTGCTTAAAGCCCAGCGCGGACCTGCCCAACCGGGGCCTACAGGGGCCGGCGCACTCGAGATCTGGGTGGAGACGTCGAACCGAATGTACCGGTGGTCTGACAAGGTCTCCACCTCCTCTTCCACGCGCCAGCCGACAACACGACGCGCTACAGCGGGGCTTGCGAACGAAATGTCCACAATCGACCCGCCCCGCTGACGCACGCACGTGTGCACATTGCCCCGGTTGAGGACGAGCAGGCCAGATGTTAAGGCCCACTCCTCCAACACCTCCCCCCTCGCGTCCGTAGACGGGGAACCCCAAGCCATAGACTTGGCGTTGAAGTCCCCGAGGACTAAAACGGGGTGAGGGTGGAAACGACGGACGACTGCGTCCAGGTCTCCGAGGAAGACCTCAAACTCGGCGAGAGATCGGTTGGGTGAGAAATAAATTCCCACCACGGCCATCCCGGCAACGAAAACCGCCGCAAATCCCGACCCCCTGGTGATGTTCTCAGGGAGCGGTGTGCCGGCACCAGCAAAACTTTGCACACTGGTAAATCATGTTTTAACTGATACGCCGCGGGTGTCACGCACAATTTCTCGCTTCAAAAGAAACCAGTATAAACGAAATGTACTGTTGCAACTTGTTGTGATGTTCCTCCAACACAAAGGGAGGATCAGGTCAGGCGGTGTGATCGTGCCTAACGGGCCATAGCAAAACGATTGATATCAGGAACTTGTATAGGTATGGAAACTTCGCTTGCGAGATTCGGGATTGTATAGCGTAGTGTGTAATTGAGTACAGCACCATCTCTTGTAATATTCTGTAACTTCTTAGCCTGTGTGGAGATTGTTAGAATAATAGTTGCGCATAGACAGATTTTCTGTTAAGTTCTGCTAAGTTGGAAAAAGGGTGGACGCATCACCCGATGGTAACCGGTTATCGTAGCTTATAAACAGTGGCGAGACCAGGGACACCATTCGCGCGCTACTAACTCTTGAAAAAATTACGCGCTGCGTCAAAAAAGCGAGCGGGGCACAAAAAAAACCCTTATATCTGTGTACCTAATATTTAAAAAAATCAATCAGTAAATTGTCTTTGCCGTATGGATTCCGTGCCTTAAGTTTACACATATTTCTGTAACCAGCAGATCCGATATCCGGGTCGGACCGGGACAATACGGATAGACTCAGTGGCAGAAAGAAGACAATAGTTTTTTTAATATGTGGCTCTAAATCATAGCTGGGTAAGATGCTTGAAACCATGTCACCTTTGCCTTACCCCTTTGGGAAACACACAAAGATTACTTTACAAAATCACGCCTTCTTATTGTTATTATACAAAAGGCAATATATTCAAAAATAAATACCAATTGTGAAAACACCTTTAACATTCTCTCAACTCCGAAGTAAAACTTCAATAAAGAGCGAGGCTTACGCTATTATAAATCCATTTCCTCTACTTTCGCAGAAATAGTATTGAACGTTGATCTCGTGGTAAAGAAAACCGCGTACCATACGTCTATCCGACTACTACGGAAATAAAAATAATTAAGGCGAGTAAAAACTTATAATAAGGAATCACTTGAGAAATGATAGCTCGCATGCATTTTTTTAAACGAGTGTCGATATTGAAATTAGACTACTATATACGGATTTTATCGCGTTGTTTATTTGACACGTTATTACATAATTTTGAAAACTGTTACATATACATATACTGTTACATATACTGTTACCTATACTGTTACATATACTGTTACATATACATGTGTGAACATGTGCAACAGGGGACCAACCACTACCTGAGATTTGACAAACCACAGATTCTCGCTAAAGAACACCGATTCCTACGAAGGATGCTTCGCGAGGCTATTGAAATTAAAAAACATCCTAATTTTAATAGAAAAGATGGTTGGAATGTACCGCCAGCTTGGGATCCAGTAATACAAATAGTCAAACCCAAGAATAAGCAAACCACAGCAAGACTTCATGATACTTTGAGCTCATTCTGCGTAAATAGAAACACCAATGATTAAATTATGTTCGGGTACTTTGAAATAACTACACTGGAACATTGAGACAACTACCATCTTAGTCTCCCCGTGACCATGGCTGCTGAAAAGCAACCGAAACGTCGGGAAAAGTGTAATATTAAATTAAATCTAAATAGTTTTAATAATAATTTAATTTATTTAATAACTGCCTCCGTGGCGCAGCGGTAGTGAATGCGACTGCTGTGCATGAGGTCTCGGGTTCGAATCCCGGGTCGGGCCAACAAAAAGCTATTGGGTTTTTCTGTAAAGAAATCTCAATAGCAGCCCGGAGTTAGGAAGTTGGCGGTGTTAGACACCCCCGTGCCTCGGAAAGCACGTAAAGCCGTTGGTCCTGCGCCTGATCTCTCTCCGGTCGTGTCGGATTGCCGTCCCATCGGATCATGAGAGTTAGGGAACAGAGAGTGCACTTGTGTTTGCGCACACACTTGTGCACTATAATATCTCCTGCGCAGATGGCCAGTCTCTGTTAAGACTGGCCGCCGTGGCCGAAATTCGGTCTGGAGGACATTATTAATAATTTAATTTGCTTAAAAATTAGTAAAGTTTAAAAGTAAAAGTAGTGTAACAGTTTTCAAAATTATGTAATAAAGTGTCAAATAAACAACGCGATAAAATCCGTATACTTATAGTAGTTTTATTTCAATGAATAATATTCGCGTAAACTAGTGTCGATAATTATAAGGCTTAGATTTAGACTTCGGTAAGAGCGCATTCAATTTAGACGTTTCGTGTCGGACCGCTGCCGCACGTTTACCGTGTCGCTGGTTATAACCCGCTGCTGTGCCGCTGCAGTACGGTAGCAGTCCGAAACCAAACGCCTAAATTGAAAGCATATCTGACTGTCGTGCGTTTGTATGCTAGTGATGCTTTAAGCCATGGTCTCTGACGAAGAAACATTACTGTTAGTGCTTCTGTTGAAAAACATCAAATAAAAACAAAAACAGAAACGACGCCCCCGTAAAAGAGCATCACCGATGTTTTCGTTAACATGTAATTTTGGTGATTTCCATAATCTTTACCTTAGGTTAAAACAAGATAAAAGCAAATTTTTTAATTACCTATGCATGTCTAGAGAATGTTTCTACGAATTACTTCAATTAGTTTTAAAGTAAATTCAGCGGCAAGAAACGATATTCAAACATACTATATCAGCTGAAGGAAGACTTCTGATAACATTGAGGTAAGTAAATTAAACAACTTGTATTTTATATTTGTGATATTATTTATTACTTACTATAATTATTATATTCATTGTTTTTTTTTTTATAAAGTCTTTTAGTGACAAAGATAATATTAAGAAGAATTAGTATAATCTTATTACTAATTAGTACAGTAAGTATAATTAATCAATAATCAAATACGAAATAGGTTTTTGAAACATGAAAATTTGATGAAATTAGTGCGACGTTGCCTTTCTGTTGTCGAGCGTTCGCGGAACCGACGCCGCACTGTTGCCGCACCGCGCGCTTTGTATGAAAACAAACGACCGTCCGTGCGCAATACGACAAACGCACCGCTTCGGCACTGCAGCGGTCCGACACGAAATGTATAAATTGAAAGCGCCCTAAGACCGTTGGACTGCCACGCAAAGGTCTCGAGTTCGATCCCAAGGCACGCATATCTGACTTTTCGAAGTTATGTGCGTATTAAATAGTTAATTATCACTTGCTTTAACGGTGAATGAAAACATCTTGAGTAAACCTACATGTCTGAGAGTTCTCCATAATGTTTTCGAAGATATATTATGTGAAGTCTGCCAACCCGCACTGGGCCAGGGTGGTGGACTATGGCCTAACCCTTCTCACACTGAGAAGAGGTCCGTGCCCAGCAGGGGGACAGTTTAATACAGGGCTGATATTATTATATTATATAATATCATCTTATAATTAAGTAGGTTTTATGACTTCTTGCGCTGCGGTGGTGTATGTGACTGCTGTGCGTGAGATCTGGGACCTGTTTCGATTGCCGGCTCGGGTAAATGGCAATTGGGTTTCTCTGTAAAGAAATTCTCTTTATCAGCTCGGTCTATAACAGTGCCTGGCAACTTTTTGTATTACTTTTTATAGACTCGTCGCTATACCCGTCTACATAGTATTTAAAACTCTAGAGGTACGACCTAACTAAAGATGCAGGTCTCCACTTTCAAAGCATTTAGTTAGTAGTGCGCGATCAAAGCACATGAAACTGTGTTGTCTTGTTAAGTATACAGAGTCAACTAGTAATAGTCCAGTATATGGTACTGGTAAGGGTCGCGGGAAGCGGTTGGATGCGGGTGGTCCAAGACCGGTCTGTTCGGAAAACCTTGGGGAGGCCTATGTCCAGCAGTGGACGTCTTTCGGCTGAGATGATGATGATGATGATGACGATGGTCGGATGGCTAGTAGCTTAAGAGGTCGCTTCGCTATTGCTATTGCGCAGGGGTGGGTTTCATCCCTACACGTGACAAAAATTTGTATGATAGTAATTGTTGTTCCAAGGTTGCTCTTTGAGTTCGTTGTTTGAACGTTTGTAAATTCCTACAGACATAAATTATACTTAGCGCGGAAGTAGTTTTATTGAAAGAAATAAAAGATAGAAAGATATAAAGATATTCTTATAAAATCGAGTTAATAGATTTTTGTTAGACCAGTATGCTCCATTGTCGAGCGCGTTGTCGTTTACTTAAGATGAATAAGCTGTCAAACGCAAACCTTTATTGTAGTGTTAAGGCGGTATACTAGATAAGTGACTCACAGACGTCTACGAACCTATTTCAAAGGCTCATTCAAAAGATTTTCCAGTTTGCCACTAATTCATCTTGGCTATCCGGAGAACTATGTCGGCAACTTTAGTTTTCCTGCGGATCTCCTCATTTCTAATTTGATCCCGCAGGGAAACCCCGAGCATAGCTCTCTCCATCGCCCTTTGCGTGACCCTTTGCTTTCACAGAAGGCCCATAGTGAGCGACCACGTCTCTGAGCCGTAAGTTATAACTGGCAACACACACTGGTGAAAGACTTTCGTAGTTCAAGATAAGACGTAGCTGATGACCCTCTAGGTACCATAAAATCTGACAGTTTATAATGAATTCCATTATCTTCGAGAAAAGGGGGTTTATGGCTATCGGTCTGTAGTGAGCGGTCGCCTTTTTTTAGTATCGGGTGGACCAATGCTGACTTCCATGATGTGGGGACTACGCAAGAAAATTAATAGAGCCGAAATTGTCGCGTTTAGACCGGCGCCAACTCAGGAGCGCACATCTTTAACACAATAGGAGGGATTTCATCAGGCCAACTCGACTTACTGTCACCGCATCAGCCCAGGCTTGGTAAGCTTCCTGCTTCCTGCGAGAAGCGTTTTTGGAAGATGGACCAAACCAAGGCAGAAATTTACCACCAATGGAGACCACAGAGGACGGAATAAAAAGCTCCATACCCTGTAGCACCACATCAGCAATAGAATCAGCAACGGCATTGGGATCACCCGGTGAGAAGCATACTTGTCCCCAAGAGTAGGACGCTAAGAAGGACCGCATCTCATCCCAATCTGCTGACTTGTAGTGCCACACACGATGGCCGCGTGCGACACGCGATTGCGGCGAGCACGTGAGAGGCACTGTACTCCGGACAAGGCAGTGATCTGAGGAACCAAGTGGGGCGCCAACAGATACGTAGTAGCCATCTGGGTGTGAAGTCAGCAGAAGGTCCAACAGTAAAGGATTTTGGCTCTCCACATCTAGGATTGGTGACGTGGTAGACGTGGTAACCAGTTGTGGCAGGCCATTTGCCAGGGCGAAGTCGTGAACAGATCGCCCCAGATGATCGGTCTTACTGGAACTGAGCCAGTCGGCGTGGTGGGCGTTAAAATCGCCAAGTAAAACGATCTCTGCGGACGGCATCTGCTGCTGCACAAAGTCTGAAGCCATCTGCATGTGCTCAATGAGTCGGTCAGTTTCGGTGTCACCGCTATAGGACCTATAGAGGCACGCATAGACGCGGGGATGGTCATGGCTGTCTACACGGAGCCATAAGATGGAGAGGTCCCTACCTTCAAGATTGCTGAGGCACACTCCAGTCCTATACAGAAAGGAGTGTTTAGTCCGTACCCAGGGTAGTTTAGGTAGGATGTGTCTGCTGGAGACGATATCTGCGTCTCGGTCAGGAAGAGCAAGGCTGGCTTTGCTGTCTCGAGGTGGTGGTGAACAGCATTAAGATTACTATGTAATCCCCTGATGTTGCAAAAGTCTACGGCCAGCGTGGCAGGGGGTGCCATGGTATTTCTACTCTTGCCTCGGGAATTATTGAGCGCATTTTTGATTCACACAGTTAATCTTTTAGCCACGTCTCAAAATATGGCAGTATTCGGCTGCCAACTTTTTATTCGTATAGTATTTTTATTTTTATTTTATTAGCTCGCTTACACGATTCGATGACAGCGCATACTATACAATCATAGTAACATCTGACGCGTAGCTGCTCTTCATTAGCTGCTTTCCGTCTTTGGTTCTCACAGTTCATGGTGCATAGGTTCTTAAAGGTGACGCCGTTGTCCGCACAAACTGCTTCTACCTCCGTGGAGCAACCACACACCTTCGAGGCGACAAACTTTGCGTGACTTGCTGTGCAGATATTTAATATATTAATAAAGCGCTAAAGCTTTCAGACAAAAATGTATGTGGTCGGATGAGTATTGGTTTAAGCAATTGTCTTGCTATGATTAAAAGAAATAAGTTAGAATATCAAACTCTACAATAATTAAACAATCTTCATTGATGGCGGAATTGTTAATGTGGTCACCTTATCGCTACACCGCGTCAGATGTGGTGAGTTTAACTTTCTGTTGTTCCGATTCTAGCTGTCCTTTTTGCCAGTTGTTTTAATTTCTAGCCGCTTAAAATATACTTGAGCAATTATACCGAATTTTGTGACTGTATTTTAAATGCCTGTAAAGTCGATGCGCCGTCGAGAATTTTAAGCACAAAATTTGTATTTTAATGAAAATATATGAACATAAAAAACAAACAAGTCATTCAGAATTCAAGTTTCCTCCATAAGTTGACGTCAGTAACACATCGGTCTTCTGGGAGATGTCATGGCATTTGTTTATGCAGTTAAAGAGGACAGTGGTGCTTTAAGGGAAAATACGTGCCATACATCTTCCAACCCTACGTTATAAAAAAGATTTAGAACTGTCTCAAGTGAAAAACAAAACTAAAAAATTTAGTTAGTTAAATTGAGTTACCTGACTACAACATTATTTTAGTACACTACAACACTTTATAAACTTTAACAGCCATGTTTTTAAGCCAATCACAAATATTTGAAAAGTAGCTAAGAATTAACTAGCGAGATAATCAAAAAAAATCTATATATATTATTCAATAAGTGTTAGTTAAACAATAGTTAAGTAAGTTAATCAAAGATTAATCATTATTTAAGGATTTGAGAGCTATTCCGTTGACAGTTAGCTAAGTATTAGTTAGCAATTTATTTATAAATACGGCTGTATCTATCGGCGGACTAGCAAAATCAGATAGCGGATACAAATAATCCGTTATTTGCCCAAAATCACGTGTGGAAATCAAACAACTGAATAAAAATATAAAATCCGTAATTCGGGGAAAACTGTGTCGAGTCCTTAAAAACTCCAAATTTATACGGATTTTATCGTAGACAACCACCATTTTAGCCTCCCCGTGAACATGGCTGCTGAAAAGCAACGGGGAAGTGTTAAATTAAATCTAAATAGTTGTATAATTTAAATAGCTTAAATATAAGTAAACAGAAACTAGTAAAAGTGTTTAACAATAGTAGTTTAAAGTTTCTAAGTTATATTATATTAGTTTTTTTATAAAAATTAACAACGCGATTAAATCCGTATAAATTTGTTTAATTTCAATGTATAACATTTGCATAAACGTAAGGCAATATTATACTACCTATTAATTATTGTACCTACTGTTGTGCTGCTTCAAATATATTTTTAAAAATTGACAAAAAATGTATAATTTTTCAAGACGTTTCATAAATGCCGGACCAATTAAAATGCTTGCACAAACCTGTTGAGTTATTGGAATTCTTCGATGGCAGTGGCTCTTTTTCTATATTATTTTGATCTGCTCCAGCAGAATCTACGCATTTAAAAGACAACATTAATAAATTAAATAAACTGTAAGTATTTTTGTTTTTATCCTTTGAATTGGCAGCGTAGCGTATTTTGATTGTCGTCGATTTCATTTTTTAGTTTAATCAATGCGCTACATTGACCAGGAGAGAGGTGTGATAACTCGATCTGGTCTAATACCTAGTACCTAACTAGTTATTTTCCAGCCTTTAGTACACTCTCTACGTAATAATTACCTTTCTTTTCAATATTTTTTAACTTATTTTTGGTATTGTGTTATTAAATTAGGTCGCCACGATACCTACACACTTGTCTAGTGTGAAACCACATAAATGTTTCTGTTTAATTCTTCTAGCGCTTGACAAAATATTTATTTGTTTAAAGTATATTAGATGATAAATTTTCTAAATTGTTAAGTGCGGCTATAAACATTGCTATAATTTCATTTTTTGTATCACTCATATCATTCCTTACCAAAAGTTTGTTACTCTTCAGGAGCCATGATCACGAGCAGATTTACGTGATGTTCGTCTCTGTGTCCTGACACTTTAAGACTACGAGACGAACAATCTTAATTATTATATTATTGTAATATTGATTACACTAGTAAGCGATTGCTTATGTATGCAATGCATATTATATTGCATATATTATGCACACACATGTACATACATAAGCGATCGCTTACTAGTGTAATAGCACTGAAATGAAGTGTAACTTAATTACTAATCCTTTTTATTGTTTTAATTATTTGTGAAACTAGAAAATATTCCTTTTTATGATATGTGTTAATTTAATGACATAAAATATTTGTAACTTGTAATAGGGGGAAGACACTGGCTCCTGCAACACAGTTTTTACTAGTGCAGGGGTCAGAGAATTCTAAATTACTGTAGCTTAATTTGTGTCAATAAAATTATTATTATTATTATTATTATATTAATATCATAAATGCGAATGTGAGTTTGTTTGTTACGCTTTCACGCCTTAACTACTCGACCCAGCATCATAAAATTTCGCATACACGTTCTCAGGGGTACAGAAAAGGACATAGGGTAGGGACTTTCTTCTGGAACCTATACTGCCCCCGAACTGAGCTGCGGGCAAAACCTAGTTAAAGAATAATTTATACTTACATAAAAACATACAGACCACGAAGATCTTCAACATCAGAATCACGCAATCTAGCATCGAACTGTTAAAGCAATCATAAGAATTAAAATAATACATACAAATATAGATTTACGTCTATAAACCCGAAAGGAATAGGCAGATAATATATCCATCCACATTTCCATACCGCATGTTGCTCTTGAGAAATTTCTTACAATTTGCTAGTATAACTAAAAGATAATCCATTTGTCCAAGGCCAACTACAGAATTATAAAGAAAAACAGTTATAAAATACAATTATAATTTTTAGGTATGTTGTTTGTTGATTTATCTGATCTGATTTATTTCGTTGTATATTGTGAGTTGATGTACAACAGGTGTTTTAAAATATAATCCTCTTACCACATTCTGTAGTTTAGATTCATAAATCCTATAAAACTACGAGCCCACCGTCTGGAGCAATACGTACCGGTTAATTGATCAGTCGTAGTCACAGGAACTATTTCATAGATCGTAAAATTATAATTAACTCTTTTTATGGAAATTGATAAGAGTAATGGATAAAAGGCAAGCGATAAAGTTCCCTACTTACTTCTAAAAACCAGAAACGCTTTTTATTTTTCTAATTCGTTCGAAAGAAAGGTTTTCTTGGCATGGTTCTTAATACACATTGAATGTCAAAGATAGAGTTAGTCAGTCCATCACGCTGGCCTATTGCAGCTTGGCTGACTGACAAATCATCGAGATTCTTACGTAGAACTCTTAGATATGTAGGTCTCCTCACGATGTTTTCCTTCAACGTTAAAGTAACAATAAAATTAAATATTTAATACACACATGCACACACACACTTCAAAAATTAGGAACGAAAGGAAGTCTCTTGGAATCAAACCTCTGTGTGGCAGTACAACAGTCAGTCTCGCACTAGGTAATCGCCGCTGTTTAAAGACCAATCATGGATACAAGGAAAACATTCTAAGTCTATAGATACACATTACACCAGTTGGATACACAAGTAAGGTGTTTGAAGAGAGGCAGACCGAGATCGCATCAAGTGGAATACATTGTTTTACTAATGTAGGTTTAAAAGTACTTTTATAAGTACTATATAGATGTTACTGAGAAAAATCATCTACAAGGCTGTTCTAATATTATCACGGACATAATTACAGGCTACATTAAAAGTCAGATGCAGGCGTGCGGTTTTAGCGTCGGGTTACTTTAGCTTACTTTATAAAACATTTTTAAAACGGCATGTTTAAATTCTTATACTTTTTATTGCTGATGTTATGTTTAAATTTAAATTTTTAGTGACAAAAGTATCATTAGAAATTAAGTTACATACACATTTACCATAATTACATAGCCTTGTTGGAGATCTTTGGACTGCCACATCCACATCTTTGACTTTTCAAAGTTATGAGCGTATTAAATAGTTAATTATCAATCACATGAATATAAGGAAACATGGTGAGGAAACCTGTATGTCTGAGAGTTCTACACAATGTTGAGAGTTCTGAGGTTCTTCTTAAATCGCAAGCAATAGGACGCGAACTTAGCACCATCTATTGGACAGACTTTTAGGGTCAGCGCCGACGGACGGGGTGGCGGCGAAGAGCAGTTTAGCGGTCGCAAAACATATTGAGCAGCGCGTGGTCGTCGACGCGCCGCGCCGATAGCTATGAGAGACGTCGCGCGTCGCGCCCTCGCCGGCTCTTGGCGTTGATCACACAACACTTATACTCAAAGAGAAGAATGACAACCTCATACAAATTTGTGAGGATTTTTTTCCTTAGCGTCTTGCGCCATCTATTTGCAGCCCACACAAAACTATCGTAAATGTCATGTTTGTGTTAGTGCGGCAAATTCAAAATTGGTAGTGTGTAAGTATATAATTATATAGGTATGTATATCTATTTGCTTGTCAAAATTGGTAGCATTGTATTTTTCGAAGAATTCCTTGAAGTTAATGAATATGCCGATTTAGATTTGTTATGCTATTCTATAGAAATCTGGTTATTATTAAAATCAGCGTTCACATATTCAAAGAAAACTTAATTGAAAAACACAGTTTAGAGAGTTCAATAAAATATGTACATAACTTTATTATAAAAGGTTTATTTATGATTTTGTGAATAGAGCAATACATACAAATCTTACTATGACATGTGCATAAATACTACATCCGACTGTTGACTGTTTTATTGGAGCTCATATTGTAAAACAACAAAAACAATGTAAGTCACTTTCTCACAATTACTTGAGTCTTTATATCACAAAATAACACTTGATTTCACCAAAACACTACAACGGAGGAACAGAGTGCTCGCCTCAACGTTTTTAATGCAGGAGAAATTGAAACTAGTTTATTTATCGAAAATAAACCGAAATTACAAGATAAACGGTGCGCAAGCGGTGGCAGACATTTTTCTTGTAGTGTTGCCAGTAAATGACACGAAATTAATTGTAAATTAATATTTATAAATTGAATTATCTTTTTTATACTGCGATTATGATACTTTGCTCTATTGTTTATTTATCAAAAATATAATTTATTATTATTACTAAGTTTTTTACATTGTATTTGTAATAAATTAAAATAAAAACATTTTTAAGCTGTCGATACTCTGGTGTTGCAATATTTAAATATAAGAAAATTCAGCCCCCGTAGGTATAAACTTAGCACCATACAGAGTTGTCGGGGCCTGGAGTTGATTCGCCGCGTGCCTCCCGACCGCGCTTTGAGTCGCTCGCCGTCATTTTATTTCGTTGTACCAAATATGTACAGTCGTATTCTGAAGCACTTTAGGTTGAATTTAAATTATTACTGAATTAGTCTCTTCACCGCCACTCCGTCCGTCGGCGCTGACCCTTAAACTCCGTGCCGCTATTGCGAATTGCCAAGCAGAAAAACATAAAGAACAACCTAATACCGCTTCTCCCAATCCATGAATCGAGCCCGAAACTACATGATGGACTACAAACTCAAGCCACGTTATAAATAAGACAAGAAATAATAGAAATCATTGAAACAATAAATCATCCATAATTAATTAACAATTCGTTTGAGCAACAATTTTGGGCATCCATTCGCTGAAGGAGACAGCTTTAAATCAATGTAATTAAGTTATTGACTGTGATTTAATTAAAACTGTGACTGATTACATCCGGGACAAGTTAATTTGTCTCGAGTTTCTGCTTCTAGTTCTGTATAGTCTAAACTAATATTATAAAGAGGAAACATTTATGTTTTTGTATGTATGTTTGTAATGTTTTCACACAAAAACTATTTAACCGATTTCAAAAATATTTTCACCATTAGAAAGCTGCATCTTCACTGAGTGACACAGGATATATTACATTTTCAAAAAAAATAGGGATCCTTAATAAAAATGCAATAATATAACCCAGAGTGTGAAAAAATTTGTCATAAAAAATCTGTCATCACGTGCGCTGCGGAAACTATTGATGATAGAACAAAAAAATGTTCTACAGTATTATAGAACGTATCAATATCTACAAAATGTCCGTAATACCATATGTCCAACTTCTGTAGTTATGCTACTATAACTACTTTTTTACATTTTAAATGTTGATAAAAGTGCCGACAATAATCAAACCATATTATTCATACCTCTGTATTAATCCTTATCCCATTAAATTATATTTTATTAAAGACCGTTTGAATACCCGTAAAATACTTTTTAAATTATTAAAATTGGACATTTCATTCAAAAGATATAATTCTTTAGATATAGTAGGTAGTTTCTAAATATTAGTAGGTAGTTTTTAAGTATTAGCTATATATATATATATATATATATATATATATATATATATATATATATACACCTATATAGGTGTAGTTAGACTTATTAATTTCTTTAGTTGTAGTTATATATATTAAAATTAGATAACAAATTAAAAGTAGGTATTGGGTAATAATTTAAAGTCCACGCGGAGGAAGTCGCGGGCAACAGCTAGTCTATGATAAACGGCAACCACTTCGGTAAACTATAAGAAGTGGTGGTAGCCCAATGGATAGAAGGCATATTGGACTAGTGATCGAGAGGCGGGAGGTTTGAATTTAACGGAATACACCCATTAATGTTTCTTGAACTCACTACAAACAAGCAAGCATATAGCTAGAGCGGGTAACAATATAACTAGTGACTTGTAAACCATATAACGAGTCATTTAGAAATATAAAAATGTTTTCGTCATTCATCTGACGCGGCAAAAATTAAAAGCATTCAAACAACGGACTCTAAAAACATCCGGACGTGGAGCATTTATTTTTGGACCACAAAGTTTTTGACTCGTATGAGTATTAAACCTACAACAACCGAAGCAGTGACAGTGACGAGCCGACCGCTTAAACCATTACGCCATCCTGCAGTCAAGACTGCCTTGTCACGGTAATGTTATTTAACGGTATTCTATCTTCATATAAACGGTCGGAACGTGAGTCATATCTACGCGCCTCGAGGCCGGTATGCACTCGGTTCGCAACCAGTCGCGAATGCGCCGCATCAATGAATGGACGGTGTGATGGTTTTGTAAGCAGTAAGCGTGCGACTTGTTAACATTTGATTGAAATAAGTACAAGTACTTACATAATAATTATGGCAAAGTAGAATAATTTTAAACAAAAGTATTTCAATTAAAGTTTTATGCGAATGCGAATATTTTTTATACTAAAATAATTAATAATAAATTTTACAATAAAGCTTTTCGTAAGTCTCAGTCGAGGCGCAAATATTTTTCAGCCTCAAATATATAAGGTTGTTTTTTTATTAAATCTACTACCTAATCAAAAAACATAACATGATTTTCATTAAACATTTCCTATTTCATTCGCAACAAATTACATTTTAAAATGAAAATATAATATTCACAATCACTAAACTAGAAAGAAATTCAAGTATGTTGAAGAAATTAAAATTGTGTAGGTTAGCAGCCCTCTCGCGTATTCCAAACCGCGCGGTTGTAGGTAATTATTTCAAGGACAGAGCCAAGTTACGATACTGTTAGATAACATTACCGTGGCCTTGTTCGCCTCTCAAAGATTGCACATAATATGATCATGAAGTCCAGTTTTCGATTTGCCAGATTTCAACAGTTCTCAGTAGCATGAGTTCTGGAAATGTACCCATTAGTCACATTTCATCTTGATAATTACCTACTAGCGGCTACTTACAACTGCCTCCGTGGCGCAATCTCGGGTTCGATACCGGGTCGGGCCAACAAAAAGTTATTGGGTTTTATATTAAGAAATCTCAATAACAGCCCGGAGTTAGGAAGTTGACGGTGTTGGACACCCCGTGCCTCGGAAAGCACGTAAAGCCGTTGGTCTTGCGCCTGATCTCTCTCCGGTTGTGTCGAATTACCGTCGCATCGGATCATGAGAGTTAGGGAACAGAGTGCACTTGTGTCTGCGCACACGCTTGTGCACTATATTATCTCCTGCGCAGATGGCCAGTCTCTGTTAAGATTGGCCGCCGTGACCGAAATCGGTCTGGAGTACATTATTACTAGCAGCTAATCATGAGATGCCGAGTTCAATTCCCAGGAAATGCAAAGTTAATAACCTTTTTACATGCTTCAATATCAAGTATTTCTTAACAAAAAGGCTTAGTGTCCGTCTACTAGACTACTAATCATTAGGTCAAAACACCTTTGAGGCCCCGATATAGATAGGTCTTGTTCTGAACTGATTACATCGGGACCTTAAAAGAATTTTGGTACTAAAATGACATTTATTTCCTAAAACCTTCGCGGTCGCTATATCATAAGTGATATATGTAGTAAGATATTGACACTAACCCACACCTACTTACTCGATCACTAAGTGACAGCGATTTTACATAAAAGCCTCCACTCAATACTATTTCTACAATGTATGTAAGTATGTGTATACGTTCATAGTGAACCCAGGCGCGAGCCATAAGCTTCAACATAATCCCTTGAGAGTTAACTCTTTCTAACTTTACCTCCAAACGCCTCGAGCATCAATATTTTTTTGATTAATGCATAAGTACACAAGCTGAAAGTGAGAAAAATCTTTCGTCACTAACCGACAACGTTCTCTTCAAATATAAACCTTAATACAAAGACATAAGGTAGATAATCAAAAGTCGGTTTTGCATACAGGGCCGCACTCAAAAGTTGCGGGTAATGAAAAATGTAAGTTTGCGAAGTTAGAGTGTAGACGGTACTTACGGTGGATATCGCGTGTCGAATGACAAATTGCCCGCCCTGACCCCCCCACTGATCCTTTCGCAACTTTGCCCTAAGTACCCTAAAAGTTTGCGAAGTATAAATATTATTTTCTTTGCGAGTTATAATCTGAGGTATTCGTGGTAAGAAAATATGTTCGAAAGTATGTAAAGAGTTTATTGGTGGAGAATATTTGGGTAATTAATCTTTAGACGATGGAGTCTTGCGTTCGCACGATTCATTAATTCTGTGGTAACCCGATACAATGTCTAAAGACTTTAAGCTCAAGAAGGAAATTAAACGTCTATAAATTTAAATTAAGCAATTTTAAGATGGTAATTAGGTGTCATTACCTGCTTTACGATGCTTCCTTTTGTAATATCTCGTGATGCTTCATTTGGTAATGTTATTTTATGTAATATTGTCTTCTATTTACGCGAATATTATTCATTGAAATTAAACTGCTATATACGGATTTTATCGCGTTGTTTATTTGACACTTTATTACAAAATTTTGAAAATTTTTGCACTACTACTACTATTAAACTTTACTAATTTTTAAGCTAATTAAATTATTATTAAACTATTTAGATTTAATTTATTTTTACACTTTCCCCGACGTTTCGGTTGCTTTTCAGCAGCCATGGTCACGGGGAGACTGTTATTTTATGTGTTGTGCAACAATAAGTTATTCATAGTAATTTTAGGCAGGGCTGGGCAAAATACATGCTTTGCTTTAATTGAAATACAAATTAAAAAATACTGTATCGCAAGTTATAAAATACGAAATACAAAATATCTTTAAGTAAGGTATTTGAAATATAAAATACAAAATACAGTATTTTAGCTATTTTTAATTGAAATCATCATCATCATCATCATCATCAGGCTATATTAGTCCACTGCTGGACATAGCCCTCCCCTAATGAGCGCCATAGCGCCCTGTCTTCAGCTTGCCGCATCCAGCATCTGCCTGCAGTCTTTCGCAGATCGTCATCCCACCTGGTCGGAGGGCGTCCTATACTACGTTTGCCGAGTCGAGTTTAATTGAAATACGAAATACAAATTACAAAATACAAAATGAGTAACCTAGACCAGCACGGGCTGAAAAGTAGAGGAAAACAAGATTAATTAATCAGTAAAACCAGAGTTTTCTTTCATGAACACTAGATTTCTAAATATACTGTCAGACAAACAGCCTCTTGTTGAAGAGTTAATAAAACCTGCTAAAGAAAACAGTCTTTCTACAGGTCCTGATGAGCACAAACTTGTGTTTAATAGTATGAACACATTTTTTATATTTGGATAGCGCTCAAGAATTGAAAGCTCTTTGCTTCTATCATTTAGGAAGCTGACCAACTGTACCTCCATTTTAGATGTCTGTGGTTGATGACTGTCTCTGTTCTCAAAAACAATAAAATCATCATCTTCTTTACTAGTGCGTACTTTGCGTTTTGTTGGCCAATTTTGACGTACAGTCATAGCGTACATACGTATACATAACAAGTGCAGTGTTGCCAGCTCTAATAGCAGCTTTACCATCATTACACTCCCGCCTCGCACTCACACTCACGATCGCTAAATGAAGGTTAAATGTATTTTAATGTTAAAATGTATTTTGAAGCCTCAAGTATTTGAAATACTAATTACAAAATACCTCGGTGTCAGGTATTTGAAATACGAATTACAGATTACATTTTAAGGAAGAAATTGAAATACGTATTTGTATTTCAATTACGTATTTTACATACATACATAGATTCACGCCTGTTTCCCAGAGGGGTAGGCAGAGACTACGGATTTCCATTTGCTACGATCCTGACACACTTCTCTGGCTTCATTCACTTTCATCCCATTCCTCATACACGCCCGTCGGTTCAAGGTGCTCTTAACCTGGCCTTTGTCCAGAACGCCTCCGATCTGATCAAGAAACGTTCGCCTAGGTCTTCCTCTTGCGACTGTTCCATTCACACTAGCCTTATAAACTTTCTTAGTCAGTCTTTCCTCGTCCATTCTTTCTACATGCCCAAACCAGCTTAACATACCCTTTTCTATTCTTGTCACTATATCAACTTTCATGCCGCATCTCTCTCTAATCACACTATTCCTTATTCTATCTTTCAGAGTCACACCACATATATTTCTCAGCGCTCTCATTTCTACAGCATTTATTCTGCTCTCATGCTTCTTTTGCCATACCCAACTTTCACTTCCATACATAAGTGTGGGCACTAATAGTCCTCTATGAACAGCCAAACGTGCCTTTTCGGAAACATTTCGACTGTTCATAAAAGCGCGTAGAGCTCCATTCACTTTGTTTCCCGCAATCGTTCTCCTTTCAATATCTCCCTCATGTTTACCATCCCTTGTAAACAAAGTACCCAAATATACAAACTCTTTCACTTGCTCCACTTTTTCTCCATCAATCATAATATTACACATCGTCACGCACTCTTCCTTTTCAAATACCATTACTTTCGTCTTGCTTACATTTATTTTCATTCCTTTACTCTCAAAAGTAAACGTATTTTAATTACAAATAATTCAAATACTGCCCAACCCTGGGCATAGGTACATATTGCATAAAAATCGGCCTGGTACACATGGTGTAGGTAGTGTGTAGACTGCATGGATAGAGCAGTACTTTAATTAAAACCTGGCACCGCCGCGCCGGTGGTATAAAAGTTGTGGGTTCGATCACCATGTACCAAACTTAAATTGTAGTCATCCAAAATTAGTAATTTAGAGTGATCTTTATTTACGTTGTTTCGGACTTACAAAATGATAAATTGAAACAATTAGCAACATCGAAATATGAGATACGTAGGATTTATCCCGGCAGTATTGGCGTCACGCAAATCGTCGAGCTCAAACCGAAGACAGGGACACTGCTGCAAGGCTTGAACTGCATCTGCTCTTTACCACTTCATTGATGCACAAGTCCTCCAATGCCTAATATAAAAGGGAACAAAGGCCATTATAAAAATTGTATTCACATATGATTTTAGCGCGATGATTATCGAAAATATAATGACACCGTTTTAATTTTCATCCAAATCAGACACGAGACTTGTTTGAATATTTTTCGGTATTTCATATAGTTTCGTATTTAAACATCTACGCACATTTAGAATATTATGTACCTACATACATTAATAATCATCTCACCATTTCCAGTAAATCACAAAATGTAATATAACTTATCTTGTAGAAGAATCATTTTCCCGAAGTTCATCTGAAGCGTTCATAAGGCATTACCCTCAACGTGACGTAGCATTTGACCAAGTATGGCGTCGTGTTTATTAAGTAACATGACTTGGCTAAAGCCTGCCAATTCATCGTGTTGAATACGTCCATTAGCCAAGACAAGGGACTGATTAATTACCCACGGATTATTGGAAAAGTATCTTTGGCGAGAAATGCTTCCATAGACTGCCTGTCAACTCTGCCAACCGAGTTGGCAAAGAAAAATGAATTTGATGTTTACAGAAACAGATTGACGTTTATACCTAATTAGTATGTAGTTATTGGAATACGGTAGTTGCCATGTTTAAATGTGTACATTATTTTAGAAACAAGAGCAAATAGTAATTAAGAGAAATATTGAAGTTTTCTTTTTATTATTATCAATTTATAAATAAACAATCATAATTTACAACTTAACTAATATTAACAAAACTAACCACTTATAAATAGAACAAAATGAAGAGTAACAAAATATGGGACTGTAAAAATTAATAAAAAAGGATGGCCGGTTTAGGCAGCGTCGTAAAATTCCTCAGCATCGCTGTCGACCGGGAGTGTGCCCAGAAGACTGGAAGCATAGCCACGCTGAATGGCAATGCTGATTCTTTGAGCCAAAAAAAGTCCAGCCTTCTGGTCACACGAAGCGTCGATTAACCGCTTAGATATATCTCTAAAAAGCGCACGAGCGCCCGGACCCCATGAACCCAGCGTCTCTACCCCAAACGGCTCGAAAACATAATTACCAATTAAATTACTGTATTTACGCCGTTTGAGGTTTTCCGCCGCTACAGCAGCAGCACTGGCACAGCTCACCGTGCTCGGATGATGTGATGGCGCAAGGGTGTCGACGCATGTGGCATCCCACACCAAAGGCCTACCCATTTTCCAAGGTAACAAAGACATACCATCGGGTCTCTTCCCATCGTCACGTACCAAGCCTATGGGTTCTAATACTGCTGGTACGCCGGCGGTGATAAGAGCACGACGGATAATGTCATTTAGCTGAGCGTGTCGTGAAATACGACCAGCGCTTCTGCTGCAAGACAGCCCATGGTGTCCGAGGCTGTCGACGGCTTCTCCGCAATGACAGCGATGTGGAGAAACACAAGGGGTACCTAAACGAAGACAGGTGGCGAGGCGGAATGTTGTATCGTCCAAAATTGTACCTGTGTTGGACGATGGAAGTGCTTGAAGCCATAAACCAGATTCCCATTCTCCCACAGCCAGCAAACGTGCACGCTCTGCAACACTTACAGACGTAGTAAAAAGATTTTCTCTTACCGTGTTGCATAGCGGCCTATCCCACTGCCTTTGGGAGAATGGGTTGGTAGGCAAATCAGTATTTGGACAAGCCATTTTCCAGGCGTTCACGGCGTCGGTCTTACATAACACTTCTGAACTAACCAGTGTGGGTGCTAGAATGTACCTGGTTAATTCTTTCGTGCTATGAACCGAGGCCAGGAACGCCGGTAAACTGACATCTGAAATTTTGCGAACGCCGAGCCCGCCTAAACGAACAGGTAGAGAAGCTTGAAGCCAAGCTCGGTCGTTCCAGTCCACATTTAAAATTTGCCTTAATGTATTCTGTATGATTTTGTCAAAATAAAAAATAAAGAGAAATATTTGTATACAAACAGTATCAGAACTGATTGCAAAATAGTAATTAATCTATATAATATGTATGTATATAACACTCATCCGTTACTGAGTGACTGACAGACAACGCACAGCCGAAACTACTGAACGCAAGAAGCTGAAATTTGGCATATATGTTCCTTGGAGAGTGTAGGGGAGCACTATGAGAGGATTTTTGGAAATTCCACCCTGAAGGGGGTGAAAGGGGTGAAACCCGATATTCACACGGGAACGGGACATACGCGGGTGAAACCGTGGGAAAACTACTAGTATTTTAATATAAGAATAAGTGGGGTATAGTGAGAATATCTCGCTATCTCACTCGGACAGCTTCATTTTAATAACAGTTACGTCACATTTCGTATCGTGCATTCATTTTCATTTAAAATTAATATTAACAGATTTGAAACGCTTGTATATTAAAATTCGTTTTATTTCAGGGTTTGGGTAATATAACTATTTGACTTAAATTATGAATCATCTACCCTATTATATGTATATACACTGTACCTACATTTATATTACCAAAGCATTTTTCTTATGACATTTAAATAAGATACCAGATTTTTGATGATTGGAAGGCACTAGTAGGCAGTTACTGTATACTGTTTGCGACTATGGTTAGGTACTTATATAAAAATACATATTTCTTCTCCCTAGCCTTTATTATTCCCAAGTCACTTGGGGTCGGCTTTTCTAGTCTAACCGGATTTGACTGAATATCAGTTTTTACACGGAGCGGCTGCCATCTGACCTCCGCAACCCAAAGGCTAACGATACCCTAAGGCTAGACCAGTGTCAGAATATTAAAGGGGACTGACTTTCCCAATAACGACTGTCATAGAAATTCATGGCAGCCGGGTACGACGGCTTAACGTGCTCTCCGAGGCACGGAGCAGGCGATAATTGTCAATCAATACGCACATAATTTCGAAAACTCATATAACTTCCGAAAGTCAGAGGTACGCGACGTGGGCTCAAATCCGAGACCCTCTGCATTGCAGTCTGTTAGTCTCCCCACTTAGCTATCGCTGCTTAGTATATAAAAATACATATACTCTTAAATATTAAGTAAGCTTTTAGCAACAAAAATACCAAAAGAAGTAATTGTATAAACTATTTTAGTGAATACTACCAATCAAGGAGGATGAATAACTGCACGAGTGGTGCAATGGATGAAATTATCACTTCGCCACTGACCGGGTGGTGTTGTAGGTTCAATCCCCTAATGGTAAAATACTTGTATGATCCAGAGATAGTTGTACCGAGCGCTGGGTGCATTCTGTAAAGTGTCATTGCGATTTACTTACTACATTTTTATTTAAACAGTTAGATTAAACTACGAACTACAATTATGCCTTGTCTTGATTATTAATGTACATGTAATTGGATGCTCCTATTTACCATACTGCTGCTTTAGAGGCTACCATCAAATTTTATTAAATGCTTGAGTATGTTCAGTAATAGTTCATGGAGAAATGGTTGCAGCACCTTACAGCTCTTATGATTTGTAAACAAAACTTGGCGATGAAAAAGAGTGACCATGAGTTTCTTGCCCGTTATTCTCATGAGCCCTACACCCTTGCTTTGCTGAACGTGGCAGTAAATGTAAATTCGCAGAAAAAATTAGTGTAACTTTGACATTCATAAGTGTTACCTTGTAACCTAATCTGAGTAAATATATTTTGAATTTGAATAGGCTCTCGCTGCTTTATAAAACTTAATGCTTTTTCCAAAAACATAGACAAGTTTAAATTGTAAGCGCTTCGCGCCGCTCAATACTTCTCTGAACAGTGTGCCGTATATTTACGCTGCTGCTTTCTTTTGCGACCGCATGTAGTCAAAATGCGTTAACAGCAACCAATTTCAATATTATTATTTATGTATGAAAAACCAAATAATAAATTATGAAACGTGATATAACAAAAGATGATAAGAATTTATTTTGTTACCAAATTATAATTATTAAATTTTCAATGTTTTGTTTTTAACTAACATAGTTTCTAATCTTTCAGATTTTTTATTTTTGTAATTCTAAGTAATAAGTAATTTATGTTTTTTTTTTTATATATTAAGATAACGTTGTTTCGCCATAATTATGCATGCTATGACACCTTTTCGTTACTATTTACATATTTTAGATCTTATTTAGTTATGTAGAAATAATGTAACAATTACAGGGTGTCCAAAAAAAATTATAAGTTACGGGTAAAAATTTATTAGTATTTTTCAGTATCATATATGTACCGATAGGAATTCAATAAAACATACATTTAGAAAAATATATATTTATTTCAAGTATACACAACTGATATGTTACTTCAATCTTAATTAATAACAATATTGAACGTACATAAATAATAGTCAACAATTTACTGGTGAAGCAGCTAAATACAAAGTTCTAAAATATAATTAAATACAAACCACTGTATAAAAATAATAACCGTAAAGACAAAGTCATAGAGACATAGAGGGTTTTACGAGGGACGTAAGTAGCTATAAACAGTTACCAAGTTAGAAATAACTATAAGGCGTTACACAGACGACGGTATTTTTGCAAACGTCCAGAAAAGTCCGGCTCTGTTCATTTTCGGCCGCGGGTACGTTCGCCATGGCGGACAGCCGCGGTTTGTTTTGTCACCGCCGGACATCAACGGACTTTTTCTCCTTGTCGTTCGTACGCGTTGTTGTATAAGATTGCCTCCGTGGCGCAGCGGTAGTAAATCCGACTGCTGTGCATGAGGTCTCGGGTTCGAATCTCGGGTCGGGCCAACAAAACGTTATTGGGTTTTTCTGTTAAGAAATCTGAATAGCAGCCCGGAGTTAGGAAGTTAGCGGTGTAAGACACCCCCGTGCCTCGGAAAGCACGTGAAGCCGTTGGTCCTACGCCTGATATCTCTCCGGTCGTGTCGGATTATTCGTCCCATCGGATCATGAGAGTGGGGGAACAGAGAGTGCACTTGAGTTCGCGCACACGCTTGTGCACTATAATATCTCCTGCGCAGATGGCCAGTCTCCGTTAAGAATGGCCGCCGTGACCGAAATTCGGTCTGGAGGACATTATTATTATATTATTATTATGTATAAGATTCTATGTTGCATAATGCCGGTCAAATTGCTCGGTATGCTGTCTATCGTCTGTGGAACGCCTTAGCGTATACTAACTAAACAATTTCATTTTATGTTAAGGACAATAATAATACATGAGAAGTTTATGTTTAGTTATTATATGTTTATACCATAATTAAAGTGTTTAGTTTTGTGATAGCTTAATGTATTTGCAGATAAAGATATATGAAGTCTGCCAGCACCAGACCAGCAATTTTTTATTTTTTATTTTTTGTTTAACTAAGTTGGCAAACAAGCATACGGCCCACCTAATGGTATGTATGTATCTTATGTGGGGCCAGTCAGTGCACACCGGCGACACTTCGACCCAGTGGGATCTTTTGTGTCGACACTCTCCCAATAACGACTGCCATAGATGTTCATGGCAGCCGAGACCGACGGCTTAACGTGCTCTCCGAGGCACGGAGCAGGCGATAATTGTCAATCAATACGCACATTATTTTGAAAAGTCATATAACTTCCGAAAGTCAGAGGTGCGCGACGTGGGTTCGAACCCCAGATCCTCTGCATTGCAGTCTGTTGGTCTCCCCGCTGAGCTATCGCTGCTTGTAAGTGATGGTAAGTGGTTACCGTAGCCTATGGACGCCTGCAACACCAGAGGCATCACTTGAGGCATCATTTGCACGTTACCAACCCTTTAGGAAAGGAAGTGGGAAGGAGGAGCGGGAAGGGGGAAAGAGGGTGATTGGGCCTCCGGCACTCTCACTCACCGAACGAAACAACAGTAGGAATACTGGTATTTCACGTCGATATTCTGTGAGAGGGTAGTCCTTCCCCGGTCGAGCCGGCCCATGCATGCTGAAATCAGCGAGGAATCTGCTGAAATCATGCTCTACAAGCTACAGCATGGTAAACTATGACCTAAATCTTCTAACATTGAGAAAATGTTACAGTTTGGTTTTAATTTCCTTATTTTGTGGTACATTACGTTATGTTCTAATTTATTTTTTGATCCGGTGGTACAGCTATAATTATCGTGATTGATTTGCATGAGATTTCTTCAAGATTCTTGGATCTGGCAACTTGTTATTAGATTTTATGGCAAAATGTACTTAGTAGCAGGATAGAGGTATTAACTGAACCCGGTAGACAAAGTCATAGCTAGCGCAAAGCGAGTATAAAAATCTCTGCTTAACTCAAAATTTAGGTTAGGATTTCGGGGTAAATCCAGTGGCGTAGTGTGGGTGTCAGCCGCTCAGGGCGGGTTATTTTTGCCGCTCTCTCATTTATACTCCATTTGGTTAGGTACTTAACTAAAGGTAAACAATCTTGATGTGACTTTTTACAGAAACACATATTAAACAAATAAACTACTGCTTAAACTAACGGTTCAATTGATTTAGTAATCGTTATTGTTGTATTTACATTGATCTTTAGCAGCATTTTATTTATAAAGTGAGTTTTTAGATATAAAGACACATCAAGATTGTTTACCTTTAGTTAAGTACCTAACCTAATGGAGTATAGGTATTTAAATTCAAAGACTGTAATTTTCAGTAATTCTAAAGATCTTTTCGGCAAGAACAATCATTAATTTTGTGTGTTGTACAGTTTCAATATTTACAAGATATTATTATTATTTATTGTGTAATTTTGCTGCCCCCTAAAAGTGCCGCCCGAGGCGGGCCGCCCCTGCCCACTACGCTACGCCACTGGGTAAATCCCTGACCTAAATTTCGAGTTGAGCATAATTTTCATAATAAATGGATTCAAGTCGGTATGCACTGATTGGATCAAACTCACGACCTCTCGATCACGATGAAAATGCGTTAACCACTGAGCTACCATCTCTTCATCCATAAGTAATTCTAGTAAATACAACCTCATCTTTCTAGTATATGAGACATACTCTAATTTCCTCCACCTTACAAGTCGGTCTTAAATAACGAGATGGTACAACAGGACCCCATTCGTTGCGGGTTAATTAACCGTGCTTGTGGCCGCGCAATGTAATCGTGGAGTCCCAAAGAGCCCGAGTTTATGTATTTCCTCCCAGGTTCATTGTTAAGCTTGTGATAGCATCTATCTATCTGTAATGAAGCCGTGTTTGTTATTAGAGACTAGATTTTGCCCGCAGCTTCACTCGCTTTTTTCTGGACAAAAGGTACTCTTGTGTTCTTTTCTGTACCTACCCCTGATAACGTATATGGGAAATTGCGTGGTAATCGGCTAAGTAATTAGGGCGTGATACAGTATCTCATCTTATCTTATGTGGGGGCCAGTCAGTGCAGACCGGCGACACTTCGACCCAGTGGGATCTTTTGTGTCGACACTCTCCCAATAACGACTGCCACAGACGTTCATGGCAGCCGGGACCGACGGCTTAACGTGCTCTCCGAGGCACGGAGCTGGCAATAATTGTCAATATACGCACATAATTTCTAAAAGTCATATAATTTCCGAAAGTCTGAGGTGCGCGACGTGGCTTCGAGCCCGAGACAATGCAGAGGGCATTGCAGTCTGTTGGTCTCCCCATTGAGCTATCGCTGCTCCGCGTGATACAGTAACATACAAACAAACTCACATTCGTATTTATAATGCAGTTATTTAGGATGTGTTCTGAAATCATTGCTAATGGTTTTAGAATTTTTCAGACCGTCTGTCTGTTTGTTTGTTCTCGCATCACGTAAAAACTACTAAAGAGATCTGGATGCGGTTCTCACTGATTGAAAGATTGGAGTCCAACTTAAGATCTGGGATACGTTTTAGCTAATTACGATTATGAGAACCAGAGATATGATGTATAGAGTGATCGATTAAAATAAAATAACGAACTAAACCTATTGAAATTAAACTGCTATATACGGATTTTATCGCGTTGTTTATTTGACACTTTATTACAAAATTTTGAAAATTGTTACACTACTACTACTATTAAACTTTACTAATTTTTAAGCTAATTAAATTATTATTAAACTATTTAGATTTCATTTATTTTTACACTTTCCCCGACGGTTCGGTTGCTTTTCAGCAGCCATGGTCACGGGGAGACTAAGATGGCAGTTGTCTCAATCCATCATTTATTTAATTTCAATGAATAATATTCGCGTAAATAGAAGACAATATTATGTAGAACTAAACCTAGTGCGAAATCAAGATAAATGTTATTGCAAACTATTATGGGGATTGAACCCACAATATTGGCGCGTGAATGAAGCTAGAGAAGTGTGTCAGGATCTTAGCAAATGGAAATCCGTAGTATCTACCTACCCCTCTGGGAAACAGGCGTGAATGGCGTATGTATGTATGTATATTGGTACGTGGCAAGTGACTTGAATGACTTCGCCACCCATGTAGTTCTGTATTAAAACGATGTCACGGTCGGTCGACGAACGAACAGCTGTTCGTTTGCCCTATATTGGACATGCTCGGGAGGGCATGCACGCACGTACAATGTAATAATTAGGTATGGTCACATATTGTGTCTGGCATCCAGCAAATACAAATCAAATTGGAAGATGTATAACATAAAAAAAAACTATTGTGTTTATTTGCTTATGCAAAAAAACTTATTTCACTATATAAATTTTTTTTATTAAATAGTAGCGATAGCTCAGTGGGGAGACCAACAGACTGCAATGCAGAGGGTCTCGGGTTCGAACCCACGTCTTGCACCTCTGACTTTCGGAAGTTATATGACTTTTCGAAATTATGTGCGTATTGATTGACAATTATCGCCTGCTCCGTGCCTCGGAGAGCACGTTAAGCCGTCGGTCCCGGCTGCCATGAACATCTATGGTAATCGTTATTGGGAGAGTGTCGACACAAAAGATCCCACTGGGTCGAAGTGTCGCCGGAATGCATTGACTGGTCCCCACATAAGATAAGATAAGATTCAATTAGCCACAAAAACATGTTCCTGAAACTTAGGTATTATATTAAAATAACTAATTTAATTATAAAATAAAAGTAAGCAGAATGAGCACAAGTAAGCTTTATCACAATAACAAACGCAACAATAATTCCATAACATAACAATTTTATATCGTATTTAAAATAACAGAGAGTCATGTAGGTACATATAAGAATCAACATCTTTTTTTTAAATATAATTAGATCTAATACAAATGCAATGTTAGAGTATAAACAATCTTAGATTATAAAAAATACAAAAATTAAAAAGGTAGGAGTCACTTAAAGGAAGTTAAATAAATATTAAAATATTATTCACTTGTATAATATCACGCCATTGCACTGTAGTAATAAGCAGAGGTACCGGTTCACAATTAACTTTTAGTCTGCCTTCAAAATGTCTTGCCGAAACTTCGGGCCGAACGAAAAAACTAACTACGAAGTTTGTTCGAATTTCGTTATTTTAGAATAATATGACTCCCTCGTTTGGAGTACTTCATGAAAGGGTTTAGGACCATCGGAGGTTACGTACCTACCGAAATTCAGTACGAAATCGGAATAAATATGTTTCACTGTACAAACAGTCTAGTCGACCTGAAACATCGGCTATTACGTTTCATGGTAAGCCTACTGTTTTTACGCCATCTTTGGTGTATCTATGTAAATGTTACGCTCAAAGACCAAAACCGCTTATTAATCGCAAAAACAGCTCACAACGCATTGTGGTTACTGTAAAATGTTCACATCACTAAATTCGTATTATGGTTCTCATAAAAAGCGCCTATTGCACGTTTTGACAACCCAGAACGACTACAGAATGCCTAGGGCGAGTTTGTTTTACGTTAACGCGATCGACACGTTTATGACGTTCGGCGCTCCGATTGGCCCGCTCCAAGCTCTTAAGACTGCGCCGAGCGAAATGTGTCAAAACAGGCGGTCACAGTTAAGTGAATAAAATCAACACTTTTTGTTTAATACAAATATAAAATATACATTTACTATAACAATTAATGTGTTTACAATTACTCCGTGTAAAAAACTTAAATTAATTAATATTTTTGCCTACAAAATTACGTAAATTTGCACGAAAAATGCAAAAACGTAAGCTCGTGTTACGTGATTTTTAGATTATAACAGTAGAAATCTATCCTATTTACAGCTTAAACGAAACATAAGTAGTTATATTACATTTGTCCGTCCCAAATATTTAAGTTATTGGTTGACAATAAAGATACATTTTTATCAAAAAAGCACTTCAAATCCTCCATACAATTTTACTATGGCGGCCGCGCGCCGATTTAAATATGCGCCGCACGAGTTGTCATTATCTGTCTACCAAACGCAGTAAACGTTTCGATCGCGTTGACGTAAAAACAACTCGCACTAGGCACCGTGATCGAAATGCGTATTGTGGCTATCATGTGATTCAATCACAACGCGTTTGGCAATGAAGAAAACCCATAACGTTTTACGGTCACTGTAAAACATTCACATTGCGAAATTGTATTACGGCTCTTATGAAAAAGCTCATAACGCGTTTTGACTAAACAGAAACATCACATAGCGAAATTCGTATCATGACTATCAAGCAATTCAACCACAACGCGTTGTGGCAATAAAGAAAACCCATAACGCGTTAGGCACTTGCCACCCATGAAGTGTGACCTAAACTTAGCTGAAAAATATAGGTGTTAGATACATTTCTGCTTATTCCTTAAAACACAGGCGTGATACTGTGATAATAACATAATTACAAATTACAGACTTTGTGACAAATTTTGTGATGTTTAATATTTCTTGAGATGCAGATTAAATAAATACTATATTTAAATTATTCCGCTATTATCCTATAGGCCTTCAATGATAGTTACTATATTATAACAATAATTAGAATTACTGAACAACTAAATAGCTGCCACAACATTGAAATAGAACATTTCCCATGAGTTTATAGCTTTACAAAAGTTTGACATAATATACTTATACGATAATACGACTTGGTAATAGTCGTGTATTGAGAAGTAAGATCTTTCCATACATTTTACTAAAAGCGCCCCTAGCGGTTAACGCGTTTGAGCTAATCAAAACGAAAAGAAATTTCGACGATCAAGCGTTTCAAATTCAAACAAATAATTTTTATGTCTCCTTTAAACAAATACTCTCACGCTAACATTTTGATTAACCCATTACATAGCAATAGCTACTATAAGTTATCATGGTTTGCGACTATAAAAACATGCAAAATTTAGCCGCTGGGGGCGCTATTAAATAAATATAAAGTTACGTCAACATTTAACATAATCGAAACCTAACAAAAGTATCAACTCTAACACAACCAGTATATCTAACGAAAAAAAACTCACAATAGCTGATATCCGTAATTCATGCCAATTCTGATCTTCATCTGTCTTTGTACCACGAGGTGGCGCTAACATAAATTTAGTTTTCGTCTTCATAACACTAGATGGCGCTTTAATACATTTAGTTCATACTGTTGTACCCTAGATGGCGGCTTCGGTCCTACCTCAAAGCTCGTCCCTCTTCGCGCGTCTGAGGGCAAGGTCGTCGTGCTGGAACCATGTCGCGTATACCCTGAGTGGTTCAGGTGAAGAATGGCGATGGAAAGATACTGGTCTGTCCCGCGCTAATACTTCGCGAGCGTAGTCTTGTGGACGGGCCTAGAATTACACAGGATTCTGAATCGCGGCACAATTTGATTAAGACTAGATGTAAAGTAAAAAAACAGTAAGCTCTTGAATGTCATCTAAACATTCAGTAGTGATTTGTGTCATTATCTGTCAGTTCATATTTAAACGTTTTGTCCTAGTGTCTAGGCACTATGCAGGTGACTGGTATAACAAGCCATTGTAGGCAGTAACCATTTGGCAACGGCGGACTTTATCATCCGAATAATTCTATTCGAATCAAGTTGATCGGAATTAGTATCCGATCAACTCCATTCGACTGCTGAAATTATTTGAATAAGACAGCCGCCGCACACGCATTTTGGTGGGATCCGGTTTGTTACCACGCTTTACTCAAGGCTATCCTATTTAATCTGTGGCATTACACCAGTCACTTACTTGATGGAACAGAGGCGAGTGCGTCATAGTGATGTTGAGTCTGAACCGTGCGCATGCGCCGAGCGTCATATCGTCCGGCGCGGAGATGCCTGCGCATGCGCATGTTGATAGTAAACGGGCGGCGCCGATGCTTAGTACTGTGCCGCCACCCCCAGTTATGTAGTCATAGCCTAATAAAAAAGATCTTACTTAAAAAATCAACATTATTAGATGGCACTGTTTTAAACATTATATTATAAGAAATAAGTGGAAATAAACAGTGATTTATTAAATACTGCGTGCTACAGACAACATCTCAAGTAATTGAAATTAAACTGCTATATACGGATTTTATCGCGTTGTTTATTTGACACTTTATAATCTCAAGTAATTGTTTTGTAAAACAACCTAATCCTAATGTGCCGTCTCCTCTAATACGTAGTACGTATTTACTCGATGCAATTAAGCTGTGTTTAGACATTTATTTCTTTACTCTCACAGTCCAATGGGATGAAAATTCGACACGACTGTCACCGAAGATTTATTAAGCACAGGAGCAACATTTTACACGCAATACCCAAGTAAGTAAAACACCGCTAATTTCCTAACTCCGGGATGCTGCTAAGAATTTTTTGACGTCATAATAAATCAATAAAATAAAAATAACCCTAACGCTTGTTGATTTGACGCCGTCCCGAGTCGAGATTCTAAGACCCCATATATGCAGCTGTACACTAGCCACTATTGCCATATAATATTACATAAATAACAGATACACCAACCTTTAGAAGCTGTCTCTCTTTTCCCATACCCGTAGCCGTACTTTTCTCCCAGCACAGTGACGTCATCCCCGCCACGGTAACAACTTAGCATCTCACACAACCTTTGGACCCTAAAACAATTTATCGATTTTTATACTTTATACCTCACCCACAGGCATGATTACGTAATAAACAATCATACTTGTATGAGTGTACGTAAGATGCAGTGGCCTAAATATTTACTATACCAATGCACCGAGAGTTGTAGATTCAGACCTAACGAGATGGGTGTAAAAACCCAGGATTCAACCTCATGTTTTTGTTTTCATGAGACTTTTTTTTCCCTCAGCTTTTTGTAATGTCTCACTGCTGGGAAAAAGCCTCTGCCTTTGACTTCCAAATCATTCTGTTGGTGGATATCTCCTAACCTTATGACCTTCTGACTCCTAAATCTCGGAGGTCTTTTGACCCACAGTGCCCATATTCAAACTCGACCGAAGTATGACCCCAAGGTGTCTGCACACCAAGTTGCAAGTCAATTTTTGTCCATTTAAAATATGTGACCCCTATATCTCGGGAGTCTTTTGACCCCTGGGCCCATATTCAAACTCAACCGAGGGATGACGCCAAGATGTCTGCACACCAAGTTACAAGTCAATCGATCCAGTGGTTCTGGAGCTATGCCTGTCACTAACATCAATCTGTCACTAACACACGCACACGCACACGCACACGCACACGCACACGCACACGCACACGCACACGCACACGCACACACACACACACACACACACACATATGTGGGATCTTTTGTGTCGACACTCACCGAATAACGACTGCCATAGATGTTCATGGCAGCCGGGACCGACGGCTTAACGTGCTCTCCGAGGCACGGAGCAGGCGATAATTGTCAATCAATACGCACATAATTTCGAAAAGTCATATAACTTCTGAAAGTCGGAGGTGCGCGACGTGGGTTCGAACCCGAGACCCTCTGCATTCTGCAGTCTGTTGGTCTCCCCACTGAGCTATCGCTGCTCTTACATATAAAATCAATCTACAAATACTTGGAGTCTAGGTATTATTTGTATCCATTGTATGAATGAAAGTCAACAACGCCAAGAAACTTTACAAACGTCAGTACAATCCCATCGTAATAAAAATAATCTTCCGACGTGTTTTTGAATATACTTACCCAAGTATGGTATCGTCATCAGCCAGGAATATCCATTTAATATGAGGTTTATCCTTGACTCTCTTCAACGCTTGTCGCAGTATAGCCACGGTTTTGCTGCAGTGCCCTGTCTTACTGTTCGGCACTCCTGTGTTGACAGCTGGTAGATGTGGATCTAGGACAGAATCATAGTACACACATGACAATACTTCTACAAGTATAGCGCAGCGCCTGAAATCATAAACATATCGAGTGTTGGAGGTTTCCTATGGAGGACAAAAAGTTGTGTGATTCTTTAAGGAATCAGAGATCATCTTTTTTTTCCACCATTGTAGTTGTTCCACACTTGTGTAGCCAGGTTCAGCAGTAGTGAACATTGTTATCGCCAAATTTTGATACTGGTGAAGAAAAGCTAAGCTGTCTTGGGATACGCCGCGAATTCAATCAGAAATATGTATATGAAAGTTGGAAATAGAATTCTACTGCTACAATGGGATAAATTTATAACTAATCACATATAAAGATTTCTTCTATTGATTCATTCTGATTGGATTCTTTACTACTCACCATCAGCATCACTGAAGAACAGCAAGTTCTTGACATGTCTGCCCCAGGTCTTCTTGACGACCTTCGCTCTGGTGCGGTGGAATCCACTCCAGGTCTTAACGGCGAAGAATATCGAATCCTCGGATATGGCACTGCCCTGCCGATAACGTAGTTATCAGGACACTTCGGAAACATAATTATACAGCATGGAAGTGTAGAGTGGTCGTAATATAAGGTTTTACATTAGCGAAAAGCCCTTTGGCTAATGTAAAATTATGTTTTAGCTGACGTTACTATCATCGCTTGTAAAAACCTTATAAAATAATATGAAAACATTTAAACATCTATACTAATATTAATACAGCTGGAAAATATTGTTTTAGGCGCTCATAGCTAGTTGCACTCACTGATCGGTAAACGATTAGCGAGGGTAAGCAACGTTGGGTGCGGTCAATCTATATGGGTGACCGCTTAGTGGTATTTCATCTGAGCGTCTCCGTGCTTCGGAGGGCACGTAGAAAGTCGGTCCCGGTTGATGTCAAAATGACAGCAGTAGTTAAACCATGTCAGAGGCCTACGGGCGGCTTGAACAACTCTTGACAGCAGGTTGGCCACTAACCACACGAAAAACAAAAACAAACAAAACAATAAATAGAAAGAAAGAAAGAAAGAAAGAAAGAAATAATTCTTTAAATAATGTAATTTTTTTTGTTTGAATGCACTCAGCTCTGGCTCTGCCAGTCGCATTCGATAAAACTTTTTGCATTTAATAGCCCAATTCTTGAAAAGTTGACAATCTATATTATATATAACATTACGTTACGATCCACGGGAACGGAGCAGTAATCCTAAACGTGAGTGAAACTGCGGGGTCCTGTTATTCTTGTATGCATAATAAGTAAGTTAAAAGTTGTAGTCACATTTAAAGACCTCAACACTATTGTTGTTAGAATATTAAACGGCGTGCTCCATATGACACTTAACTAATAACAATATTAGTACCGATTGACGAACGGAATCAAGTGCCAGCATCATCAGATCAACAGAATTAGTGTTATATTAGTATCGCCGGTAAATTATAAGGACGGACGTACACGTACGGATTCTATAAACATATGACATGCGTCATCACTGGTAGTAAATGTATGCTTTATCATCCCAATGTTAAGATACAAAAATTCTATCATACTAACCTTAAGATATATGATAGTGTAAATAATATGCAATTAAATCGCACTTCTATAGTCCTAAGAAGATTGATAGAATTATTACTACGCACTTTTCGCTTGTTACGGAGAGCCAGAATTACTTCAACAAACATTACATAGTTTTGTTTTGAAGTCCCACGCAATAAAGGGTGAGCCGTTTGCCATGTGCCAGCCACATTCCCAGTCTCTGTGCTGTTACTGCGCATTTTCTAACAGAACTGTGAATAAGACCTAATTAAAATCAAAGTTCATAAGTTTGGCCACTGAAATTTATAAATTACTATGACTTTGATAATTTACATAGAAATTTTCAAAGGAATCTCGGCATGATTCAAACATTTTCGGCGAAAGCTTAACTGCATCGAAACTACTACTAAGTTTGGCTAAATTATATATAAGCCAATTTTATTAAATATAACCAGAACCAGTTTTAATTAGTAGTTTTTATAAATAAAAATTATGATACAAAATTTTTATGTACTTTTTAGATAATCGTAAAGTCAATTATTAACCTCCGAGTCTTCTTTGAAGAAGTTTATGAAAACACTATGTGGGTCTGTGTGTTAGTGACAGATTGGTATTAGTGACAGGCATAACCGGAACCACTAGACCGATTGACTTGTAACTTGATGTGCAAACATCTTGGGGTCATACCTCGGTCGAGTCTGAATATGGGCTCTGTGGGTCAAAAGACTCCCCAGATATAGGGATCACAAGGTCACATGTATATTAAATGCTTTTAAATTTAAGACCTTGTAACTTGGTGTGCAGACACTTTGGGGTCATACCTCGGTCGACTTTGAATATGGGCCCTGTGGGTCAAAAGACCCCGAGACATAGGGGTCACAAGGTCACATGTATTTTAAATGCTTTTACATTTAAGACATTGTAACTTGGTGTGCAGACACTTTGGGGTCATACCTCGGTCGAGTTTGAATATGGGCCCTATGAGTCAAAATACCTCCGAGATATAGGGATCATTTCTTTTCATTACTTTTACATATAAGACGAAGAGGTTGAATCCTGGGTTTTTACACCCATCTCGTTTTGTATAGGTAGGAATAAGTAAGTTCTTACAAGAAACCGGCGAAAGAGTAATATCTCTGATTGCATGTTCGCATCGGAACTAGCTTTTTTTTTTCATTATTATAATTTATTATTAATATATAAACTATAAGTTAATTGACGTGTCCAATAAGTGTTTACGCATTTTTATGGTAATAAATAAACTTTGACTTAGTCTGCCGCGGTGCTGAGTGTTGTGAGTTCAATCCCTACTTACTACCCCTACTTACTTTTCTTAGAGTGGACACTTTTTCATACAATTTAAGTACGGTGAAGGCACATTTATGATTCAAATTTTTATTTGTCAAAAGGTACATATACCAAATTACCAATACTCACACATATGTCAAACTGTCGCGGATAGGTGGCGCAATTGTCGCCCGACACTATGCAGAAGCTCAGGTCTGGTGTCAGCAGAGGCCCAGGGTTACTGCCGCCTCCATACACCAGCTGAGCCAGTTCAAACGCTGGATCTATCGAGAAGTCTGCTTCCAATTTGCGCTCACCACTTTCTATTTGGTGTAGCAATCTAAAAATATATTAATGTCTAACTATCTAGCCAAACATAGGAACGTACTACCTACTAAAAGCCTAACGCCTGAATTCTCAAATTATTTGAATCCTTGACCCCTGAGCTAGTTAAATACTTTATTACAGAAGTCAGGTTATTCCCTATAACGCAGTGTGCAATAATGTCAATATTGTATTAATGGTCAATATTGTATTATTGTATTAAGAACTTATAATTATGTGTAAGTGTGTGTGAGTGTATGTGAGTGTGAGTGTGTGTGTGTGAGTGTATGTGAGTGTGAGTGTATGTGAGTATGTATATGTATATGTGTGTGTGTGTGTGTGTGTGTGTGTGTGTGTGTGTATGTGTGTGTTCTATTGTCATCGTGTTATTTTTAAAAGGTGTTCAGTTGCCTCAAAATCTAGGAGTTTTAGGTATGCAACAAGAACTTCGTTTATTTCATTGTCATTGAGTTTTATTATTTATTAACATTGTTATATAAAGGATTTGACAGAGGTGTATTACATTCAGATTTTGACAGCTTAAAGTCAAGTGCCGTGCATTAACCAACCAATTTACCATCTTAAACTTTTACAACATCTTTAACAATTATTATTATTATTATTATAAAATCACGGAATTGATTTCCGGATCGGGCAAAGTGTTATAAGGTATTCCTGCTACGAAATTAGCAGTAGCAGCAAGAAAATTTGAATAGTGCCTACCAGTCACAGTACCACAATCTGTGGTCATATTTAGGAGTCATAAGCGCTATTATACGTAGCTTCGTACTTAATCGTACGCCTGTATATGTCTAAAGAGATAGTCAAATGTTTCAGGTAATCGAGCATGCCTGTTGCCTCCTACCGGACACATATATGTACAAGTAACGTGCTGCTAGTGACAACTTATTTACAGGAATGTCCAATATTACTTTTTCCGAGCCGGTGCTCAAACCCTATTGCCATCGACACTGTCGGCAGTAGGATTACCCCTTGTTACGATGGACCTAAAATCTTACCAGACGAAATGTGAAGGTAATGCAAAACTGCCTACCTCTTCGGAGATAGGCAAGTAAGACAATCTGAACTACAAATCTTGTAAGTGGATTATGATACTCACTTCTCCATCAACTCGATTCTCATGGCGAATCCGCTGGGAAAGTTGGGATACATGAAACCACCTTCCTCCTCCAAGTCCTCGTAGAAAGTAAAGTGATGAATGATGGTAGGCTCCTCATCACTTAATGGGTAACCTATCCACATCACATCCTGTGGGGAAATTATTATTAAATGTCTTATTGGCTTCTTGTACTATTCCTATGTGAAATAAACATACAACTGGCCAAAGTATAAGTTGAGACACCTGTCCATACCAGGGATATGACTCAGGCATTGCCCCAAGTTGTCCTGACCACAGCCCTACAAAAGGGTTTCTGCGAAGTCAAGATAAATACGACTGGCCCCATTGCGAAAAACACAGGGAGTCTTAATAATTAAGACTCCCTGTGTTTTTCGCAAAGGGGCCAGTAAGCAAGAGCAAGAACTTATGTTCTGCATATCATGCTCACCACAAACAAACTAAAATAACTTAATAGTCACCTTATTGCTTTTTAAATTATTATTATTTATAGAGAAATAAACGCTACAGCTCCTTTATTTTGTGTTCTTATTAACATCTACTTGCACAGTGAATCCCATTTTGAAAAGTTTACCCAATGAGTGAACGTGGTAAAGGCACACAAGCCTATCTCATATTATCTATCCCAATTATCGCCCTTTATCACTTTTTTAATTCCTTTTGCAAAGGGTCGGCGCGCGAGTTATACTTCTGGTGCTGTAAGCACCCATAGACTACGTAAGTTCAGTATATCTTACCATCAAGCGAACCTTTAGTTGTCACCTAGGGTATACTTTTACACAACCAAAGAGACAAACAAGCATTTAATAACTGAAATAGTATGATGATACGTACAGCCTTCGTCTGAACAAGTCTCCAGCTAATCAATAATCTTACTATTTATTTATTTATTTATTTTAGGAAAGCTTACAGTCTAATAAGTACATTTGATCATTGAATTCATTCTGCGTAAATAGAAACACCAATGATTAAATTATGTTCGGGTACTTTGAAATAACTACACTGGAACATTGAGACAACTGCCATCTTAGTCTCCCCGTGACCATGGCTGCTGAAAAGCAAACGAAAAGTCGGGGAAAGTGTAAAATAAAAATTTACATCTAAATACTTTAATAATAATTTAATTAGCTTAAAAATTAGTAAAGTTTAATAGTAGTAGTAGTGTAACAATTTTCAAAACTTTGTAATAAAGTGTCAAATAAACAACGCGATAAAATCCGTATATAGCAGTTTAATTTCAATGAATAATATTCGCGTAAATAAAAGACAATATTATGTACATTCGATCAGTTACAATTAAGGTACACATGTTGTTAATTACAAGCTTTTACATAATAATTTGTACACCACTTGTATAACTACTCTGATTTCCTATGAGTTAGTTATCGTATCTACAACTAAACAAATGAAAAAAAATATATAAAGAAAGAACACAGACAAAAAATAACAACATAAAACAAGAAACATAAAAAGCAATAATAATTCATACACATCAGCCAGAAAAACAAATCGTGATAAAAAGAAGATTAAGCGATATCAAAAAAAAACAGTTAATCTAAAAAGAAATCTTTAACAACTTTATTTTTGATGGAGTTCGAACTTGTACAAAATAAGTCAATTTCCAATTTCGATGAAATCTTGATAAAACTCATTGCACTCCGCGAGAAGAAAGTATTTCGTCTATAATTAGTGAGTGAAAATGGGACTACTAACAAAGGACATTCTCTGAAACCCAATTGATTAGTGCGTAGTGTTATATTTGATAGAAGTTTAGGATAATCAATGGAGCCATTTGCGATGTTTGCCAAATAACATATATCACTAATATTTCGCCTATATTCAAGTGGTAGGAAATGGTATTTCTTGCATCGGTTGAGGTAATCAGTTGTATATCGATGTGCTCTGTAATCGAGATATCGTAGAAATTTTCTTTGTATACCTTCGATGCGAGTTATATAAACTTGATATTGCGGATTCCAAACTTGCGAGGCATACTCGAGGTGGCTACGCACGTATGAACAGTACAAGATCTTCACTGGTTTTAAAGACCGAAAACAGGCTGTGGATCTCATAATAAAACCGAGAGCTATCGACGCTGTTTTTATAATACTATCTACGTTATTGTCGAACAGAAGTTTATTATCAAAAATTACACCAAGATCTTTAATATGGGTAACTTGGGAGACAGTTTGGTTGTCAAGGGTATAATCATGACCGATCCTTGAGGTTTGCCGCGAAAAGGTTAGGTGAGAACATTTAGACACGTTTAAGTCGGGTCTGTTATGCGTACAGTACACCACGAATCTGTCAAGGTCTTCTTGAAGTGCCACGAAGTTATGAGGACACCGTATGGTTTTAAAAATTTTCATATCGTCAGCATATAATAGTATGTATGAATTTTGAAAACAATGTATTACGTCTGCGATAAATATAGTAAATATAAGGGGGGCTAATAATGAACCTTGGGGTACGCCAGAAGGGACAGTACACCAACTAGAAGAATAACCCTGTAGAACCACAGCCCGGGTCCGATTATCTATATACGAGCAAAACCAACGACTATTCCTACTATAGTGTTAAAATGTTGAAGTTTATGAATATATTTGCACGTTTGTTACTCAATCAAGCGTAGACTATTCAAAGAATATGGATGAAACTACGCGGATATAGAATGTACCGGATTAACACATAGTATACTTTTTACTCCGGAATGAGTTCCAATACGATTTACTCGAGCAAAGCTGTGGAAAGAAATTAGTATACTATAAAAATACTCACATGTTGCTTATCAGCCGCAGCCAAAGCATCGAACAGCTTGCCACATCTGACGGCAGTGTGCGTTTCCACGAATAGCACCCATCTCACGTCACTACCTTTGTACTTGGAGATCAGCGGAGACAGCAGCGGTAAGATCGTCCACGCCCCAGGTGTGGGGAAGTCTTCGTGTGTTATGTGGATTTTTGGATGACGCTAAATGGGAAGATAGCATTTAGAATAAATTAAGAGCACTGCATGGTCGGGGTAGTGGTTTAAGAATTAAGTGGTATTCTCGCCATTGCCATTGCACCACGTGTTGTGGTTTCACTCCCTAAAACTGTACAATAATATCAGCGCTGTATTAAACTGACCCACTGCTGGGCGCGGGTCTCCTTTGAGTGTTAAAAGGGTGAAGCCATAGGCGAGTTTTTTTTTTGTGGTTGACACGCCACCAACTATGTTTTCAAGAAATAGTTGCTCCGAATCTGGGTGATCTTTGTGCCCGTTGTTACAATGTTTGTAAATTCCCCGCGATACAATATTTATAACAAATGCGGGAGCTGCCCTTTTAAGTAAGAAGAATATAATATAAGCTCAATAACCATTGACGACACACACCGACACGGATGCAGGAGTGGTGTAATCTTTACGTTGTATGGTGACTCATGTCTGTAAGTATATCTAAACAATAATAGGCAAAGGTTTACTCCATCATGAAGTAGATAATTAAAGCAAATGAACCATGAAAGATATGCCAGGATTCTAGAAATTAGAAAGCCGTTGTCGCTGCCAACCCCACCAGAATATAGACGTCAGTTTGTATGTATAAACTTACATCTTCCAGTTGCATGACCTGTTGTTCGAGGTCCTGTTTGAGCCGACTCGCCACGCTGGCGTGGTACGGCTCCGGTTGACTCACTATAGTGAATACTACGTTCCTTGAATCTGCAACAAAATATTATAAAATAAAATATGCTGCACTCAACATATAACGCCATTATTATTTTTTTTTTATTATTATTTTTTTATTATTTTCAATATACTTTTAATTCTATAAATATGTATACCAATATTATTATTATTTAGTATAAAATTACTTTTGCCATAGACCACCTTCTGCCTAATTTATTCAAATAGTTTAGTGTTTTTTTTTTATTGAGTTTTGTATGTGTGTTACTGCCTACATGCACCGAAATTATGCAGGCTCTGCGAGAATACCAGCGTTGTGGATATACTGCAACATTGCTGACGCAGGACCTTATTTGTTCTTATATTTATTGGTTGTGTTTCCAGTTACCTTATGAGCGTGGAACAAATAACATTATTTTTCCTTCTGTCTTTTCTTAGATATATTAAAACGAATTAGGCGTTACTTGGCAGTAATTCCTCGTAATAAATTTATTGAGAAGAGAGGAACCCGCCACGCATCCTCGGATTGCCCACCCCAACTAAAGCAATAGAAAAAGGTTGACAATACCGAACTCCGCTGGATGGGGACACCCACGTAGTGGAACCCGGGCGTACCTACTCCAAGTTGCTGTATTCGGAAGATGCTGTGCACAATTGTATTCGAATCTCATTCGAATACAATTATGGGCATTACTAGCGCAGATTGAACATGCCGCAATAAAATTATGCTCGGATATAATTAGTCACTTTGTCACTATACCGCGCCAACTGTTGTCTAACTCCCGTACCGGACAAACATTTGTTCCAAATCCGCACAACAACCAACTAGTTGTTCCGGGTCTGAGTGTTCTGTGTCCCTTATTTCAAAGTTTATAAGCCACCCACGTTACACAAATACAAAACAAGAAAGCTTCGCCATAAAATAAAATATGTATTTCTTATTCTTAATGGAACAGTCATTGTGTGAAGTATCTTTTTTTTTTGTCCTCATTATTACATACAGTCAACCACATAAGCAGCTGAACATTAAACAAATTTATAACAGTAATTTATTAATGAAAATTGTCTCATTATTGTACCGTAGTAATAAATTGTAATTAAAATAACTACCATTTCTACTGCAGTAAAAGATTTTAAATTACTTACCATTATTACGTATGATAAGGCAATCAAAAATCTCACAAATGTTTATCGACTATGCCGCTTACTGTACAACAGCCATGCAAAAAAATCTTATCTTATTATCAAAGAAAACAAAATCAAAATATCGACTGGAACCATCCATCATACCAAGCGCAGTCGGCAAAATAACAACGTCACCGCGTGCCTATTAACACACCACATTATATTACCACCGATATTAAACACCCATCCTTTATCACCACGCTCGCTGACAATATCACACACACACACGCATACACACATACACACCGATGATCACACAAAGCCATCAAATCACATCGAACATGATTTACGCTGTCACATGACGCTGGTGCCGCATTACAGTCAAATTATGACAAATAGCACCCGAACATTGGCTGCAAATGCCAAACCTCATCTATCATACACATATTAGTTTTCATTTACAGGTAATGGATTAGATCTTGTTGATGGCACAGAGTAATTTCATATTTAGAAGTTGCATCCATTTGAATATGTATATCGATTCGTTCGATAAAAATCGGCCGGCGATTGGAATCGAAGGCAAAAGAATCGATTCTTTTATGGCAATTGAATCGTATTATTAATTAGTAGAGCTAAATTCTATACATATATATTATATTTGTAATGAGACAGTTCATTACCGCTCGCTTTAGGGGTAAAACAAAATAATAATATACGTCTGAAAATTGTGTGCCGTGGCTTATAGACACTTGCAGCACTAGGGAAATTATTGATATCTAGAGGTACGATTCCTATTTCGAAGTGTTGTCAACGTATTCGTTGCCAGCACTTTTAAATAGCAAAACGATTCTTGTTTTGCTACCAGCACCACAAGCAAAAATTATGCTAGAAAGAAAGATGATCGACCTTTTTAGTTCTTTGTATTAGTTCTAGGCAATTTTGCATTACTAGGACGAGGTAACAGGGGCCTTATCATAATCTCTAAAAGTACTGTTTTTGAAACAATTAAGAGCCTAAGCTCTTCCGATACACATTTTCTCATTTTTACGCATGCAATGACTTTAAAAAACGGTGGTAAGGCCTCAAGTCAATATAATTGCGACGGCTATCGGATGTTTTATGAGTAAGTGTATCCTTGACGTTTATAAATATTACTTTATGGCCTAAACAAATAAACGTATTCTATTTTCATCGCAAAATCGGTTATTCTTCCAATTGAAAGAGCACAAAGAACCCTCCTAAAAGTAGCTACACATCCACCATTTCGCTATCCCACATACCATTTGTATCAAAATTCTAAAGTATTAAAAGTCCGACAGCTTTTTATAATGCACACTGTACTAAAACAACATACTACTCTTGATTATAACTCTGAACTTACTAACACTAAACGACGGAAAGATATCGTATGTACTACTCAGTCTCAATCTAATTTTTACCAATAGGTATTTCGCATTTTTAGGTCCATTTCTTTATAATAACATAAACAAAATAACTGCAATTTATGACAAAAATTATGCTAACACTAAGCAATTAGTTCAACAATATTTACAAACCTTGAACTACGATCATACTGAAAATTTGATGACTGTTGTTCAATAAGTGTTACGCAATAAAATAGCTCTTTAAGTAGTCATAGTAATCACTTAGTTTATAATGTACTTTGTAAGTTTTTATATACAAAGAATAATGTTTTATAAGTATTTTTTTAGAATTTATATCTTTATTATACAGTATGTGCCCTTAGTGCCTGTGGCACAGGTTTACCCTAGTACAGGCACCCCTTATATATTACCTTTACGATGTAACCTAAGCTCTGTATCAATTTTTACCAATTTAAGTTGAATAAATTATTATTATTATTATTATTTTATATAGAGCGTATTTAATTTTTGTTAATGATATTGAAGACATAATTGTTGAACAAACTTTAAATGTCCATTTGGTATTAATGTTAATGTATAACTGTAATAACGATTAAAAGTATTAAAGTGAGTGACACTAAACTCCAAAGGGAGGTCGTTCTTTATCTAAATTTAACCTCAATTCTGACTAAACCACATGTCCTACCATCTACGAATAGCGAAAAGCGAGTCAAACTAAAAGCTAATGAGTAGACAAGCATGAAAAGTGATGAGCGATAATAGTGATGCATGCGAATAATATTCGAATACAGTTATGCAATACGCGATACATGGCCAAGCACGCACGTACTTAAGTACAGTTTTGTCATCACATTCATATGCAATTGAGAATACCACTGGAGCGTTTGTTTGAGTCTTGCAATTACTCGCATCGTTCACCAACAACCCCGAAACTTGTTTATGGTGAGTGTTCTACTCGCCAAGAATGCTTGTTTAGAACACTTACCGAGAACAATGACAAGAGTAATATCAACAACGTTTCGCTCACTCTAGTCATTGCGTTCTGTCTCAATAAGTCTGCAAATTGCGACAAAACAGATAAGAGACCGTTCTCGCCAGCAATGTGAACAGTCTGCGATCAATCATTTACATATGTGTACCTATGTATATTATACATACGAAACACGAAATTTTAACACGAAGGCTTGAAGTAGTTGCGAAAGGCGGTAGACCGGACGTTTGTGGTGTAGAATAGAAGAGGCTTATGTCCAGTAGTGGACTACATTACGCCAACGAAAAGTTATTGGGTTTTCTGTTAAGAAATCTCAATAGCAGCCCGAAGTTAGAAAGTTGGCGTGTTGGACACCCCCGTGCCTCGGAAAGCATGTAAAGCCGTTGGTCCTGCGCCTGATCTCTCTCCAGTCGTGTCAGATTACCGTCCCATCGGATCATGAGAGTTAGGGAACAGAGAGTGCAGTTGAGATTGCGCACTCGCTTGTGCTCTACAATATCTTCTGCGCAGATGTCCAGTCTCCGTTAAGATTGGCCGCCGTAACCGAAATCGGTCTGGAGGACATTAGGACTGGAGGACGCTGATTAATTGATTGAAATTTTTTAAGGTAGAAAATATTCAATCGCTAGTCGCTTCCGCGTTGACGGTGAAACAAGGGCCTTATGACCTATCACAATTAACCTACAATTAATAAACAAATGTATATATATATAACATTACGATCATTATACTTTACAAATTATTGTACTGGCCTGGCCAACCAAAGGCATACATCAGCATTTATTTAGCGAAGCCAGTAGTAAAGAATACGCTTATGTATTTAAGACTGCGCCGAGCGAAATGTGCCAAAACAGGCGGTCATAGTTAAGTGAATAAAATCAACACTTTTTGTTTAATACAAATATAAAATATCCATTTGCCATAACAATGAATGTGTTTACAATTACTCCGTGTAAAAAACTTAAAATAATTAATATTTTCGCCTACAAAATAACGTCAATTTGCAAATACAAAAACGTAAGCTCATGTTACGTGATTTTTAGATTATAACAGTAGAAATCTATCTTATCTTATAGTTATATTACAATTTGTCCGTCCCAAATATTTAGGTTATTGGTAGACAATAAAGATACATATTTATCAAAAAAGCACTTCAAATCCTCCATACAATTTTACTATGGCGGCCGCGCGCCGATTTGAATATGCGCCGTACGAGCTCTGTCATTATCTGTCTTACGCTCGGCGCAAACCTTTTAATGATGTATGCGCTTATAATTGGTCACTATTTGGCGCAATGTAATTTATTTAAAGACAAAAATAACAATACCAGAACAGAGGTGACTATTGACCTATTGAGTGGCAGCGGCACTTTGATGGCCAGACACAATAGAGTTTTAATTATACATATCTGGTATTCTAAGATTTGATAGATTCAGAATATTAGAACAGAAAACACCAATAATAATGCGAGAACGGAAATAATATTTTCGAGTAGCAAATTACCTAAGGTATTTGTCTATTCATCAAAAGCCCAGCAACAAAAAAAAATTATTGCCACATGAAAACATTCGAAAATTCATTCAAGAATCTCACAGAAGCAACCGGGATACTGATACTGCAGTTTCTAAAGCTATGAATAATTCAGGCTAGTGATAAGAACAGTAAGTCTTCGGTTGAACTTGTGAAGGGGAACAGATTAGCCCTGCCTGCTTTGAGAGAGTATACGTCATCTTACGTCACTGATAAACTTGGTTTAGGAGAAAGACGTACTTTGAGGAAAATTATGTAGTCACTCTCAGTCATGAGTGCCTCGGTGGCGGCGATAGTAAATACAACTGTGGATAACGTTGAGTTCGATACCCAGGTTGAGGTAGAGTTCAATTGCCGAGCCGAGAATTATTTTCTGACAAGGAATTGTCAATAGATCCACTGAATCTGAAACTGTGCGCATTAGACAGGAATTATTCATTGAAATTAAACTACTATATACGGATTTTATCGCGTTGTTTATTTTACACTTTATTACATAATTTTGAAACTGTTACACCACTACTAGATACCATTAAACTTTACAAATTTTTAAGCTGATTAAATTATTAAAGCTATTAATACTATTTATATTTAAGTTTACACTTTCCCCGATGTTTCGGTTGCTTTTCAGCAGCCATGGTCACGGGGAGACTAAGATGGTAGTTGTCTCAATGTTCCAGTGTAGTTATTTCAAAGTACCCGAACATAATTTAATCATTGGTGTTTCTATTTACGCAGAATTGTTATTACATCGGACCCAAAGCAATGCTTAGCAAAATGTGGGTGTTATACATTTGTTCTAGTTACATAATCTCTTTGGGGATCAGATTTAACTACGTGACTATTTAATCGTGAGAGCATGCATAAATGCCTGTAGCCAATCTTACTAATATAAAGAACATGGTCAAGACGCTGCCTACTGTAAAAATAAAACTCTAAAAATGTTAAGAGATCAATAAACTAACACAAACCTAACGGTCATTATTAACCAGTATTTATTTTCTCACATAAACTAACCGTCATTTCATCGCCATTTAACGTCAAAAAACGATAACACTAAAACGCGACCGAGCACACTTCAATATTTAATTTCGTCTTAAAAGTCGCATCAATCTCACAAATGTTGGATTTTCAGTGAAATCGGAACGAGAATCGATCAATTTCGATGGAGGCACATGAATTATGCAGATCCTGGAATCACCTGAGGTGCGACACATTAAAATCGCATTCGGCTTTATGACGTCCCTGGGGCGGGCGAAAGATGTATTACCTCAAGCACCGATAATGTAAGGGTTGAGAAAAAGTAACGTTAAATATCGGTAACTTAACGGTATCGGGAATAGCGTTCAGCTTATAAAAGAGGGTGATAAATGTTTCGTATTTACACATACCAGTATTCGCCGAGTGGTCGAAATTCGATCAAAAACTTTATTGAAAATTTGAGAAAACACCAATATAACTAACCACTTATTGTCGGATCATTAAAACATATTTAAATACGATCTATTGACAATTTGCTTAGCTATTATGCGTTCTTGAGTCCTTATTGACTTTAGCGATAATGTGCTATATTTTCCAACAGCTTTTTAACATAAAAGTTTAAGAACTATAACCCGACTACGTAAAAAAAAGAAGTCTAATATAGCCTATGTCACCAGGACCATTATTACGAATCTATTGACACCTCATTCATTAAAATCGGTTCAGTAGTTTAGGCGCTACGGTGGAACATACAAAAATAGATACCCAGACTGCCAAAATCATTACATTTTGGCTTCGCCGTAGTCGAGTAAAAAAGAAATAGAAAATCGGTTGACAAACAGAGGTGACAACGGCACTGCAGCTCAGTACGTCACTTTACCTAACTATTTAAAGTATACGAACTGTTTCCAAATAATTTTTCTCCATTTATTCATAACACTAAAGCTCGTCAACAGCTGCTAAACAAAACAAAAAAAGAATAATCAGAAAATAAAGGTGAACAAGGTACTGAACTGTTTTGCCTTTACCTATGTTTATATATGTAGTTAGTTTTTTAATAAAACTTATTACACTTAAACTCTGATTGGAAGTTTATAGAGCCATGTTTAGAATAGACGACTTACGAAAACATCGAATCAAACGGGCGGTCTCAGTAAAAGTTGAACTGTTTTCTGTAATCAGTAGATGCTGAAGCAGTTGGCATGAATGAATTCTTTTGTGTGGTCAGCTAATGTTTTCCAATACAACTTTGCATAACGGTCTATCGACTTGAATGATTACTTTGAATCAACCGTCATACGTGAATGTCAGGACCAATGACTTCAAATATTCTTCGAAGCACAGAAGAGATCCAATATGTCAAACTTCACGCTGCTATTATATATAAAGCTCCTCAATCTTTTTTATTTATTTTAAATCAAGGCCGCACTAACAATTATCCTTACATCTCGGGGGCATTTACAAACATTAAAACAAAAGGCACCTAAATGATCTCCATGAATCACACAAATTTTCTCCAATTCGTCGCCACAACAGTCAGCGTAGTAACAGTAGCCAGTTGACAACTGAAGCCACTACACCATCCGTGCAGTCACCATTCTTTTGTCCACCATGACAAACTAGGACCTTATAATCGATAGTCTTCAATACAAAACCTTATAATATAATATTCTACCCCATACACAGAACACCATCTAGCCCAAACTAAGCAGAGCTTGTACTGCGGGTACTAGACAATGGATAAACATACATACATATATAATAATAATAATAATAATAATAATAAAGACGTTTATTTCATAACAGACGAAGGACATGATATAAACAATATAGGAAAAAAACATAATTAAACTATACTACTTAATAATAAATGTACACGCCCGTCGTCCGTACAAAAATAGGAGGCCAGTTCAGCAATATTGCCGGGCATATGTGCCCGACGCTGGTTTTCAACTGGCTCCTTAATAGACACGGACGTCAAGACCCTGAGAGCAATACTTATCCCATTATAACATTGAACATTCACACACAGACATTACAGTAACCGAATATCCAGAGATATATTTTTTCTTTTTATATCAAAGCTACATTTATGAACGCACCTTCTTTCTGACATTGACACTAATGACATGACACTTACGCTACATAAAATGACAGATGCACGATCACGTTACATAATCGATATATGATAAAGTTGCATAATCGTAAACAATCTAGGATAATAAACACAAAGAAGAAATGTTTCAACCAATTAAGCATACTGGTAAGTGGGGACACTGTATTCGGGTCCGGCTCATAACAATAAATAAGAGTCCCGCTCCAAATAAATATCACCGTGGTTAATAATTGTGAAAAGCAATACTTAACAATGTTGAAATGAGACAAACGACAATGCCTTAGAGCGAGATGTACATAGACGCCAACAGCGGTTACATTACATATACTACCTTCCGCACGCCAAACAATCAGAGTTTATATTATGTAATTATTTTGTAATCTGTAATATTTCAATCCGAATACTATGTCATAATCATGACTCAATTGGTACAAACATCACCAGTTATCGGACAGCATCGATTGCCTCAATCGCTGCCATTACCGGAAACAATAAAGTACACAAAATAAATAAAATACAAAATAAATAAAATACAATACAAATGTGTGTATACATAGGCACAAAAAGAATAGTGTTTCATCCTCATCCACAGAACGCTGTTTCATTTGATATTAAGATGGGCAAGTAGGTACTTAGTTCTTTATAACATTCTAATAGGTACCTAAATTGTTAGTTTGCTTGTTCTGAGCATTAAACACAAGTAATATAAATAGGTACAATACATTATGACTGCCAGACATTGATTAGTATTTCAAACATTTTTTACAGATAAATACAAAACTATATGAACTGCAATAATAGCTTAATGGATTATTATTAATGTATCCAGAGCACAGTGAACAGAAACATTGCATAGGAAAAATTATGCAGATTCAGTAAGTATATCAAAAATTATAATTATGTTATATATTAGCACAAGCTGGTACATAAAACTTACACCATTTGGCATCTTAGTATGTTAAGTAAACATAAAAGTTGTCAAAACTGAAAAAGTGTCTTATGGCAGGGTTATAAGCATCAGTGTAAGAATTTCTAAAACAGCTCTCCAATACCTTGAACCGGATTATAAAATTATTTTATATTTGGGACATTTGCAAGTTCAATATAGATCAACTAGGCAATGCCTGAACAGTGATTTATTGTGTATTCAATAGAATTCTCTTGTATAAATTCTTAAAGCCCATCCTGCTTATTTTAGATGCTACTGGAGGTGGTAATGAGTTCCAGCATTTGGTGGCTGCGAATTTAAAACTACCTCTAAATGCCGTGGTCCTATGCTGTGGTATTGAAAGCGGGTTGGTCATGGAACGCGCGGGGTATGCAAAGTGATTCTGCCTCCAGTTTAACTTCTCATATAAGTATTTAGGCGAGCAGGTCTTAACAATGCCAAACAGTAATGAAGCCAAGTGAAGCTTTCGCCTGTTGTACATTTTCAACATATTAGCGTCATTTAAAAAAGGTGTAACATGGCTACGACGTGGGATGTCAAAACAAAAACGGGCACATGCATTTTGTACACGTTGTATTAAACGTTCAGTCCTTGACAGTAGACAAGGGCCATATACTATATCACAGTAGTTAAATTTCGAAAGGATTAGACTATCTACTAATCTTTTTCTTATCATTACACTGAAGTATCTCCTAAATCTATACAATGTCTTCAGCCTATAAAAACAACTTCTAACCACATTGCTAATGTGCGCCTCAAAACGGAGTTCAGGATCAATTGTTAGACCTAGGTTACGGGCAGTTTCCACCCTATCAATAATTTTATCCTTAATCTTTAGCTCTGGTTTAGCAGAGATGATAGTTTGCACTTGGGTTTTGCTACCCATAACAATAAACTTTGATTTTGTAGGATTCAACGTTAGGCTGTTGCTCTCCGACCACGAGACGATTCTATCTAGCTCTTCATTCATCCTATGTACAGATGCCGTGGTTTCGTCAGGGCTAAAGGACATGTATAGTTGGATGTCGTCTGCGTACATGTGATATTTGCAGTATTTAAAGCAATCAACAATATCTGCACTGTAAATAATGAATAAAAGAGGCCCCAACAAAGAACCCTGGGGAATACCTCTTGTGATGGATTGCGAAGCAGAAGACGTCAGAGACCCATCTTCTTTCTGTATCTCAACAGACTGCGATCTACCAGTGAGGTAGCTACTGAACCATTTCACACAATTTGGGTCAAAACCGTAGTAGGCTAACTTTGACAGAAGCAATGTTGTGTTTATGGCATCGAAAGCTCTCGAATAGTCCAACAAGGCAACAATGGTGCCTTCACCCTGATCCCTAGCCTCCAAAATATTGCCGACCACATCCGCCAAAGCAGTTGCAGTTCCACGTCCATGTCTGAATCCCGATTGGAGATCGGGCAGAATATTATTAGCCTCTAAGTAATCAGAAACTTGTGTATATACCACCCGCTCCAAGATTTTTGATAGATATGGAAGAATACTGATTGGACGTAAATCTTTGTAATTTTCAGGATTGCTGGTCTTTGGCAATGGTCTAACAATCGCACACAGCCAAGGCTCAGGAAAAGTGTTGGTGATGATAGACCTGTTAACGATTGCAGTTATAGTCGCCAAGGACCAAGGCAGTGTAAGGTCAATCATTTCTTTATTTATACCATCAACCCCTCTGGCATTCGTTGAAATACTTTTAATGATTTTGAGGATAGTATTTTGATCAACTACTTTTAGGGAGAAGGTAGAAGTCCCATGTCTGTGAAACTCAAAGTATGTTAATTCTGATATAGTTGCTGGTCGGCCCCCAGGCACATCCAAAAAGGCGTTATTAATGACATCGGGATCACTCAGTTGTTGAGGCAGCATATTATCTAGAGTTGTTGGGTATACATGCTGTTTTAGGTTTTTCCATAAGGCCCTGCTGTTGCTGAGATTTTCGTTTATATGCTTGGTAAAATATGCTTTCTTTTCATTGTGCAGTGCTGTAACCACCTGGTGCTTTAGCTGGAGGTAGTATTCTTTGTGGCTTAGTGACTTGGAGCAACGGTATCTATCCCTTGCCTCGTCGCGGATCCTACACATTAATTTTATGACGTCAGTTATCCAAGGTCCATTTAAACGACCTCTGCTTTATTGGGGCGTGCGCATTAAACAAGTCTAGCAGGTAGTTGCTCAACAATGATACCATTGTGGTCACACATTGCACATTGCATATGTATTCCCATGGTATGGACTGCAGATCGCTCTCAAAATTGTCAAATACTATATCCCTGAGTGGACGATATATTACCAATCTCTTAGCTGGACGATCCTTCCTAAAGATAAGTTCACAAGTTACGAATGAATGATGTCCTAGTTCGCTATTACAATCAATAGATATATTTCTGTACCTGGCATCAGTACAAATAATATCAATCAAGGAGCAACTTTCATTTAGAAAGTGTGTTGGTCCATTTACAACTTGGTCCAGGCTACAATAATTCAGAAACTCTTTCAGTCGTTTTGATTTAGAGTCGTTCTCATGCAATAGATTCACGTTAAAGTCACCTAATAATATCACATAGTCATAGGGGGCAAGAGCGTTCAAGCTGTCTGTCAATGCATCTAAAAATCTGTCCAAGTCAAGCCACGGTGGTCGGTACGCGGTGCCTATGAGAAGTCGTTTGCTCCTTATGTTCATAGTCATCCAAAGTTGTTCGATGTCAGGGTATTCAGGATGTGGCTTGATTCTTGCTGCTATACCAGTTCTAATATAGAATGCGACTCCTCCGCCGCGCCCACCGCGCACAGTTGCTGGTCGTGGAACATGCTTAAGGCGATAATTTGGAACAGACGGGGCTCGCCCATCTTCACCCGGTCGTAGCCATGTTTCATTAATTGCTATTATATCAGCAGAATGTTTATTCATAGTTAATAGGAACTCGTCATGGCGAGTAGCTAAAGAACCCGCATTAAATAAACCTAACTTCAAAAACTTACCGCCTAACATTTATGTATACGTAATAATTTTTTTTATTACTCATTTTACAAAAATTAAATACGCTGATTTTTACTAATAGTGTCCAGACTTGTCGTGTATAAGTATGATTTATCCTATGTAATCTCTGTAGAAAGGCCGTTCTAAAAAGTACGATGCTATACAAGTACAATGTCGTATGTTGTGTGCGGTATGGTGATCTATCTAGTGTGCGTGTGCTCTGTAGAGGTATGATTGATAACATGTAAATTAGTGTACTAAACGATAACAAGATGTGTAAATAGTAGAATAGCGGCACCCCAGCAAAATAAATACAGCTATAAAAATAGTATGTAAGACAGGTGCTTCCAACAGCAATATCGAGACGTGCAATGCCTGTTACAATAACAAATAAACTAAAGCTAAGGCTACTGATTGTTTCTTGCTTCAGGTCCCGTTCCAAAGACGCGCTGTATATCGGCCTCACATGAAATGAGACAGGCATTGTCGCCCTGCTTATTCCTGGCAAGAATCCTTCCACGGCGTGACCAAATAAACTGCCAACCAGAAAGCCGCCCCGCGTCTCTTGCTTGCCGAAATAACAGTCGGTTGCGTTTGGTGAGGCGCTCATTTATGTAAAACCGCTTCACCGGTCCATTTATATCGAGATCTTTGGAAGTGATTCCACGCTTTACTCTGGCTGCTCGTATAATTGCGTCACGAGTATCTCGACGTGCTAGACGTATCACCACTGGCCTTATTCGGGTCCCTGTTGGGCCTGAGGGATCAGTTGCATGTAAGTAACGACTACCAATTCGATCGACGCTTACTATATCGCCTTCCGTAATGGACACGCCGAGTTTACTAGCCATCAGACGAACGGTGTGATTAAGGTTTTCTCCATTTATCTCGGGCAGTCTGGTTACCTCTAGATCATTTGCCAACAAGTCTTGATCCCGATCGTTAAGATCCCGTCTGAATTGCGCAACTACCTCTTCCATGTCAGTGTGGGGTGTATTTGGCCGGCAGATTTTATTGCTTGCCTCCAGAGCGGCTACTCTATGTTCTAAAGCATCCATGCGATCACCAAGAATTCTCATACCGGCAATCTCCTCACGGAATGCCTGAAACTCGCTCCTTACTGTGCGCAGCTCATCTCTGATCCGACCTAGTTCTATATTAATATCCAGAACGGTCCCTTGTGCAGACTCCGGTGAAAACTCTTGCGGAGAGTTAATAGCAGTGGTTCGAGTAGACTTTTCTGCACTGTTGTTTTTGAGCGGTTTTTTGCTGCATTGCGAACAACGCCATGTCGCTGATATGACCCCAGACTGCGGCAATGCCACGCAAGAGCGATGATATGACCCGCCACACTTACCACATCTACAGCCATCTGTAGATGACATGTACTTACTACAGTGTCCACACTTTACACTGGGCATTTTCAATTAACGTTAAGTACTGGTTGTGTAATATAGTATCAGTATTACATAAGATGTTGTGATTTTATAAGAATGCGGCCGTAAATAGATTTGTAAACAAATGTCAATTTAGTTCCTGCGCTACGTAATAGATGGCGCTAAAATCAGTTCGGAGTTTTATGGTGTTTACGGTTATGGCGTAATTAGTATAGGCTTTACCGATCACTTTTGTTCATACAGACACTACAGGCTACACATTTATATATGGTTCACGTTATTCACTATTAGTTTTTGTCTTTTTCCACTTATTATTTTTAGACTTAAGGTAGTTTTAAAGGTTCACTGTAGTGTTTTATTTATATTGAGTTTTTTGTAAGAATCACTGCACAGAACAACTGTATAATAGTTTATGTATTTTTAGGCACTGTATTCTACGTTTCCTCAATAAATTATAACAAGAATCACTGTGTATTTATTTTTAAACTCGGAAGTAGATAGTACTTGTTTTGGCTACTTGACGTCTCGGGTCAAAAAAAATTTTTTTTATTGAAAATACATACATAATTTATACATAGAAACACCCAGACCAAACAATCATCCATGTTCATGCACACAAATATATATATAATATGTAACGGGTATTAACGCGATCATGCATAATGTTTACCTTTTTTATGCTTGACGTTTCGACCAGGTTACACCGGCCGCGGTCACAAGCTGACTCAACAAAAAATAAACAAAATAAACAGTCAGCTTGTGACCGCGGCCGGTGTAACCTGGTCGAAACGTCAATTATATATATATCATGCAACGCGAAAGTTTAAAAGTTATTAATGCACACAAATGTTTGACTTGTGCGGGAATCGAACCCGCGACCTTAGGCGTGGCAATCGGTTACACTAAACACTACGCCATCGAGGCCAACCTTGCTTATGATATAACTTCCCTTCTTCGGCAAATGCGCGGTGATAAAAAGGAGGGCTGTTGTACCATATAATAGACAGGCACACTTGCACCTAGGCCTTAGGCCTCACTTGCACATAAGCTTCTGTCATACTAGTTTGCTAAATGACTTGCTTGATGATAAATTATCTGGACAAGCCCCGTCAAGGTAGCCTACGATTGATAGCCGCTGTTTGTATGTGTAATAGAGCCTCTCGTACCTCTGTAGCACGATAAGCCGTTAGTCTTGCTGTCATATGATCATTTGAGATAGTCGTTAGAGTGACTCCTAATTATTTCAGTCCAATTAATGATAACATGATATGTGTATTTATAGATTTAGTAATCTGGGTTGCATATTAGGAAGTGAAATCGGCACACCGGCGGCCGGACACAATAGGTTTTCAATAATGTCTCGCATTTCAACAATTGACAGTCTAAACTAAATTATGTAGACTGTTAAGAATTTGTCCAATTCGGTAGAGCAGTGGGTGAATATGGAACGTAGAAACCGAACCGAACTGAACCCCGATCATCATCATCCGACATCCGCTGCCTTTACCAGGGAACTAGCAGTTGAAATATGTATTCAATTATCAACTTTTTGGAAAGTATGTATTTTTTATTTCTGTGACATGTTCTGTATTTTTATAAATAAGCGTAACCAGCACGTAAAGAACAATATCTCCAATATACCAAGTTAAATTTATCGTTATTAAGCTCTATGAATTTAGAGATTCACTCGTACTCTCGAGTAACATCTAATTAAGTTACATAGGCAGAATAACAGTATGGCGCCGATATTTCAAATCCACGCTGTTTTCTATTTACCTCGGTTTTTGGACAACATTTTTATTTTAAATCCGTCTCTTTTATACCGTGACTTTTTTCAGAGATTTTAAATGGAAGCCTCGTTTGTCTAAGGAAACCACTCTATTCTGCCTGAGCGTTGATGGTGCATGAATAAATTGTGCATCTGAAGTGGCGGGCGACAAATAAGGCTGGTTTTTGTACACGACTTAGTACTTTAATATAAGAGAAAATTAATTGAGGTCTTCATGGATTTAAAAGGAGTTTTAGGTTAATCTGTTTGGAGCAAAATAGCATTACAATTCACTGTTATATTAAGTTTATATAATTACTAATCAGGTACCACTTTGTATTTTTTGCTCGTCTTTGTAATTGCACGAAATACCAACATTGCATAATCAGAATCCTAAATTATATTATAAATGCGAATGGAAGTTTGTTTGTTACGTTTCCACGTTTTAACTATTCGACCGAGGTTCATGAAATTTCGCATACACGTGGTCACAGGCTACGCAAGCAAATAGGGTATATTTCGTTTAGAGGAGTCCTATTGCCAAGCGAATAGAAATTTATTGACAAAATCTATATTACTGTAAGCAATACCACGGGTAAAATCTAGTAATTCAATAAATATATCATGACCGTATATCTATATTCGTATACCTATAATATCATAAACCTGAAGAGATTTTTTGTTTGTTTGGTTGAATGCGCTATTCTCAGAAAATACTGGTTCGAATTGAAAATTTATTTTAGTATTAGATAGCCCATTTGTTGAAGCTAGGCTATAAGCTACATAACATCACGCTATGACTAATAGGAAAACAAGTGAGAAACGGCCATGAATTGCTGTAAATCTTAGACTTCGAAAAATGGTATCATGTGGCCTTGAGGTCAGAGGTCAAAGTTCATAGTCATTACAGGGGTATATCGACTATGCTGAGTCGAATGGCGTTGACCGCGAGTTTCTAGCTCTTACGGTTCTTGAGTTGAAAGTTGTATAACAGACGGACGGACAAAGCTGTTGTATAAGAGGTTTTACTAATTCTAAAAAACGGAAAATCTCTTATGTGACGCAGACGAAGTTAGTTGCGCGGGTCAACTTATATTGTATATTAGAGCCAGCTATAGAAGGACCCACATATTAGGGGCCGCGCTTATTGCCGCCCAACGACTACATCTCTAGATTCCACGCTACTATCCAGAATTTATAATCATAAATTCCTAGTAACACTTAGCCTCACTTAGAAATGATATCCAAGACCTCACGAGCAGATAAACTTATATCAGAGGACTTACGAGGCACGTTAAACATAAAAGAAAATCTTTTAAAATACCGGTTAGCGACGTAAGTCTTCAGCAAAATTACGTCTTGTAATAACTCAGTGACCGACTTTACGAAGTCTTA